>OX352713.1:9432569-10030069 GCA_947095575.1 Electrophaes corylata | reverse complement strand
GTAAGTTATCGTTATATTTTGGCTAATTTACACGTCATCCTTAGTGCCCACTTCGTTGTTGGGCGGTAAGCGTCACTATGAAAATTTTATGTTTGATAGCTCTACCTTGACTTATCATGGCGGGTGGTTAGTTAAGTTAGCACCATACCTAGACGACTATGTAATTTGATAGAGAGATAATTTAAGATAACGCGCTATTTTATTTAGACACCCAAACTACAACAAGGATTCATTACACTACTACTCTCTACCTACTAACAACCAATATGCATAAAATAAAAAAAAGTTTAAGTCTCATCGAAACAATTTATTGATCACTAGCTGACCGGTGCCCACTTCGTTGGGCGGTAAACATGTTTACTTACAAATCTTAACTGAAGTAGTACTCGATGTCACCAACAGATGGCGTTAATACGGCATAAAATAGCGGCCGTTCGCAGTTTCGCCAGCGTGGCAGTTTATATCCGTTCCCGTTATTTTTTCGGGATAAAAAGTAGCCTAAGTTACTCCTTGTTACATTAGCTATCTGCCAGTGAAAGTCCCGTCGAAATCGGTCCAGCCGTTCCAGAGATTACACGGAACAAACAGACAGACAGACAGACAAAAATTTAAAAAAATGCTATTTTGGTATATGTATCGTATATACATTCCTATGCATGTAGTAAAAAGCGTTATTTTAATATTACAAACAGACACTTCAATTTTATTTATTTGTATAGATTTTGTCATAAAACTATATTACATTATGAATTAATGTCCTTTTTATGAAACACCTGCGTAGGGAGCCGACCTTGCGTCGGAGCCGCGCGGGTACCTAACTCATAGATCTAAACTACTCCCCTGCACGCGCACTCCCAACTTGGTGACGCTCACTTCGCAACGGGCCGTGCAGCAGAAAACGTAATATTTTAATTTCGCCATAACTTCAAAACCAAACGTCCAATTCTAATCATTTGAAGACCAAATATTATCTACATGAACTGTACTTAGTGATAAAATAATTTATTTCGATAAGGATTAATAGTATGAGTAAAATAAATGCGTTTAAATGTAGTCCAAAAAAAATTGAAGATTTTTAAATAAAAAAATGGTTGTTGTGCCTCACTCGACATAGATAGGTATAGTGTGTCGCTGACTTTTTTGTAGATATTTATAAGATCTACAATTATGTAGAACATTTTATGGTTCTATCTTTTATAGTTTAGGCAGCGTACGCAAAATAAGTAACTTTTCTGGTTGATTTTTTACACCTTGTGTCTGAAAAACCCAAATATTTTACGGAACTCTATTTTCTTCCAAAATAAAATATAGCCTATGTTACTCAGTGATAATGTAGCTTTCTAATGAAAAAAGAATTATTAAAATCGGTCCAGTACTTTTTGAGTTTATTCATAACATACAAAAATACAAAAATACAAAAATACAAAAATACAAAAATACAAAAATACAAAGCTTTCCTCTTTATAATATTAGTGTAGATGTATAAACAATGCTTCATTAATATGTACATAAAATTTCAGCTCGAATACTTGAAGGGAAGTTAGTTGAAAATTGAAATTTAAGTTTTTTTTTTTCACTCTTCTCGGGCAACTTTTACTTTCTTTAAAGATCATAACAATATGTTCTTGGCATGGGTGGTATGTTATCTTACTATATAATTATACAACAAAGATTTACATCACGTCAAATTAAATAAATTCAACTAGTTTAACTAATACTCGTAGCAAGCAATATGCAAAAAAAAAACAGTTTAAGTTTCATCAAAACAATTTATTGATTATGCATAAACAATGTTACAGTAACATGTATATGAAATTTCAGCTCGAATACTTACTAAGGGAGGTTAGTTAAAAATTAAAATTTAAGTTTTTTTTTACACTTTCCTTCGAACAACTTTTACTTTTGTTAAAGATCATAACAATGTTCTTGGCGGGGGGGGGTGGTATGTTATAATAATTATAATCTGTGTGGTAGTTTACTAATACGAATAGCTGTCAAAAAATTGGGTGTCGACGAGCAAGTGACGAACAATAAATAAAGTTGAGAAATGTACTCGTACACAAAAAAAGCATTTCATTTTCATATCTGGGCGACCTACCTTCTTTTATTGCGGCAAACACCACTCGTTCCAAATTCTATGCAGTAAAAGGGAAAAGTATTCTGTTTTAAACATCTGATTACTACAAAATAATAATAACTTTTGATAAGAATCCATAATAATTGTTATTAGATAGCCACAATATGACCAATAAACATATTACCCTAACGATTTAGAGATTATTATTTTATAAATGATGGGCCAGCAGTCTCCAGTTTAACCTGTGCTGTACTGTTTCTATATATTTCTTTGATCAGCTCTATGTGTATTTTTCTACAATCTGTCTGAGCGTATGTAAAATTATGATCTATGGTAGAGTAATTTTTTCGGGGTCGCGCGATCTTTATGATTACCTCTGCACCTGCATAATATTGATTGATTTCGCGCGCGCGGGTGGGGTGGCCTGGCCGGTGGCCGAGTGCATGTCACGGGTCTACTAACCTAACCTAGGTTAGGTTAGGGTTAGGTTAGGTTAGACTTTTTTTTTTTTTTTTTTTAAATGCTCATTACTCCCGTTACGCAATAATGTGCACTTTTGATGCGATTACGAGTAATAATTACCTGCACCTGTGGGTTGCCTGGCCGGTGGCCGAGTGCACGTCACGGGTCTAACCTAACCTAACTTTTTTTTTTTTTTTTTTTTTTTTTTTTTTTTAAAATGCTCATTACTCCCGTTACGCAATAATGTGCACTTTTGATGCGATTACGAGTAATAATTACCTGCACCTGTGGGTTGCCTGGCCGGTGGCCGAGTGCACGTCACGGGTCTAACCTAACCTAACTTTTTTTTTTTTTTTTTTTTTTTAAATGCTCATTACTCCCGTTACGCAATAATGTGCAGTTTTGATGCGCCCGCGTGGTCGCGCGCCACCGCCCGCCCGCCAACCCACCCGCGCGATTACGAGTAATAATTACCTGCACCTGCATAATATTTTGGCGCGTTCGGCGCGTGCTTTTTGTTTTTTTTTGGATTGATTTCGCGCGCGCGGGTGGGGTGGCCTGGCCGGTGGCCGAGTGCACGTCACGGTTAGGTTAGGTTAGACTTTTTTTTTTTTTTTTTTTTCTCTTTCTTTCTCTCTCCAAAGCTACTACATGTCTATGTTACGTCCTTTTCACTAAAATTTTTGTCGTTTCGATGACTATCCTATGCCACACAAAAATTTACTGTGTTTAAATATATTATTAAACACAGAGTTAACACAAAGAAAAGACCGTTGCGCACTTTTGTGCTATTATAACGATTCACAACGCCGTCTGGCTCTGTGTGGCTGGGCTGCGCGCCGCGTGCGCGTGCGCAATGGTGTACAGTTCACAAAACAAGACGAAGAAAAAGAAAATTTTATAAGTTTTTTTTTTAAAGTGTGTTGACGGTACGTGTGGAAGGATGGATATACATAAATGATGTGGGGCGGCCAACCTCATTGTCGTTGATCAACTTTATTTAATATAACTTTGCTTTTATACTCCACTGTGCGGTGCATGGAAGCAATGTCTATAGTGCTGTGTTTTACATAAACTATACCATGCGCGTGGCGTGGGGTCCGAGGAGCTCTGATCAGTCAAGAGTAATCATCGGTGCGCCCTGCTACCTTGACGCGTTTGGTAATATAAAAACCCATTTCGTCGATGACACATCGCGTTGTGTGGTGTAAAATTACGTTCGTTACGTGTTTTCGAACACTGGCGACAGCTCTGAATTTTTATATATCATACATATATGTTTATGTAGTATATACTCATTTAACTGTAGTTAGTTTCGAACCGTATTCAAGTTTTCCAGTTTAGTTTGCAAAATATGTGTTATTTTATAACACAATGCTTGCGCAGCTAAGAGCGCCACGGCCTCTGCACACTCCGGGCGTGATCGTGCTCCGCGTTGCACCGCGATCGCATTCGGAATGTTTGGTATTTTATTATTCAAGAGATAATAGAATAGCGTGGATTGTTCATAGATCCGAGGAAATTTCAATAAAATGTTGTTAAAACATAATAATAAAAAAAAAAAAACAAGCTCTCTCTTGCGCGCAAAAGACATCCCTCGCGCCGGCCGGCTTAAAAAACCGATCGGCTATAAAAATGAGGGTTTCATTGTCATGTTCGAGTTAGCTCCCTGGTTGATCCTGCCAGTAGTTATATGCTTGTCTCAAAGATTAAGCCATGCATGTCTCAGTGCAAGCCGTATTAAGGCGATACCGCGAATGGCTCAATATATCAGTTTTGGTTCCTTAGATCTTACTCAGTTACTTGGATAACTGTGGTAATTCTAGAGCTAATACATGCAATCAGAACTCTGACCAGTGATGGGATGAGTGCTTTTATTAGATCAAAACCAATCGACGGAGGGCCTCGCGTCCGAAGTCGTTAACTTTGATGAATCTGGATAACTTTTGCCGATCGCATGGTCCAGTACCGGCGACGCATCTTTCAAATGTCTGCCTTATCAACTTTCGATGGTAGTTTCTGCGACTACCATGGTTGTCACGGGTAACGGGGAATCAGGGTTCGATTCCGGAGAGGGAGCCTGAGAAACGGCTACCACATCCAAGGAAGGCAGCAGGCGCGCAAATTACCCACTCCCGGCACGGGGAGGTAGTGACGAAAAATAACGATACGGGACTCTTACGAGGCCTCGTAATCGGAATGAGTACACTTTAAATATTTTAACGAGGAACAATTGGAGGGCAAGTCTGGTGCCAGCAGCCGCGGTAATTCCAGCTCCAATAGCGTATACTAAAATTGTTGCGGTTAAAAAGCTCGTAGTTGCATTTGTGCGCCGCGCTGTCGGTGCACCGCATCCGCGGTGATACTGACACGTTTGCGGAGCATATCGTCGGTGAGCCGGCGGTAACACGCCGGTTCAATATCAAAATCCTATCGCGGTGCTCTTTATTGAGTGTCGAGGTGGGCCGACAATTTTACTTTGAACAAATTAGAGTGCTCAAAGCGGGCTCAAAATGCTGCTTGAATATTTCGTGCATGGAATAATAGAATATGATCTCGGTTCTATTTTGTTGGTTTTCAGAACTCCGAGGTAATGATTAATAGGGATAACTGGGGGCATTCGTATTGCGACGTTAGAGGTGAAATTCTTGGATCGTCGCAAGACGAACATCAGCGAAAGCATTTGCCAAAGGTGTTTTCATCAATCAAGAACGAAAGTTAGAGGTTCGAAGGCGATTAGATACCGCCCTAGTTCTAACCGTAAATATGTCATCTAGCGATCCGCCGACGTTACTACAATGGCTCGGCGGGCAGCTTCCGGGAAACCAAAGATTTTGGACTCCGGGGGGAGTATGGTTGCAAAGCTGAAACTTAAAGAGCGATTTGTCTGGTTTATTCCGGTATTGGTCTGGTTAATTGTCTGGTTAACGGCGGAAATTTTAACTATTAGTGTAGGTGGTTTTGAGCGCGAAATGGCCTAATTTGTACATGCGCGTCAACATGCGCTACAGAATTAACCAAATGTTAGCTATTGTTATACACATAGGCACTCTTGATGAGTGTGTATTTATAATGGCAAATTTATCATTTTTATGATAGAGGAGAGGAGCTCTATTACTATTCTCTCAATACCATAATATATAAAGTACTTAATGTACAAACTTGTGGAATCGCTTAATTATATATCCATACAAATAGTCCTTACTATTGCAAGAAAAGTTGTCTGTTCTACTATAATAAAACGGCAGTTATTAAAACGATAACATATTGTCTATATAAGTTATAATTATGAAATTACTGAATAACCACCGAAGATTAAGTTGGAAAAAGTTGGAGTTTAAAAAGTGCCTTTGCTGATCAAATGTTGGAATATTCTTGTAATTTTTCTACATCCTATGATTGAGAACTAGAAGGAATACATTTGTTGGCTGAAAACATTTGAGGCCTATTGAGGCATAAATGATTCAAGTTTCCTGCCGAGGAACTCAAAAGAAGGAGGAGAAGGAGTGAGTCCATTTTAAATGACCTAAGCCCCCCCCCCCCCGGGCTAAGTCGATTGAAAAAAATGATCGATTAATGATATAAAATGCCATATATATGATGTGATGGTAATTAAATATGATGCACAATGGGTATTTTTATATATAAGCAATTTGTAAATAAGGCTAAAAAATACATGAAAAACTTATGCTGCTTTTCGCCTTAGAAAGACTTTTTTTTCTTTTTGTTTATGTTAGGAACATGGTTTTTTAGGATATAAGTGAAAAATAATCAACTAATTATCAATAAAATTGATCCCAAGTTTTACAAACTCATGGAGCTGTCAAGTAGTAAGTAATTTCTAAATTTAAGGCCCTAAGAGAATGAATATGAACTTTAAACACTTTACACATACTTTTTAACACTTATAAATTATAAAACCTAGAACTATTTTTAGTTGCGTAGGTATAGCGATTCCTATGGTCTGTTTAACTGGGCATGCGAGGAGCACAGAGTTACTTGGAACATAGGTGGTTTCAATGCTAAAGTTGGTCTAAGGCAAGTTAACGATAAAGAAGATATTAATGGCATTCACGACAGTGGTTATCGAAATGATCGAGGTAGTCATCTAATACAGGTTGTATTCGGACAAAGCATACTCGAAAATAGATAAGGATCGTCACGTATTGGGTGCCTGAGTAAGGGCAGTAACGCCGAGGGAAATCGCGAAGATACTGGCGAGACGACGACCTGGATGCATTTCATGCTGACTGGTAGGACGAAGACTGTGACCGTGATGCTGACGAAGATATTGATTGATGATGCTGGGCTTTTGGTAATAGCCAGTGTAACTGTGGATTTTCAAATTATTTGTCATCTATTTTTTTGAGTCAGAAAACGAAATATTAAAAATAATTCTGGGACGGGTTCCTCAGTTTGGTGCTACAGTGCTTATTTTTCAAGGTATTAGTATACTTAGTCATGTATTCATCGTAAATATTGTACTGGCCCTAGCAGAGGAATGTTGAAAGTAAGTCTAGGCAGGTAGATACATATTCTAACCCGCGGACGAAGTCGCGACAGAGACAGCTAATACCGAAAGGGACTCTTTCAACACCCTGGGGCATGTTCGGGAGCGCCTACCATATTTTCACAAGCAAACAATCATCCATGCTGATTTGCTCCTTATTGCGTAGGATCCTACCTAGTTTCAGTTGTTACCGTTTGACTATTCACTTTCACGCAAATAACGACTTCTAGCGATCCTTACAATGTCGTTGGTCCATTGAGTGGGAGGACGTCCTACATTATATGCCTAGTCGTGTCATGTTTTTTTTTATTTTCTTACAATTGACCTGAAAACTAGGGTAGGTAATGATTGACTTTGATATAGGCAACGTACAGCTTAAACCACAAGTCGTAGGGACTTAAACGTGTAGGGTATATTTTTGAGAGGTGGCGAGTTCGATTGGGAATGTATGATCTGCAAATATTTATTCCGGGTGTTCTGGGTATTTTAAAATATTGCTGGATATTTGTATAATAAAAAATATATGGAGGAATGTTTTGTAAATGTTAAGTATATCGCCGCCAACTGAACAGCTAAACCGCGCGTTCATCTGAACTTGGCCTTATATATTATTCGTCTTGATGCGTACAGGTGTACTAAGAAAGGATTCCTATTTAGATGATAAGGGTTTATAATTTACAAGAATTTGTTAAATAGCTATTTATTGAAAAAATACGAATACAAAATAATCTAGTTAGAGGTATCAATATAATAATAATAATTATGTTCATCGTGTCGTGTAGCTCTCTGCGGTTTTTTTATTCATCAAACTCATATTAAAGTTTTTTTAATATACTAATGAAAACACTTACAAGTATAAGTCAACGATAAAATTAATTAAAATCTTATGCTGAGCATAACAAAAATTCATACAAGAGACAAATCCCCGAGCACCGCAAAACGGATTTGGAAGTACTCTTTAGTTTTTTTTATTGCTTTTATCATTCGAGCACTCAGAATTTATAAAATTAATAGATCATGTTAAACAATTTGAAAACCACACACACGGTTAAAACTTAATACTATTATAATAAGCACCGTTGATTCAGCGATACATTCTTAATATTAACTTCATAATTTTACAACAATTTCATCAGTTTTGCTATCTGATTTGCTAGAAGCAAGCTCTTTTTTATCAGGGCTTTGTACGGTCGACTGCACTATGATGAATTCATTAAGTGACTTTCAAAAAAACAAACTTCTTAATACACAATTCTTTGAATTTGCTTTCTAACATGCTCTAAAAGTACCCTAATTTAAAAAAAAAGCTGAATGATCGTCATTACTATTTATAAATGTGCGGAAGGCATAATTGAATGAAAATTCCTTTGTTACGTGCTGTATTTTGTTATGTTGGGTAACGTTAATGTAATCTATACCAATTTTATGAATGTTTGTCCTGACTGTCTGACATGTATATATATATATATATATATACCAATGCACTGTCTAAACCGCTGTTTATAGAAACTTCAAATTTTCATGGTATCTCTTCATCTTAGTATGGTATATTGAAAATTGAAGTTTATATGAATATTACTTTTGCCAACGCTCTATAAAACTCTTAATTTTATAAGAGAATGGTTTTATCATGCTGCTCTTTGCTGACTGATTTTTCTTTTTGTGTTTAGCTTATATGTAAATGCTCGAAACTGTCGTTTATTAGTGATATCTCCGTACTCATGGAACGCGATGCACATAGTATTCTTATTGACATTCTACGTTAACTTCCAAGCTACACTTATAAGGTATAAAAATTAATGCCTAGCAGCTTTCAAAAAACAATGATCTTTGTAAGCATAACAACTCGGAAAACATTTTGATTATATTTTAAAGCATACGTGTCAAATGAATGAACTCGAAATGATCATGTTACACGACGAGTTAGGGCCTAATTTAGTAATAACGTAGGTTTGGCCTGCAAAGCTCACTTGCTATTTGTTCTATGTAATCTAGTTTATTTTGCAAATATATACTTAAAAATAAAATTTTCTATATTTCTTTCTGTATTACAAAAATAAAAGTATTTAAGCATTCTATCGGTTACCTGTTTACTATAGTAAAATCTTTTCTTTGTTTGGGGCGAGATGGCGTTGTGTAAAATATAATGTTGTGATGTAATAATCTGCTCATTTTAAAGTACTAAATATCTAGGCACATTTATGGCACTGCCGTGTTGCATGCAACTTCTAGTACTAAGCAAAAACTTAAATCTAACTTAACTACATATTTGGCACGTGTCGAATTCACTGGTTCTTTGGACAAGTAAATTTAAAATGATTGTTAGTAAAGTTTTAACTCCACGGGTCTCTAAAAAAGTTACTGTGTGTATGGGTATTGAAAAAACAAATAACTCAGCATTGATTAATTGACTGTTAATTGATTGTTATATTTTCTCGTTTTTCTAAAAAATGCCAATAAACAATGTGGTGTTAAAACCAAACCAACACAACACATTTTATTATATGAGTTTACTTAAACAATAATAAAAAATACGGTACGCTTAAAAAACATGAAAGTTTCAAACATATTTTGTCTGAATCTGTTTTTTTTTAAACTTATAAGTAACTTATTTATAAAAAGTAAATAAAATTAGACAAGCATTTATTTAACATAAGTAGTGGAAAATTACCGTTTAATTCAAAATTTTTAATAATAATATTTTTCTGCTATTACCAAGTTTATTGTCAAGATGAACTTTTTCATATGCGTAATTATTTTTAAATAGAGTTTTTTTAATTGGGCAATCTTTTATCTGATAGTTAAATCGGAAGATATATAATACGGAAAAAGTAACCATACTCGATTAAGTTTATTATTGACAAGTCCTTAAGTTAGAGTTTTAGTGTTATGCAACCTCGTTTCTTAAAAATGCTATAAGGAAAATATCATAACTTTGATCTTGACTTTGAATATTCTAAATACAGAAAGACATAAATATCTGGCTCAACCGATACCTAATCAGATTAAAATAGCTATAATGTTACAAGTTTTAGTAAGTGTTAATGAGTAAATAATCTCAGTTTGGCACTAAAACAATATACAAATCATAAATATCTAAATATACATATAAAATCCATAATTACTGTTATCCTTTGGAGTCCACTGATATATAACACTAGTGTTAGTAAACACGCCATAAAATTTAAAGATAAATCTTTCTAAATATACAGTTCAGTATCAGTTATCTATTGTAAGTAAAGCTTAAAGATAAAAAAATACATCTTAAAATGAAATAAATTTTACTGACATTAATAAGAAAAATTGAAATTGTAATAGTATATGCTGATAACATAATAGTATCTTTTGGTCTACTAAATTCTAAGAGCAGTGGCTCAAGTCAGAGTAAGGGAGTCCTCAACGAGTCCGCTAGGGAGATTTATTGTAATTTAACTTGGACCTTTGAAAGTTACATTTAAGATATTGTGTAACTGTTCTTGATGCCGTTGTGTGTGACGCCTTAAACTTGTGTTTAAATATCAGTATTTTTTATAAGTGCTGGGAACAAGTAAATTACCCTACCTAATGGTTAGCAGTTACATCTATCTTAAAGAATCGCATTTAGGACCTGCATGAGAACTTGGCGCAAGCACTTTCATTTTACTTATACATCATTATATATTCTGGTAGCCTAACATTTTGAAATGTACTTAATACTCGCGTCGACAGTAATATCCCAACGAGCGACATTTCTGGCAGAGATGTTGAGGATGAATCTTCGACTGGTCACTCACGTCCAGCCCGTCGGGTTTCTCTAAAGGACGCTGAAATTATAAAACTTTAGATTAACTATCTGCATTCTTGAAAGCTTACGTAATTTTTAGGTAAAACGGGACCCTATTACTAAGACTCCGCTGTCTGTTTGTCTGTCGCCAGGGTGTATCTCATGAACCGCGATAGTTAGAGAGTTGAAATTGATGTATTTGTGTTGACGCTATAACAACAAATACTAGAAAACAGAATAAAATAAATATTAAGTTTTCTCATACAACAAACGTGGTTTTTTTTAGAGATATACATGTACGAAGGGTTCCGTACCTATAAATATAAATATAGTCCGACTCGCACTTGGCCGGTTTTTTATGTTCGGCCGCGTGTTTTTTTTTCGTTAGGGTTAGATTCGTTTCCGATTTAGTTATTACGTGCGTGAAGAAGAAAACGAACATAAAAAAGAACTGGCATCAGTTATATTCAATCTTAGCGGAACTACAAGGACTAAATATAAAGGAGCACACGTTACAATGAAATACCAAAATTTTATTATTTTTGTCCTAATTATCTCATAAAAACTAGGTATATATTATAATACTATACAGCTAAACACCCACTCACTGACTGATAATCGAGAACGGTATTAAGGCGTACAGATAGGTATGGAACATGTTCCAAGTTTATGTTAAGGCCCGCGTGTAGGTAAGAGGAAAATTATTGACGTTCAGAAAAAACAAGATGGCGGCCGCGTCGATTTGCAAAATCGCAAACCTTGACCGATTTCGTTCGTTCAAACGTTGAATCTGGATAAATAGTAGGAAAAATTTACAAAAATTTCAAAAAAAAAATGAAAAAACAAAATGGCGTCGTTTTATGTAGGTTTGAAATTTTTCACTTTTGGACCCCTCCTTTGGCGAATTACTTTGTTCTACAGACTTGCTGTGGTGGCAACACTGCTTATGCAAAAAGTTGCCGTACATGGCTGGCATTTCAGGAAAATTCCGACATTTCAAAAAACAAGATGGCGGAAGCTGTGGCGGCCATTTTGAAAATTGGTGCTTTTTTTTACACTTTTCAAAACAATTTTTTAGCAAGTTGGAAACATTTGATCGATTGTCGATGTATGGGTCGGTTGCGTGTTTCGAGGAGGAGTGTTGCTTGGTTTAGAAAAACTCCCCATTTTTAGGGTAATTTCCCAGATTTTCCCCAAAAACATGAAAAGTAGAAGGAGCAACATTTTGAATGGAGATTTGTCATAGCTGGCAAGACTTTGTCGGCCCACGTGACGTTTGACTATTTTCATTTCCCTTAGCTGGCAACCCCACGAACCATGGGTGCTCTAATTTTCAGGACCCCTCCCGACTTTGGTGTTCGACTTTGTTCTACCAATGTCGAGGTATGTCGACCGTTCTACCACCGTCAGGGTGCTTGGATCCTGGACTCTTAATATCAGGTTTGACATTTTAAAAATCCAAGATGGCGTCGGGTGTGGCGGCCATTTTGAAAAAAGTTGGGTTTTTACCAATTTTCAACTTGAAATAGGAGCCTGCTGGCAACCCCCGACTTGATTGAGGTCTATGGACCGATTGTTCAACTCGACTGGGGGTGTTGCCTCGCGGAGAAATCTCCCCACTTTTAGGGTAATTTTCCCGACTTTTGACTGATTTGGTGATTTTAGGGCGTTTTACGACTTTTTTGGGAATCTTGACCTGTCAAAGTGTTAGGAGAGCCTCGCGAGCTGCGTGCAGCGAGCGTAACACCCAAAAAATTACCCCATTTTTCGGGAGATTTTCCCGACTCGGCCTGTTTTGGAACTTTAAGGCGTTTTTAAACTGGATGTGGACTGTGAAGGCATTTTACGACTAGAATATGTTGCCTGCTCATAAAATTTTCCCCATTTTTAGGGTAATTTAACCAACTTTTGACTGATTTGGTGATTTTAAGGCATTTTTCGACTTTTTTAGGAACCTTGACCTGTCAAAGTGTCCAGAGAGCCTCGCGAGCTGCGTGCAGCGAGCGCAGCACCCAGAAAATTACCCCATTTTTCGGGAGATTTTCCTAACTCAGACTATTTTGGAACTTTAAAGCATTTTCAAACTGGATGTGGACATTGAAGTCATTTTATGACCTGAATATGTTGCCTGCTCATAAAATTTTCCCATTTTTAGGGTAATTTACCCAATTTTCCACCTATTTGGGTCTTTTAAGGCGTTTTTCAACATTTTTGGGGGTTGGGATTTTTACAAGTCCAGCACAAAACGCCCGCGAGTTGCTTGCAACTCGCGCACCACGCAACCTCTAGTTATAATACTATACAGCTAAACACCCACTCACTGACTCACTCACTCACTGACATGCCCGATTTCATAGAAGGAGTAGAGTTGGGTATGGATAATGTTCTAAGTAAATGCTCCTACTCTAGAGTTGACCCAAGGAAAATTATTGGCGATTAGAAAAAACAAGATGGCGGCCGCGTCGATTTGCAAAATCGCAAACCTTGACCGATTTCGTTCGTTCAAACGTTGAATCTGGATAAAAAGTAGGAAAAATTTACAAAAATTTCAAAAAAAAAATGAAAAAACAAAATGGCGTCGTTTTATGTAGGTTTGAAATTTTTCACTTTTAGACCCCTCCTTTGGCGAATTACTTTGTTCTACAGACTTGCTAAGGTGGCAACACTGCTTATGCAAAAAGTTGCCGTACATGGCTGGCATTTCAGGAAAATTCCGACATTTCAAAAAAACAAGATGGCGGAAGCTGTGGCGGCCATTTTGAAAACTGGTGTTTTTTTTACACTTTTCAAAACGATTTTTTAGCAAGTTGGAAACATTTGATCGATTTGCGATGTATGGGTCGGTTGCGTGTTTTAATGAGGAGTGTTGCCTGGTTTAGAAAAACTCCCCATTTTTAGGGTAATTTCCAAGATTTTCCCCAAAAACATGAAAAGTAGAAGGAGCTACATTTTGAATGGAGATTTGTCATAGCTGGCAAGACTTTGTCGGCCCACGTGACATTTGACCATTTTCATTCCCCTTAGCTGGCAACCCCACGAACCATGGGTGCTCTAATTTTGAGTACCCCTCTCGACTTTGGTGATCGACTTTGTTCTACGAATGTCGAGGTATGTCGACCGTTCCACCACCGTCAGGGTGCTTGGATCCTGGACTCCTAATGTAAGTTTTGACATTTCAAAAATTCAAGATGGCGTCGGGTGTGGCAGCCATTTTGAAAAAAGTTGGGTTTTTACCAGTTTTCAACTTGAAAAAGGAACCTGCTGGCAACCCCCGACTTGATTGAGGTCTATGGACCGATTGCTCAACTTGATTGGGGGTATTGCCTGGTGGAGAAATCTCCCCACTTTTAGGGTAATTTTCCCGACTTTTGACTGATTTGGTGATTTTAGGGCGTTTTACAACTTTTTTGGGAACCTTGACCTGTCAAAGTGTTGGGAAAGCCTCGCGAGCTGCGTGCAGCGAGCGCAGCACCCAAAAAATTACCCCATTTTTTGGGAGATTTTACAACTCGGGACTTTTTGTAATTTTAAAGCATTTTCGAACTGGATGTGGACTTTGAAGTCATTTTATGACCTGAATATGTTGCCTGCTCATAAAATTTTCCCATTTTTAGGGTAATTTACCCAACTTTCAACCTATTTGGGTCTTTTAAGGCGTTTTTCAACTTTTTTGGGGGTTGGGATTTTCACAAGTCCAGCACAAAACGCCCGCGAGTTGCTTGCAACTCGCGCACCACGCAACCTCTAGTTATAATACTATACAGCTAAACACCCACTGACACACTGACTCACTGACTGATAATCGAGAACGGTATGAAGGCGTACAGATAGGTATGGAACATGTTCCAAGTTTATGTTAAGGCCCGCGTGTAGGTAAGAGGAAAATTATTGGCGTTCAGAAAAAACAAGATGGCGGCCGCGTCGATTTGCAAAATCGCAAACCTTGACCGATTTCGTTCGTTCAAACGTTGAATCTGGATAAAAAGTAGGAAAAATTTACAAAAATTTTGAAAAAAAAATGAAAAAACAAAATGGCGTCGTTTTATGTAGGTTTGAAATTTTTCACTTTTGGACCCCTCCTTTGGCGAATTACTTTGTTCTACAGACTTGCTAAGGTGGCAACACTGCTTATGCAGAAAGTTGCCGTACATGGCTGGCATTTCAGGAAAATTATGACATTTCAAAAAAACAAGATGGCGGAAGCTGTGGCGGCCATTTTGAAAACTGGTGTTTTTTTTACACTTTTCAAAACGATTTTTTAGCAAGTTGGAAACATTTGATCGATTTGCGATGCATGGGTCGGTTGCGTGTTTCGATGAGGAGTGTTGCCTGGTTCAGAAAAACTCCCCATTTTTAGGGTAATTTCCCAGATTTTCCCCAAAAACATGAAAAGTAGAAGGAGCTACATTTTGAATGGAGATTTGTCATAGCTGGCAAGACTTTGTCGGCCCACGTGACGTTTGACTATTTTCATTCCCCTTAGCTGGCAACCCCACGAACCATGGGTGCTCTAATTTTGAGGACCCCTCTCGACTTTGGTGATCGACTTTGTTCTACGAATGTCGAGGTATGTCGACCGTTCCACCACCGTCAGGGTGCTTGGATCCTGGACTCTTAATGTCAGTTTTGACATTTCAAAAATCCAAGATGGCGTCGGGTGTGGCAGCCATTTTAAAAAAAGTTGGGTTTTTACCAATTTTCAACTTGAAAAAAGAGCCTGCTGGCAACCCCCGACTTGATTAAGGTCTATAGACCGATTGTTCAACTCGACTGGGGGTATTGCCTGGCGAAGAAATCTCCCCACTTTTAGGGTAATTTTCCCGACTTTTGACTGATTTGGTGATTTTAGGGCGTTTTACGACTTTTTTGGGAACCTTGACCTGTCAAAGTGTTGGGAGAGCCTCGCGAGCTGCGTGCAGCGAGCGCAGCACCCAGAAAATTACCCCATTTTTCGGTAGATTTTCCTAACTCGGACTATTTTGGAACTTTAAAGCATTTTCAAACTGGATGTGGACATTGAAGTCATTTTATGACCTGAATATGTTGCCTGCTCATAAAATTTTCCCATTTTTAGGGTAATTTACCCAATTTTCCACCTATTTGGGTCTTTTAAGGCGTTTTTAAACTTTTTGGGGGTTGGGATTTTTACAAGTCCAGCACAAAACGCCCGCGAGTTGCTTGCAACTCGCGCACCACGCAACCTCTAGTTTACTAATTATATATTTGGCTGTGTTGAAAAATCTATAGATTATTGATCTGACTGACCTGTTTATGTGGGAAGACATTGATTCGGCACTTGATGCACTCCTGGCCGTTATTGGCCCACGAGTTTCCGCTCATCCATTTGCGTTTGCATTTCGTGCATTTGTACTCTCCGAAGCAGCGCTTCTTGCCTTGATATGGGGTTAGACCTTCACCTTTCGGACGTGCCTGGAAATAAAACAATACAAGGTTAGGATAAAAAAAATCGAAATTTTCCTGCGAAAAACCTAGGCATCGCTATTAAAATATCCCAATAGGGGTTTTGAAAAAAAAAAATTTTGATTTATTTAATATACTTTAAAACATTATTATTAATAATATTGATATGTAATGCAAAAAATAAAATATAATAATAATAAACAATTAAAAATGGATAAAATTTTTGCTGCTAAGCATATAAAAAAATGTGAAATCGTAAAATATTCTGAAATGATCATCCTAAGAACCAGCTGTTGTTTATTTAAAAAAATCACATCCAATTTGGCTTGAGTACGATTAGTCTTGTTTGATTGCTGTAACAGGTTTTGTCTCTGATATTTTGTGTTACCCCTGTCAGAGGCCTCCTTTTTGAATTATAATATAATAAACTATTCATGGCACATGACAAGACCAATGAACGATGATTAAGTGCCTTTAATGTGTATGATAGCAATATACACTAGTTCACGAGCAAAGACGCAGGCAGGCTAGTAGTAGGCTAGGCAGTAGTTAGACGTATAAGTTAGAAATGCATTAAATTGTATCTGTATTTTTCTCTCCTTCCATAGATAATTTCCGTAAATATAAAACTCGATAAAAAGTTTATAAATTATACTTAGAACTAGACAGAAATTATTATAAAAAAACTGCTCTACAATCGTAAAGTGGCTCTATAACGATGACCCGTGACCCTCCTTCGATAAGAAAAATACGTATAAAAAGTAAAGATATTTTATTACCTGCAACGTGTATGACTATTATATCATTTATCTACAAAATGAGAAATAAATATAGCCAAGGTGCTAAATTAAGGAAACTTACCTTGTAGTACCTGTGCAGCACTGCTAACATCTCAAGGTAGGTCTTACTAAGAGTTAAGTTACACGTGCCTGTATTTGCACGGCACACCCATACTCTACTAATCGGAATTAGCAGTTACTGTATTGTTAGCTGTGCTCGCTGTCTAAGGTTTCTAACATCATTGTATTTTCATTAACTATTTCAGAGCATTTGCTAGTGAGCGATAAACGCAAGGGGATTTAATATTTTTTTTAATTCTGTTTTTTAATATTTGTTGTTATAGCGGCAACAGAAATACATCATCTGTGAAAATTTCAACCCTCTAACTATCAAAGTTCATGAGAGCTTTTTACCCTTCGGGTACGGAACCCTAAAAAGTAAAGATTGTGAGGTTTGTAGTGGGCAATCTCTGGACTTACTGAACCAATTTTGAATTTTTTTTAACCAATACAAAGCATGAAAAGAGTCGGATTTCGTGGTAGTCGGATTTGCAAAGTAAATCGGAGAAAAACGGTTGAACGAAAAACGTTTCTTACGAACGCTGCCTTAACGTTAAGATATGTAGGTACTATTGAGTTCTAGAGAAAAGTTGTAGAGCCTACAAAAAAGTCACCAACTGCATATGTTTATCTTTTTTAATTTCACAAAAAGTCGTTTTTATATTAAAAAAATAATTTAAGCCGTTGCGTCATGTTTATTGCTCATATCATCAATTATCATGAATTCTTATTAAAATATGTAAATTTTTCCTCTCAGGTGTTTAACACAAAATACTTTTTCCTTTTACTTGCATATCATTTGGACAAATGGTTAAAGAGGGTAATACGAGGTTTACCGCCCTAAGAAGTGTGCACGGGTCAGCTAGTATTAAATGTTGATGTTTGTTACTATTTCACGCTCTAGCCAGTGAACCGATTTGGATGAAATTTGGAATGATTATAGATTGCAGCCTGGATTAACATATAGGCTCCTTTTTATCCCGAAAAAATAACGGGAACAGGAAAAAACTGCCACGCGGGCGAAGCTGCGAGCGGCCGCTAGTATAAAAATATATAAACTATACAGATTTTAAATACAAATGTTTAATGAGTTAGTCATGGTTAATAGGTTCAAAGAAGAGTTAGAGAACAAAAAGTCTTTGTTTAAGTAGACACAGAACGTAACAGTTTCGAATGTCCCTGGAATAGTTTCAGGAATAAAAAGCCCGAATAGTTATACTTTGTTTCTGGGGTTATGACGTCATCGATAACCGAATGGCGATGAAAATTAGAGATCTACCGCTAGCTTTGTTTACTTAAGTACCACAATGCAGTGTCCTAATAACAATCTAGACAAGTAATCTAATTAGTCATTTGTCTTTGATTTCATTTTATAGAAATAAATGAATGTGTCCATTAGCACCTATCTAACAGTTTCTATTTGAGAGAAAAACTTTGTTCTGGTGTTAATTACGTAGCACCACACAGCTGAAGAACTGGCTAGCTAGTACAAACTTATATACCTACACTCCTTCTTGACTGCCACTGGAAAAAATCGAGACTTGTCACTGCCTAAGAGCAAATTCGGGTTGCCAAAGCAGTGCTAATACCTAGCTAATACCTACCATGGCAACTGTCACCTTCGACGCTTATTCGATTAGGTAGACTAAGGTTACCAACTGAGTCCTTAAAACTATTAAGCGCATACAGCAAATAAATGGAAGACAAGCGATGACATTACTTGTGTACAGCTAAAAACCTATCTAACTATCCTTATTTGCAAAAAAATATCAACATGGGTTACCTGTGGGCAGTCTCCAATATAGTGTCCTTTCTTGAAGCACAGATGACACATGTAGGTCGGCGGCGGTGGTCTCGGCGGCCGTCGTAGTGACAGTAACGATAATTGCTCCGCCAGCGAGCTGGTATCGTCTGCTGGAGGCTGCGAGGCTCCAGTCGCTGCTGTCGGAAGCGGACCCCATACAGAGCCGGGCACCCACTGAAATTGACGATAATTGTGTTTTACAATAATGTACTGTTTTGCTCTAACAGATATCCAGAATACTTGTGCATAGATCGCTAGATGGCGCTACGCTTGGTAGGTACTATGACATATTCTTTAATGTTAGGCTCTACTTGATGATCTTATATTTTGTGTGTTTAGATTGTAGAAAACAGCAATCTATCTATACCACTTGCTTTTTTGATTACTAGTGAAGTTGTGTGCGTTTTCACTAGTGATAAAATGTGAAAATAAAGAGGCCCAACTAATTAAACCATAGTTAGGCCGAATGTGGCTATGCTAAAATTAAAACTCTTCTAGAACTGCATTTTATTGACAAGTTGCCAAAAATATGCCGGCTTCGATCACTGAACGCAATACTAGTTCATGACTCAATACATAGACAACACGTATACCTAAGGCTAGACACAGGTTTTTACGCAATAATTTTGCAGACTTCACGTATTTTACTCTCTAGCTAGAGGATATGACACAGAGGACAATAGCTACATATTAAGCCACGTAGCCACATATAATTATTGGAGTGCAATGGCAGGGAAAGGAAATCTGAGTTGGCGTAATAAACCTACAGACTTTTTTGGAGGAAACCGCGGGGCTAGATAATGAACCACCGTCAATGAAAAACCAACCCAGAAGTTACTTTCAGAAACCAGTCCGCTCATCAAGTCATGCTTCGTAGGGCACGTACTTAACGTGCGTGACCTACCAGACAATGCTTTGTTATAGGTGATGATTTCCACTTAGCATCAGGTGGGTCATACTCTTGTTCCACCAGAAGTAACATGCAGTATACTTTTTTTGGCAAATGTTGATAACTAATATTATTATTACATCATTAAAATAGGAGCTGATGGCACAATCAATATTTCCCATTTTCATAATTGGTGGCGTTGCAAACGATGCGATGGATAAACTTTTATTTAGGTAAGGCAATGCCTTGGTGCATCGAAGCATGCGAAGCTTTCATTTTCAAGCACTGGCTGAGACTTTCAGATGGTCTATGAACTCCCATAATCAGGGAATACGGACTTATGAGTGAACTCATCTGTTTCTAAGTTTGAGTAGAATACCGTACACTGACACAAATATCAGAATCGCCCCGATTATAATCGGGGCGATTCTGATATTTATTTTAATGATGTAATAATAATATAATAAATCGCAGACAATCGGGCGCGAGCAGCCATTGGCCAGGGAGGTGCGCCCGCGCATCTGTTAGACGAATTATTGTGCGTTCCAAATACAAAGCGTACGTTGACGTCTCGTGATTCACGATTAGAGATGCGAGGATAAATTGTTTCTAGTTCTATCTACTTCAAATGGAAATTATCTATAATAACCAATAACCAAATACCGTCTCCTAAGCTAGTACATATAAGGAAGAAAGCATGTTCCAAAACAGTACGACAATTTGTGTATTTGTTTGTGCACATTTAAATAACAATTAATATCTAATTAGGTAGCTAGTACCTAGTCCTAACTGGGCAGGTACTCGTAGCTAGCTCAAAAGTTATGAAATAAGTTAAGTAATAAAAATATGTTTTTTTGTGTACTAAAAGTATTTTTGATACATTTTTTTTGTTGAAGTCCCAAAGTTTCCTCTACCTGCTTGAAAAACCTTCATTTCCAGAGAAACATTTAGAGATTTAAATTCATTACAATCTGTTAGATATACGTACTGCGATGTACGCGTACCTACCTAATGACTTCCAAAATGAGCGTGTGTTTACACGACGCGTTGTAACAACAGTTCGAGTTTCGTTCGCATCCTGACGTCGACGGTAGCTTTGATCTGCCGTCACCTGAATCAAGTTCCACTCATTATAATATAAAAATATCGAGTGACGAGCGCAGAAGTACCGGCTTTTACCTTTGACTGGCTGGCTGACACCACAAGGGTCTTATCAGGAGGGTGTACCTATTCTGATGAGGGAGTCGCTACTCCCGGACCAGAACCTTAAGTATACTGATTGACTGATTGCTAATTTGATGTAAATCTACAAAACATGCAGTTAGTTCATATAGGTTGTGGGTTCGATCCCCACCGAGGACAAACATTTGTGTGGTACATAGATGTTTGTTCTCCGTTTGGGTGTTATACTATATTTTAAGTATGTGGTTACTTACAAAACAAAAACTATTAGTCATCATGTTTCCATAGTACAGGCTATGCTCAGTTTGGGGCTAGATGATGTGTTAAAATGTCCACAAGTATTTATTATTATTGTTAAAATACGACTCAGGAAGGCGGCGGGATTACTATCCTAACACAAGAACAGCGGTCGCGGGCTCAAATCAAGTCATTTAGGTACTTATGGATTTACAAATATTTATTTGAAAAGTAAATAACTCTTCGCATTGACCCTATGACTTTCATGTGGAATAAGCCGGGCTGAGAGGTATAGGTATGTACTAGCTAAGCCATTTAAAATTCTGACTTAATGGCACGAGTGAAAAAAGTTCGGCAGTCCTCAGACCGACTGCGGATAGAAGTGAAAACTAGACCAAAAAGTACACATATATACACGGTATAAATATTATGCACATGGAAAGTTTTCGGTGACGATGACGCGAGTTCCATGATTTTTGTTCACACAAAAGGTGCTCAACGCGCCTCAAGAAGTTTTGACTTCAAAAATGTAATCCTTTGACGCTGTTTAATGTGTATGATCTATACTAATATTATAAACAGTAACGATTTGATTATTTGTAACATTTCCCACCCATATTCGCAATAAAGAATTTTTTAAAAAAAAAAGAAAATGTTAATTCAGCAAGTTAAGCAACTTTGTAATAAAATAATACAGAGAGAAAAAGGTAAAGGGACAAAGCAGTGAATTGTGTAAATAACACGTGAGTGAAGTTACTTAATTATGCTTAAATATTATATTATGTGTGTATCTTATAGCCAATAAATGTATATCTAACGTAAGTCTACGTTTACTCCGCTAGCTAAAGTACTGAAAGTTTAATAACCTTCAAAACTTTTCACTTCTTTAGTGAAATGCATGCGTGCACCATTCCACCAAATTAATGAATCTCACACTCGGTACGGTAGCGACCGGGAAGCCGTTACTCTATAATTAGAACTACCTGTTTGGTATACATTATACATTACTAGTGAGGTTATCGAGTGCGGCCGGTCACGTCGGATGTACTATGTTGTACAATCCCACTTTTACGAGAAAATGAAATATCAGCGGATATTCTAAACAGCTCCATCTAAACCTCATACATACATACTAAGCAAACCTGTTAAAAGAGCACCGTGATGACGACTGATAGAAGAGAGTGAAAGAAAACCACTGCTTATGCCAACCCCACTCAGCGTAAGATAAGGCAAAAAATATGACTGATTGTTTGGTTGGCCTGTGAGGTAGGTATTCCGGTTGACCCCACCTTTCGACCTAAATGACACTCGTTTCCGGTATGCCATCTTACGGGTACTCCTAACAGAAATAACTTCCATTGTAGAGTATTTCCCAAGAAGAGTGTAAATAGAAGATTTTAAAAATGCTAGGGAGTTTACCAGTATGGTTACTACATCAATATATCGGATGATGAAATATTATTTTGCCCTAAAAAAAGATATTATATCATAGTGTTAATTTATAATCCGTACTTAAATAATCGATTATAAAATAAATGAAAGAATCCACCTGAATTCAAAGTATTGCGCGCATTTTTAAGAGAACTTTACTTAACATTGTCACGTGACTATATTTATGAATAAACAACACTTTAAGCTTGTAAAGTCACAATTACCAGACTCCAGATGCATCTTGCCATCGATCTACCGACCAAACTTTAATAACGGTGTGTTTGTGTCTATGATTAGCTTTGTTTACATTCATTTTGCATTTGCTATGCAACCAAAGGTTTGTAATGGCAAGAGTTTTTTATTGTTGTGAGGTTGGTGAGACGTGAACGACTTTTCACAAAACATATTTTCTTGTTCATTTATTGCAGTAGATGATTTATGTAGTGTCATGGACAAATTTTCACCATTCCGTAACTAATTACGGAACGCTGTAGTGCCTGTAAAATAGGTTGGTACTTGAAGAGACCTTCAAAACTCTGACAATGTAGCTTTTAATGTGACCAAACTAATAGGTATTGTAAAACGACCATAGGTAAGTTATTGTGCAAATATTTTCATGAATCACTAATGAAACAAAAAACGTAGATTTTTTGTGTCGGCATTTATTATGAACATAAAACTAACGTTTAATACCGAAAAAGACACGTTACTGTAGAATAAAATAAAAGCTACAAAGTTTTAACAAGTTCCAAGAAATTGCCTAGTATTTAGTGCTACGAATAATGTATTTGGTACACTTTTTAACCGACAACTTTAAACAAAATCCTTGAACAGATATAGATTAAAAACATACCTGATCGTTCTGATCGTGAGTCAGATATAGCCATCCGAGCAGTGCCTGGGGGCATGCCTCGGTCTTTCCCCAAGGGGGGAATTCTGCCCCCATCGCTGTCGGCGACATACTTTCACAACTATTGTCACTTTGGTGTTAGTATTGATGTTAACTGGTCAGGCCATCTTTCCCGGTATTTCGGGATCGGGCACGGGATGCGCGCGCGCCGGTTTCAATGCGACTAGCTGGGACGGCAGCCGCTTCTTAAGACGAGAAATGTGGGAACAGGGATGGGGAGTTTTGTTTGTTGTCGATTGTTTCAGCTGGATGGGATAAGTACAGATTTAATGTGACATTGACAATGTGATAGAATCAGAATAGAGAGGAAAGTCTTCTATTATCTTATTATTTATACGAATAGTACCGGCTTTCTTCTTTTTTACACACTTCAATAAAAGGAGGAGGTTTTATGCTCGACTGTATGTACTTTTTTTATGTATGTTCACCAATTTCTCCATCAATTGTGGACCGATTTTGAAATTTATCTTTAGTTTGCTCTCGAGGTGGTCCCACTGTCACCAAGTCAAAACGATGAGATAGCCCGAGAAAATTATAGGGAAATTGAAAAAAAAAAACTGTTCATTTCGCGTTATCCATTTTTATCATATTGTGTTGAATGAATGAATAAATATAAAATTTACACCAAAAAAAAAATTAAACCTTATTAAAACACGTAAAGTACTTAAAGAGGTACCTAAATAACAAAATTCTTGTCTAAACTTACTAACCAATAATTTACTAGGTAGCACAAGAATCTTAAAAGCTCTCATCCAACTTACCTAAAGATACCCAAAGAACCTACCTATTTAATGACGTAAATAGATGAGTAACTTATGCTATTGATTAGTAATTTAAATGAACGTGTAAATATTTTAATTGCAATAGCTCGTACAATTTTACTACTTAAAAGCACGCGCTACTAACTACTTTGAATTCCAACATTTGAGATAAACATCTACTATGTAAATGTTGAGCATATTGAATTATCAGTGCAAATGAAACTTATAGTGTCAACCAAGTGATATTTTGATTTTTTGGTAATAATATGGCTGACATACATATAGACAACGCACAGCCTAAACCACTGGTCGCAGAGACCTGAAATTTTCATGGTGTATTCGTCTTAGTATGTAAAAGTGCACTCAGAAATGCATTCCCGAAATTCCAACCCCTACACGGGTTTAGCGGGAGTTGAAGTTTGTATAAAAATTACTTCACGCGCACTTATCATCTTTTTTTTAATTAATTTTAAAATAATCATAAGTCAACGTACGTTTAATTATTGTTTAATACATTTAGCATGAACCTTATAATTTGTCTTTATTTGTCGATACTCTGCGATCGTGTCCCATCTCTTACAACGAACATGTGGGCGCAGTTTGACCGGGAACTCACGGAGAGCAATATTTTGGTTCCCCTCGTACCACAGCACTGTCTAAACTCGGTATCGTTTATCGCTATGTTTCGTGGTGAAAGTTCGCAGAATCGTGCTTAATTTGGTGTTTTGGCATTTCTATTAGACAAGTTTCTATTAAGACCTTGAGGTTGTAATTCACCATTCTTATTCATAGTTTTTATTGTGCGTAAGATAATGGAAAGCTACCAAGTTAACTAGATTTTAAGATTTTACTGAAGTTTAATACTACTAGGTATTTTTACTCTATTGTATCGGCTCCAAAACTTTTAGTCCTAAAACCTGACAATGCTAAACCTTCGTAATAAGGCAATAAACACATTGAATAGTGAAGGATACTCACCTAATTGCACTGAATAACATAACGCTACAATCTTTGAAACAATCGGGTCAACAGAGAAATATAATCACTTAAAAAACCACTTCAGAGTCGAAAGCTTATCGTGAATGCAACATGGCACAAAAATGGCAGTGTGGAGTGGTAATAAACTAAACAGTTTATTGCAGACTAAACACTTATCTTATTTAAAAAAAAACAACATATTTTAAACTCGAGTAGTGCTTCAAAGATTATTATGAAGCAGTGTTAGTTTGTGAAAGATTAATTCTACAGAACAGGAGTCCATATCTGGTTTGAATCCCACGGGGTCGGAAACATAAAGATATTTGTTTATAAATAAAAAGTATCTTAAAATTATATGGCTTCAGTTAATAGCCAATTTCGTTTAATATAATTACTTTGTAGTTGCAGAGTATGGTTCGTGTGACTGTATAACATACACGTAAATGCCGCACGAAATTCAATACAACCAACATTATGATAGTGACAGTGCGGCAATTTCCGTTTCTCTAGGACCTAAGTTGCAATAAAAATGTCCAAGCAAGATCAGAATACAAAACACTTACATCACACTAATAAACTCAATTGAAGTGTATGACGTTCCTAATTGGCGCAATAGAGCGACCGACCATCCACCACACCCGACCAAAACAAAAAGGGATTTTTGACACTCCAAGAGTTGAATACTAAGTGCTTTTAAATTTAAAGGGGTAATTTCATGATTCTTAGATGATTTCAACTGCTATTGATGGAATTATATTGACCTGTTTGTCTGATTTAAAGTAATGCTTAGAGTTACTACGATAAGGAACAGTTGTAGCTGTTGTTCGTATGAGTAGCTCTTTGTTGAATGTCAGTTGAACTGTACCTGATTATAAAACGCATTGGTCAATATTTGGTTGGGTCATTGGGTAAACTGTGTTTCAAAAATGTACACTTTGCATGCGTAAAGAGGTCATTAGCCCTATCAGTGTGATCGTTTCAGCACAAGGACTTTCGTATTAAATTTTTTACCTAGAATTGTTTTTGCACAAATGAAAAGGTTTAGAGTACTACTGAAAAAAAAAGTTAGAACAGTGACGGATATAGTATGGGCGCTTAGCCACCTAGACATCAGTTGAATCAAACTAGTAATGTATAATGTATAGTACTTTAAATGTTTTTCTTGAACGAATTTTTAATGTTTATTGATGCTATGTTTTATGTATGTTTAAGTGAGCACTATAAAAACTAATAAAATTTATAGATCCTGTTTTTGAAATATTTGTGTATAAAAAAACCGGCCAATTGCGGACCGCGGCGTGCGGACTCGCGCACGAAGAGTTCTGTACAATTATCTATAATAAAAACGGCAAAATAACTATCACGAATCATGAGACAACTACATCCTGGTGGCAGACGGATAGACAGACTGACAGACAGCGGAGTATATATAGGGCATAGTCTTAGGTACGGAACCCTAAAAATAACCGCATTTTTAAATATCCTATCAGGTATGGTGATTAGGTTCTATGGTATTAATACGCCAGAGTGATTAGTGAGTGGCCAAGAATTCACATCAGGCGGATCGCACCCCAATCATAAGAATCACTGTCCGGCCTGAGTGACTGACATATATATAGATAGACCACGCACAGCCTAAACTACTGGTCGCAGAGACATCAGGGAGTATTCGTGTTGATGCGTTGAGGTGGAATAAAAAAAGGAGTTTCCAAGATTTAACCCCTAAATGGGTGCAACGGGGATTGAAGTGGGTATGAAAATAACATCAGGGCGACAATGACGTCACGCGCGTTTTGTTAATAAGTTAGTAAAAACTAAACAATCCACCAAGTTTTTTTTCCGTTTTTGCTGCTTTGTATCAGTTTATTTCCAAATATTCTGGTGTGATTGTGTAAAGCGATTACCTACATAAACGCTTTTTAACTAACAGTTTGCCCCGAACTGATCTTGATAATTGGTAGTAAAGGAAATACGAAACACAAATTTTAATATTTTCAGCCAGAAACTCTTATATCGTGTCGAAGATAAATTAATCGCATTAATCAACTAGAATGTATAAACTAATCATATTGATTTGACATCCTACTATCTACATAAATAAACAAATATCTATAGAGATCTATAGTAATCAATATACAATACATAACACGTCAATTTATTGACGTTTGTTAGTCTCACAAAACTCGAGAACGACTGAACCGATTTGCCTAATTATGATTTACAATATTTGTAAAAGTTCAAGGAAGGTTTAAATGGTGAAAAATATAAAATATATCGGCGGTACGAACGAAGTTCGCCGGGTCAGCTAGTATATTTATAAAGGAAATTATATTTGCCTCCTTTGAATTGCTTTACAACCCCTTGTCCGATTTGATTTTTGCGCATACGAGTAATTCGCAAACAACAACCTACACAGACCTCTCAAATTTTATGCAGATAATAGTACATTATTTTTTAAATCGTTTTCATAAGGTTTATCTGTGTTCGTAACGCCTATGTTACACAATTATTATATACTCAACGCCTCTACAATGGTATTTTGACCATTTTTCTAAAACACGTGTGAAGTACAGTTCCTGGTCCTATTGTTTTGGATGTAGGTCCGGTAACATCTGTGTTCACTTTGTCTGACCACTTTACGCAAAGGTTTTTTTGATGAATAGTCAAGCTGTATTTTTATGACATCCACATGTTTTACTGGATAAAATGGAGAAAAGGTTTTTTTGTGTAGAATTTTTTTCAAATAATGGTAGGCATAAATACTCAATTATGGGATTTAGTCTATTTAGTTGCGGTATTTGTGATACTTTATGCTAGCCTGCCTGTTTCTTCTGCCCGTAATATGACAGGCACATGAGGCTTTACACCTGCATGCCTCAAGTCATTACATCTCAAGGTGGTAATTAAATGATAGATCTAGTTTTTCTTACATTTTAGGATCATTGACGATTTTAGGGTTAACCCAAAGTACCGTACTCAAAGGGACCCGTAAAATGGGACCCTATAACTAAGACTCCGCTGACTGCCTGTCTGTCCGTCTGTCACCAGACTGTATCTCATGAGCCGTGATAGTTGAGTTAGAGTTGAAATTTTCACAGTTGATGTGAATATCTTGTCGCCGCTATAACAACAAATACTAAAAAAGGAGGCTTTCATTCAACAAACGTGATTTTTTTGCCGTTAGGTACGGAGCCCTAACGGCTCGGATGCGCGAGTCCGACTAGCACTTAGGCAGTTTTTCTATGTATACCTTATCTCCACACAAAATACGAAAAAAGACGAAGCGTATGACGTCGCTCCACCCTAAGAAACGCTATACCCGAAGGATCGGGAGAAGAATTTTTTTTACAACCTACTATAGTCCATATTCTTAGCAACCTACTGTCTACAACCTCATTTTAAATTTGAAAACATAATATAGTTTTGTTCTATCACAAAGGTTTCATTAATATCAATCTCGTTGGTGGGAATTTTGAACGAGTTTTTACTCTAACCCGAGCAAACACCACTGGCTGAAATATCATTCAGTAGTGAATAAAAGTATCTGACATTTGAATAAAAAGCTCTAAATTGACAGTTTTAATTTGTCACGCTTTGTTTAGTTTTTATTTGTGTAATTAAAATAGAAAAAAAGTGCTTTTAGAAGAAACCCGTTTAGTTCATTTCATTGGATTATTATATTTAATTTTTTGGTGAGTGCTTAATGTTACTTAGCTAGAAATCGTAATGTGACATTTTCTACTTGAAGGCTGATCGGCTGATAGTGTAACTTTCATAATCTTGCTGTTAAGAATTGATCCAGAAAACCATTTGCTACATTGTTTTTTTACCATATTCTCCTCATCCTTCATTACTGTCCAGGGCAGTCCTGAAGTTTATCTCGGTCATGATGAAAGAGAAAGATAGTGAAGAAAAGGTAAAAAAAAACTAAACTAAAGTAATATTATAAACGCGAAAGTTTGTTAGTATGGATGGATGGATGGATGGATGTTTGATACTCTTTCACGCTCTAACCAGAGGACCGATTTGGATGAAATTTAATTTGGACGAAAAAATAACGGGAACGGGAAACTGCCACGCGGGCGAAGCTGCGAGCGAACGCTAGTGTAACATAAATATGTATTCATGCTTACCCCAGTATAAGGTTACGAGATGGTCTAAAATGAGGGGATTTTTTTTATTAGGTGTCCTTCAAATCATCAAAATAAGAACTAGAACTGCTTTGCCTGTTTTCACACGAGTTCGGCCATGAGGATATGTTAGTCCTCGTAGCCAAGTCAGTTAGGCGAAATAGTTAGGCCATGAGGATAAAGCCAACATAATTAACAAAGTATTGCCTTGCAGGTCACTTACAGTGCATACTCTGCGTCCGTCGTGTGCTTGTAATTACACTGGCACCAACACCCTTCAAACCGGAACACAGCGAGCTGTTTGGAGGCAGAAATAGGCATGCTGGTAGTACTTCCCCGGACGAGCCTTTTACTTAGAGCTCTACTGCTACAGGATTATTTAAGGATGTCTAATAAGGGTAACCTGAGGTACGGCCAAATATTACATTTGGCACCTAGTTACATATTGCAGGAGGTATTTCGTAAGTCACAGGTTGCAAACTGTTTCAGTTATTAGTCGCACTAAAACATCATACAGCAGACAACTTGAGAATTTCAGGCTGAATATAAGCAGCTTTATAAGTATGTGGGTAAATATTGTCTGCACAGTAGAATGTACCTACCTAACCCTTCCGTCATGCACCTAGGTTTCCTGTGTCAGCACGGGTCACTGTGTCGGTGTTTTTGCCTCTTGTAAAGCTGTTTTCCTTTAAAATGTCTTATGTTTGTAAGTTAATCTACTTTGCTCCAAAAAACGCTTTCGCCAATTTTATCGCACAAAAACCCGTAATTATTTAGGAAGAAAAGGTATGGAACAAGACGATTGTACCTGGCATGAAACGGTTTCCTGCATAGGTACCTACGACAGTTACATAAATTCACAGAGCACGTCCACCGTAGACGTGCCCTATGTGACATTGCACTGCGGGCATCACTGCTTAGCGATAGAATACGGTGGTAAGTATTCCTAAAAAAATTGAATAGGTTCTTGACTAACGTGCTGAAAGTTGTTGTTGATAGCACTATCATGTTGGATGCCATAAGTCACGCTTACAGTAACGATTGCTGAACTCCACCGAAATTAATTCTTTATAGTCCCATAAAATGTAAGTAGAACTGGTTTGTCCTTAGTTACGCTTCAGTGTATGATTAAGGGAAGCCCAGGAGCTTGCAGATAGGTTGTATTTCGATATCTAGATACGAGTAGATTACAAGACTAATAAACAAAGCTTTGCAGGTCCATCATGCACGTAATGAAAGTGTTTTACGATGCACTCATTGCGTTATTGCATCCATTATGCTGAGGCTTACACTCTTCAAACCAAAACACAGTAAGCAACATTGCTTCTGGGCAGAAATATGGTGGTGGTGTTTCCCTGACGAGCCCATCTCCAAAAGCCTTGCCACTTTTCATTCCCTTACGCTTTGTATTCCAACCCTGTGTATCCTTATCGTATTTATCTGAGTAATTGTACAAAATTGCCGTGCAGTTTGTAGCTTATGTAAGACTTACCGTAAATTTCATTCGTGATGTTAAGTTTGAAAATGCTATTTTTTATGCTTTACTGCCTGTACTTACTTCTAAATTTATACTATGACTAACGAAACGCGCGTGACTTCGTCCGCTTGAAGTAACGCCATAAGGTAATGAGAATCTAGGTGTCACGTGACTATACCTAAAATACACAACTAGGTCTCTAACGTTTGCTCACATTATCTTTTCTAAAAATAATAAAATAATGAATTTCGAGTGTGGTGCCAGGGTAACCCAACTTGGTGGAGCGTAGGCAAGACAGAAATATATAAAGGCAATGCCACAGTTGCCAACTCTCCGAATAAAAGAAACGCTGAAAATTCAATATTTTTGTATTATATACATTTTATATTTAGTATAGAATTTTATTTTGTATTCAAAGAAACAAATAATAATTTCTAGAAAAGGTACATACTATAATGTTTTAATTTAGTTTACTTGGCGATAGTTAGGTACCTAATACCAGCGAGTCAGATCTCATAACAATCAGAGTTCAGCGTTCACGGAATCTAGCATCAGCTGTTTTGAGTCTCAACAGTCGTGTTGTTTGCAACGTTAGGTGCGAGCTTTACTAAGAACTGATAGCTACAATGTAGATGCCTATTTACACATTACACATTGATATACTATTTAAATAGCTTGAAATAAATATTTCTGGGTGAATTATCATGAGGTAGTAGAACCACAAGCTTATTTTAATGAGGCTAAATAAGGGCGTTGTAAAATTTCATTTCCATTCATCATCAAATTACGATAAAATTCGATAGGTACCAATTATAAGGATCTTTGACCTGACTGAATGACTGATATAGACAATGCACAGCCTAAACCACTGGTTGCGGTTACGTACCATCACAAACAACATAAAAATATATATGGATATAAGTGGTGGTTATACAAAAAAAAAAATACAAAATTTATTTATTACCTAAAAAGAATTACAAAGTTTAATAAATTGCTAATGGTCCCCGCACTAGGACGAGCCTGTATCGCGGGAGGCCAGAGTACCATCACGATTTCGAGGGAATATCTTAATACAATAAGCAGATTCACAGAAGCAAGGCAAGACAGAGAAAAACTAAATACTTACAAAGTTAAAATATAAGAAGTAGAATAGAGTTATATAATTATCTTATTCTAGATCTTCGAGTACTTACATTATTACTTAGGCCTTCACAAATAACTTATTTATATCCGTGACCTAAATTACATTGTAATGACAAGTTTCACCTACCTGTAGGTGTAGACTCTAGCCTTCATCAAGAAACTTAGCATATCTTCTGATTGTTATCTTAAAAAAATATTCGTACTACTTTTCATGTTTTATTAGAGTTCTATATGACTTTCTGTAGTGTATTTTCTTTCATAAGTAAAGGCCTGGGGTGACGAATGTTCGACAACGGGATCGTTTAAACGTCGTTCGTGAACGAAATGTTTATGAACACAAAATTATTATATTAAAAAAGGTTTGTAACGCGCCTTCCTGTTTTAGCTTTTACAGGTTATTCTGACATGTTAAATTAAAACAATTTCTCAAGCACTCCTTTAAAATACCTTGAGCGCCCATTCTAACAATATCTACAGGGGAGTTTAATTCCAACATTAATATTAATTATGTAGTTGCAGACCTTGTATTTTTTTTTGTTGTTACCCAGGAAAACCTTTTATAGGTACCATCAGCCCGGGGAGACTGAAGGTTATGTGGGAGTCCTGCCTTGAGAAAGGCAGTGTACCCATTAAAAACCTGGGGTGTTCCGCGTTTTCGCCAAAGAGAAGAAATCGTGGGATCGCTCTTTGATTATTGGATCGCTATAGCGCCTCCATAGTTTCCTCGGTGATTGCCCGTTTGGGCTCTTCTGGGAGGCGTGATACGCCCATTACTCCGCTTAAGGCACCTCGGGACACAGGACGAGGTGCCTTATAGCACGGGACCTCTCCAGTCAAGCAACAGACCCCCCGATCCATTACCTAACGGTCCGACCTAAAAGGACAGTCAGTAACGGAAGGTAATAGTTCAGATTAAGTAGCGAACATTAAAGTTTATTCTAGGCATAGGTACACATTATTTTTTTTGTGTTTATTTGTTAATTTTCTGTTTTAAAAGTTTGCCCTAGTGGTCTAAGTTTTTATTCCTAGACCTGATATTATGTAGCCTAGTTTAGATTTCTTCAACGATAGGCTTGTTATGTGTTCCATAAGTTACGCTGCAAATGATACTCATTACTGTCTCAGCCTAAATTCTCGGTCGAGTAGGTAATCTCATCCGGTGCGCCTCCCCTCCCATTCGACGTGTGTTTGGGAGAAGCTACGACTAGAAAGAGTGCTACAAGTTAAAAAGGTATAAATTTCATCCAGCAGGGGTAAGGCTATGAAAGTCACAAAAAAGTTAACATTAAAAAAAACTAGGTTAGGTTAAGATGGTTACGCTTCAAAATTTTTCCTAAGATTATATAAAAGGTCAAGAAGTTCACATACATACACAAAAAAGATAAAACCTTTTGAACCACGTTTAATACAGAGTTTACGGTACACGGTTTGGTTTATTGTTTTCTAGTAATTGACTTATTAACCGACTTAAATACAATGATATTATTGTACAATATTTTTATTCACACTTGTCATTTAAACACTATATTTTTTCCTTCTTTTCTACTTTGAATGAGGTATTCTTTCTCCCTGTTTTGGTCGAAGAGTCGTCTTGGTCGACCCCTTGACCATGCCACGTAGCACGCGATGGTTCACCGACCTGTCGCGGCGTGGTCACGTGAACAGTCTTCCCTTAGCTTTAGGTCTCTACCACAGTGGTTAAGCCGGGGCGGCGCGGCTGCAGACGCTGAAGCGATTCTTGTATGAAGCACGCCTTAGCTGATTCTGCTGTCAAGTCTTTCTCATTTTATTTGATTCTTGTGATCTTGATGATTCTTGTCTAGAACCATCATAAAAATATTTGTTGAACACAACTGGACTGGACTGAACACCGTTTACAATTTGAAAAAAAAAAACACAAATTCACATTTATCTTAACATAGTTGGTTTCTGTCCCAACCTTTTCAGTGTGGAGTAAAGTGACATCCGAAAACCCCATTTTGGGTGAATTTACAACTTTGAATTTGAAAAAGATACAATTCACTAGCGTCTCTTTTTTTGCTAATATCCTACGCCGTATATTGTGCCTTACGTTACGTGTTCGGACCGTAGTAACGTAATTATGGAATTGAATCGGCAACGCGCATACGCTTTGCGGTATTTACGAAGTGCTATGCATTTATGATTATGAAAACGCGTGTGTGAGTGGTTGGCTGTTATTTGAATGAATGCTGTATAGCTTAGGCTATTTTGAATTATTTGTTACAAAATAATCAAAAGACAAATTGCAGTCATATTATTATTTGGTCACATAAAATATTGGCTTATCCAGTCTTATCCAACCCAGGCAGTGGATCTCTTCAGGCTAATTATGAAATGGGAACTTCTTTACCCATATAACTTCATCGCGGCCTGCTCTTTGTTTGAGAAACCCTCTAATACTGGTCACGTAATAGCGCGGCGAATTATCTGTTTGATATTTGAATTATCTGACTTCATCATTCCTTCGAGTCATTCAAACAAGTCAAAAATGGTGAAACATCGTTTTGTGCTGTCATAATTTAGATAGGTGACGCTAAATAGACATTGGAAACTGTGCGCCCAGCTTTAGCCGTCGTTAAGCCACTACTTCACACGAGTATAACTTCATTATATATTTAACTTTTGCTCCTAACACTAAAATGTTCATTGCTATCATTTTGTCATAGTGACCTCACGGCGTACTACGAATAATCGTATGTCATATTTGATTAACTACAGATTTACTGATTGGTAATTTGCGTTTCTGCAATCAGTCGTGAGTCTCTTTTTTCTTTAAATATTATCAAAAAAATACGTTCAACATAAAATCGATATGAAAACTAGAGCGACAAAACACATGGCGAGAAATACACAGCGTGTCTTTTAATTATTAACTCACCATGCCCTAGTTTGAGGGGCCATCCTCGAAGTCTATAATTATAACATGACCCCACTTATAAGCATAGCTATTGAAACTTTAGTAGAAAACCATGTTTTTTACTGCGAATTCTTGGTATTAAGCAAACTTATAACTTGTCTCAACTATAAGTCTCATACCACCCGTCGCATAACGGATTATGGAGATAGCAATATAACATACTAGCGAAACGCGCGCGACTTCGTCCGCGTGAAGTTATTTTCATACAAACTTCAACCCTTTTAATCCGCTGCATTAGGGGATTGAATTTCAAACATTTATTTCTGAGTGCACCTCTACGAACCAAGACCCTGAAAATTTCAAGTCTCTACAACCAGTGGTATAGGCAGTGCGTTGCCTATATGTTAGTTTTTCAGGACAAATATTCTTATAATTTTGGTATAGATATTCTGAAATGGCGACCATGAACCGGAAAAAAGTTTTTAATCAGGAAATCTATGGATTCCCGAATAGTTGTTCCCTAAATAACCAACATAGTATGAATTAACTATAGTTCGTGAATTCATAGAAAAATAAACTAAAGCATTAAAATATCGAAACCAGATCTATATCACTTTACATCAGTTTACAGGGAACATGTGAGCTTTGGTTACCAATTAGCCTTATGACATAGAACTTGGTATAAGATTTAGAACACGCAGTTAGACTTTAAACACATCGTTTTGAGAAAAATGAGGCTTGTGAGTATGTAGTATACTTACATATTTTTATTCTGGGGCTTAAAACACGAACACGAATGCTTCAGTACTGTTATACGAATTAGTTATTTTGCAACTTAAGTTTTACTGGTTTGGTATTCTTGATTGTCGAAACTTAAAAAAAGTTGGATTAGTTTGTTTAAGTAAATAAATATCTGATTTGGTTTTTATGCTTTGAGTTCTCCATATTTTTTTTGTAGTTTTATTTATATAACTTCTATCAGTGTACTACAGTGGTAACATTACAGTTGCTTCTGTATTTTAATGAAAATAAAAGGTGACAAGTAACAAAAAGTTCCTAATTCCTAATTCCTCCGAAATAATTAGTTGAATTCGGCTTCTGAAGTGCAATCATAGCAGAACATTTAGATGCAATTGCAAATACAGACAAGACGAAGGGACTGCAAGGTAATGCAGTCATTATATGCAGAAGCTGTTACTTCTCTTCCACCATCATATCCAACCTAAAGCTAGAAGAAGTATGTACTATAATTATATAAGCAAGCGGAGCACGTGCTATTTTGTGGATGTGAAGTTTTTTTTCATACAAACTTCAACCCCTGCTGAATTTAGGAGTTGAGTTCAAAATTTCCTGTCTTAGTAAACCTCGACGCACCAAGACGAACATTCAAATACTTTGTCGTTATGAGTGAAACGAATTTATTTAGCTATTTTCCCACCTACTTTTACTATCCTACCTACCTGGCTAATAACGTTAACTATTACTGCCTAAACTAATCTGTGTCAATCGTTTGCAGTTCGCTCGCGATCTCGTGCATGTTTTGATTTATGAGCAACAAACATTATTAGTATGCCGTACTACCGGGTTGCTGATCTTTAGTTGGGAAGTATTGAGGAAGTGGGACAAATACTGACTGTATAGTAGCAAAAATGGTTACTTAAGTTTTATGTAGTTTGTATATGGCGATGAATTAATATAGCGATTCTCTATTTGTACGGCAAAAATATAATCCAACAGAAGACATAGGTACACCTGTGTGCTAAAAGTAGATATCTTGGGTTTTGCGTTGTATTATAAGAATGTATTAACAAAAAAACCGGCCAAGTGCAAGTCGGGCTCGCGCACTAAGGTTTCCGTAACATTATCTATAATAAAAACGGCAAAAAAAAACGAGAGCTGCCTCAAATGTTTATTTTATTCTGTTTTTTAGTATTTGTTGTTAAAGCGGCAACCGAAATATACATCATCTGTGAAAATTTGAACTCTCGAACTATCACGGTTCATGAGATACAGCCTGGTGACAGACAGATAGATAGACAGACAGACAACGGAGTCTTAGTATCAATAGGGTCCCGTTTTACCCTTTGGGTACGGAACCCTAAAAAGGACTGACGTATTCTATCAGTAAACTAGTTCCCATCGCTTTGCTGTGGTAGGAACTAGATTTTGCTTTGTAAAATGTCCGTCAATATTTACATAAATTAAATAAGTACGTAAATACATACACCCAACCGTACCGTAACCGTAGTATTAAAACACCCAGTCACAAAATATAATTAAGTATTACATACATTGTTCTACATCATTCAGACATAGTCTATCAAACAAAATATGTTGGTTCTAGACGGGAATCGAACCCACTAACTGCATCGCAGAAGAGCTACCACTAACAGAACTATAGAAGTAAGGAATACTTACATACATAAATAAAAATAATACGAATACAAAGCCCATCCACTCTATATTATGTTATTAATAAATACGAAAATAGTAAAAATTAAACTACCGTAATAGATGAAAAAGTTTAGTTTTGTAATTGAATGAAGATATCAAAATGCCGAAGTTTGACGCATGCAACCCTCATGCTACAAGGAATAATCAGACATTCGAGTCAGTCTACGACAACTCGCGCCGTAGCCGGGCGTAGCGCTACGCAGACCACGTGCTACGAACTCAAACTTTGATGTAACAAATATTTTTGACCACAAGAAATATAATTTCTAAAAGAAATCAAAAACTTTATAGTGATATTGAAATGGAGAATATGTTTCAGTTTGGTATGTGTCTCAAAGATATGCGGTGAGTTTGTCTTTATTATGATAGTTAAATGTAAGACTTTGGAAGCTTACTGCGCTATTTGTTTTTTTTTTACTAGGTTTTGAATAATACTTTTCATATACAAATTCTTAGAATCTATCAATTTTTATAAGAATCTTTGTCCTGACTGACTGACATAATTATAGACAACGCACAGCCTAAACCACTTGTCGTAGAGACTTAACATTTTCAGAGTATCTTTGTCTTGGTGCGTAAAAGTGTACTTCACAAAGAATTCTCTCTTCGCAATGCAGTACCTGACAAGTACAGTGAGGGTTGAAGTTTGTATGAAGATAGATACGCGCGCGAAGTGATGCACATTTGTTTTATATTATTTCCTTAAAAAAATATAAGGTTGTATCTCACCATGCGGAATACACGTAAATTTTTATTTATATCATGTCGCATGGGTAAACCATATTCTGAGATATTCGTATGTTACTTTATTGAAGGGTTTCAATAAAGTAACATACTTTGAATTCATACGTAACATACGTTCATTGAAGGGTTTCAATAAAGTTCCTTGCAGGCATGCATGTGCCTGCTTTTAAGTATCAAACGTATTGCTTTGAAGTAACACGAAAGGAGATAGGTACCTTATGCATTACCTACTATGTAGCACATTCATGTATGGTTTGATACAATTTACGAGTATCAATTTACATTATTTGGTTTGCATAATGTTAAGTTGCCGCTTGAACGTTTCCGGCAGTGAGTAAGCAATGTATGTATTTTTGATATTTTAACAAGTTAATCCAATGTGTGCAAACGTTTTTGTTTATCCAAGTAAAACTTGAACTTTTTAATATTAAACTAGCTCTAACAAATTTTAAAAATAAAACAAATCATATCAATTTCTAATAAGGTACATTACATTACATACACACTGGAAGCCAAAACGTAAGTTGATGTATGTTTTAAATATTTGTTCTTTTATGTTTGGCTGCGTGGAAAACTGGCCTACATCCAATCCATTTTTATGATTAAAAACTATGAGCATCTAAATGTGATAAAAGTGTGAAAAAAGTGATAAAATTCTCTTATTATTTCTTCATGGAACTTTTCAAACAAACTGACGACCGATGAGGCGCGGCGGGCGAATGTCCGCCTGCGACGCAGAGGTTGCGGGTTCGATTCCCGCCTTGGGATAAATGTTTGTACGATCTGTAAATATTTATTCCGGGTGTTCTGGGTATTTTCTATGCATAATAAAAAATCTATGTATGTAATGTAATATGGTATTAAGTATATCAGTCATCTAGTACCCATAACACAAGCTCTGCTTAGCTTGGGGCTAGATGATGCTGTGTGGATCGTCCGGTATTATTTATTAAAACTTCATTCCTTTTTACACCTCTTTTAGGGGATGACAGTGCAATTTTTTTATTTTTTTTTAACTACAATTATAATAGTTTATACATCAGAATAACGCATAGGCTATTATTTATAAAGATATTGTGTAAATTGGCCAAAATATAAGATAAGTGTTAAGTGAGTCGGAAAAAACAAAACATGCGGACGAAGTCACGGGACACAGCTAGTATATAGTTTATAAGTACAGAAAACTTTGCTTAAACCCATAAACATGCTATCCTACAGAATATTTAGTGTACCTACTTGTTCCCTGTTGAACCAAATATACAATGTTACCTGAAACAAATAATTTCTTATCATTGTTATTAACTAGCGGCGCATCCTGGCTTCGCACGGGTTTTAATAAGGATCTCTAATTTTTTATCAGTCATCTCGTCTTTATAGTACAAGCTTTGCTTAGTTTGAGGCTAGCCAAAATGTTAGTTTATTTTATTAATATAAAAGTTACACCGTGGTTCTAATAGAACTTAAAGTTTTACTTGTAAATGTGACTATCAATGAAATAATGATATTGAACTCTGTCTCTCAGACTATGAGAGTGCGTGTGCTTGTCTGTGAATTATGTAGCGCTTGTCGACCGTTTGCTATTGAAACAGTTTTTTTTACAGAAATGTAAATGCTTGTTGATAAGTTTTTATTTACGTTCATTTTTGTTATAGACTTTTTATCAACCACGGAATGCGGTCTAAAGGATTCTTTGTAAGGAGCTATTGTATTGAAGTAGTCTAAAGAAGGCTTTAAAAAAGTCATCAATCTAAGATTCTTAAGAGTTTAAATATTATTTAAATAAAAACTTTTTTCTATGTTACAGTTATATTTAAAGCACTTTATTAGTTGCAGTAAAACTCCTGTTTTCATATTGTAATGCAATACAATATAACTTTGCACAATGTTTGCCAATTTTATTTAGACTGTCACAGTTATTTTGCAAACCGAGCCTATCCGGTGACAGCGCGGGCAAATATAAATGTACAGACACAGATTAAGATAACAGTTTCATTTGGTAATATTCCTTAGAGTAATAAGGAAGCTATAGATAAAGCAGGCCCAGGAAGACTTATTGGATGTACGGTATTGCCATTGTGGAGGGTTATGTTTTTCGAACTTTAAATTAATACGCAAATAAACATGACCCCAATCAGTAAATAAAAATATCAAAATAATTTATATTATTTATTTATTTATATTTACGGGTATCTTCAATGAAACTGAACTTAACACTCAAACACTGTGATTGATCTCCTTCTTTGGATGTAACATAAAAAGACCATGCGTCATGAAAGAAATATCGATACAATCTATGCTCTGATCAAATATAAGGTACCTACCTACAGAAGCTTTAAGTCCTTGAAATAATTAATATTTTTCCCCTACGCAAAGGACTATGAACAACACTGTTAATTTATATTTAGTCTGCATCGGGTGGCAATGGTAAGCTTTATTATTCTTCCTCTCAGCGAAGCATAGCATTGAATGTCGCGTGTCCTCGCCGATTTGTGCCGCGATATCAGAAATTACTAATCAATAATACAGCTACACTGCAGCGGTTCCTTCTAAACCGTCGTGTAATACTTACTGCCCGGTTTTTATTCTCTTCAAAGACAAAACTTGTATCATTTGAAAGCGTAGGAATAGATATTTGCATGGTAAGAATAAATTTGATATTGACAAATTAATTCCGCTTTTTTTTGCGATACCTTATTGCTTTGTAGTTTTTTGTATTTTACAAAACCCTTTTATGTTTTATGTTTTATTAAACATAAAACACGGAAGTGGTTTCGAAGTTGTTATACGTATTAGGTCAAAAACGGCTTATCTTAACGCTTCTCCTTATTTTGTCCGTTTCTAAATTTTTAGATAAAATGTTGAGTCTTTAAACCTGGCCTTACCTCCGAGCTTAACTGGGGCATCTTAAAATAGGTATATTGGTTACTACATACTACCCTCACATTCATGACTAAAATTTAGCACGGTTTACGGTATTAAAATAAAACCGGCCAAGTGAGCAAAACTCAACATAAGTTTGTACTTAAGTTTATACAGTTTTAATACATTTGTAAAATTCGTAAAAATGTGTTAACGTATGCGATTTTACACACAACTATTGCGATAAAGTCACCGATGCGATTAACCGTACCTAATCTTTGTATATGGGAAGCCCTTATGCTATTTTTTTCTTGGAATTATACTTTCAAAGTGAATATCAGTTGCGTTAAGTACAAAAATGTAAGTGCCAGCACTGCTAGCTGCTAACCTTTTCACCCATCATCATTGCAAGTAATTTCGACCTTTTGTGAAAAACTATAGGTTTCGCTTCATTGTCACCATGCCACCACGTTCGTGTCACCTTTCACCACATTAAACTTGTAAACAGACGGACACGGTTTGACATTGACCCAAACTATTACCTACACGACTGTCCTCATATATTATGGGGCTTTTTATAGCCAATGTCAGTAAACGTGATATTTTATTAAATGTTATTGACTCATTTTTATTGCCTGCAACGCTTGTCGATAGCAATATATCACTGTAAAAACTGAAAATTGAAACATGCAAAGTCCAAGTTAACCTAAGGTTGAAATAAACCTACCTCGATACCAACTGATATATTTTGGCGATTAGATTCTCTTTTAAGGGTTCCGTACCCAAAGGGTAAAACTGGACCCTATCACTAAGACTTCGCTGTCTGTCTGTCTGTTTGTCCGTCTGTAACCAGGCTGTATCTCATGAACAGTGATAGTTAGAGAGTTTAAATTAAGAATGAGAATTCTTTACTGAGTAAATCAAAATTCACAGTGTCAGTAGAAGTCCTGGTTCCTGAACTAGCGTTAGCTGTATGACAGGAGAGCTGTATGGAGGAGGAATTTTCTGATGTCTGAGTTCGGACCAGAGTCTAAGAACTTTGCAACTAGGTATATGGGATAGGTACTAGGTACTTCCTTAAAAGTGTATTACTGTAGTTAGGTATGTTTTCTAAACTTTCACGTGTACTCGTACTTTCTTATCTACTTTTGGTATCGTTGAAACAATAATAAAATAGCTTTTCTAAGCAACTTAATTTATCACCTTATATTCATCAGTCACTAGGTCACGTTACTCATTCCATTTATTTTTTACCATCAAAAACGTTTCATTTAGCGTAATTTATATTTAATCTGTCTCCATAACCATGACCTTAGCTCGCGGTAATTGTGCCTATACAAACAATTACCTTACCTTGGATAGCTTATAGGTTATTTTCAACCCTGAAAATGACAGTAGACATAATGACACTGAGGTTAGTTCTAATGCGGGGTTTAGTTGAAAAGTTTATTACTTCGTAACATAATGAATCTTCTTGCCTGTCTGTGTTTCAAAGATACACAAACGTTAAATGGCAGAGGATGTTTCCTAGCGTGAAATTCACCTTTGTTCAGTCAAGATGTTTCTATCGAGGCATATATTGTTTGATATAGGTTTTCCTGGACTTTGCATGACATTTTGTACATTTACGCATTAGGTCAGAATCCTAAGCTTTACCGTATTAAGGAATTTTTAAACGACTTTAAAAAAATGGAAGTTTGATTTTATTTTGTTGGTCACCTCAGAACTCCTTCATTTATGAACCGAATCGGAATTTACTACGCATAAGTAGAACACGATAGAGTCACTCACCTTAGTAAGTTCTACTCTTGAGCTCTACCTGGAAATGTAGGGCTTATCCAAAAGAGAGGATTTGGATAAATACAAGTACATTTTTTTATACAATTTGCTGGTTGAACAAGCGTATGTTAAGTGGTTACCATCGCCTATAACAAAGCATTGCCTTGTAGGTCACGTTACGGAACGTGCCCTACAACCTACAATACACTGATCTGCGTCCATCAACCTAAGGCATACAGGTGTTAAGCCTCATGTGCCTGTAATTACATCGGCACCCACATCCTTCAAACTGGAATACAGCAAGCTGCTTGGCGGCAGAAATAGGCATGGTGTTAGTACTTCCCCGGACGAGCCCTCCACTAAGAGCTCTACTACTACTACATGGTGATGAACCCAAATCAGATATAGAACAGTCGGTGAGTTCATAAATGAAATTACGAAAATAAAAACAACAAAATTAAAAATCTACCGTTCACAGCATAAGTGTTTCATAGATCTATCGAACATAATTATGTATACGGCCGGCTCTATAATTTCGAACAATGATAGAGATAGTTCAATATTTCTAGTAGAAATAATGTATTCTGTATAATTTCAGGAAATTAACGAGTTTTATATAGTTGTTTCGTATTTCTGTAAGGAATAACGGAATATAGATGTCATATTGCTATAGAATGTTTTTTTTATAGATTTATGTAGACATATTGGTTTTCACCGCTCAGTTGGTAGCGTTGAGGTTGTGGGTTCGATTCCTACCAGAAACAAACATTTGTGTGATGGTTGGTAATGTTAGTTCAGTGTTTTGAGTATGTTATGTTGTTGTAATATATTACTAAATGTATTGGTTTTGAAAAATGATATAACAGGTATCAAGAATATAGTGCTTTCAGTGTGTGGGTGAATTTATCTTTACGATGTCAGCACAAAAGTCCAATGTCAAGGTAATGAATATTTTATTATTCTCTTACAGGTGTATTAAGCTGTGTTGTTGAAGATGCCTGGGAAATTGCAAGATGCTGGTGAGAATGGATCGTCGGGCGCTCTCGCCATCTACGCCTAACAGCCGTGCTATGGACAAGTACGAACAGTTAGCTGTGGTGAGTACTTTTATTTAAGCTTTTATTTAATATTAGTTGCTCAGCTACTAAGTCCCCTAGTGCAGGGACGAGAAGAAGGTGCCAGCACTAGTTGACTCGTATCTCTAGTACATTGACCACTAAGGTGCTATAATCATAATCTGGATGTTCAGGTTGGCGAAGGCTCGTACGGCGTGGTGCTCAAGTGCAAGCGGCGCGACACCGGTGAGCTGGTTGCCATCAAGAAGTTTCTGGAAACGGAAGATGATGCTGCCGTCAGGAAGATGGCGCTTAGGGAGATACGTATGTTGAAGGTAAACTAATAGATAAAGCCGCATGCCGAATGCTTTTGTATTTTCTTCTGAATAGTAGATAGTTAATGTTATTTATTATGTATTTGTTCTTTTTAAGGCTAACTTGCTAAAGGTGACGTTGCTAAAGTAACTTTGACAGCGAACTGAGTATTCTACAGCTGACAGTTTAATTAAACCAGAAAAGTTGCTGACTTTGGTAGGCAAGAAAAGTCAACCTGGTTGCCCATGCCTGTATTGGAACCGATATTCCAGAGGCTCTGATACATGAGGCTCCTGTTTTTTATTATTGAACCTGTTTCACATCTCGCCTAAGGTCTCCGCTGAATCTCTCCAACCCACTAATCACTGCTTTCTCAACAGAAACCGAGATCCTTCAAGCACCAGTTTTGTATTTGATTGTAGAAATTACGCCACGACCACCTGGTGAACATGATAGAGGTGTTCCGTCGCAAGCGGCGCTTCTACCTGGTGTTCGAGTACCTCGAGCACACATTACTGGATGAGCTGGAAGCCTCTCCAGGCGGGCTTGGCGAGGATCACGCCAAGAAGCATCTGTATCAGCTGCTAAAGGGAATCGACTACTGCCACCAGAACTCAGTAAGTTTTTACTGTAGTTTTTTTGTGACAAAAAGGGTTGGAACAAGCTTGTCGCAAGTTTGCTCGTGCTCGTGCTGTAATTGCACTTGCACCCTATACCCTATTCAAATTGGAATAGCAATGAGAGGTTCACTCTTTAGCGGTAGAAATATTATGTAGGCATGGTTGTAGTACTTCTCCGTAGGATCTTTTTCACGAGGAGCTCTACTACTACTAAAAGACAAGACAGACATCCAAAACGAGATCAATTAGAGTTTAAATCCCGTTTCTTCGTAGTAATCAAACCCAGACAACAGATTACAACAACCTAATGCCTAAAGGTACCTAACGTTAAAAGGCAAGATTTTATTTTCTTTATGTGTATAATAAAGAGATGATAAATCTAATACCATTGCAGATAATTCACCGGGACGTGAAACCAGAAAACGTGTTAGTGTCCAATACTGGTATCGTAAAGCTGTGTGACTTGGGATTTGCGCGTGCGTTGGCAGCGCCCGGCGAGCCATACACGGAGTACGTCGCCACGAGGTGGTACCGCGCCCCGGAGTTGCTGGTCGCTGAACACAGGTATAAATAAGTAAGAATTGGTAGAGTTACACAAACACAAAAAAAAGCAAAAAGATTGACTCGTGAAGGATTTGAACCTCCGCCCTCCGATGGTCAAGTGGAAATTTATATCGGTGCTCTAACCTACTGAGCTAACGAGTCTTATGACTGAGCGACGAAAATACACCAAATATTCCACTTTATGCTGTCAAAATGTAATTTATATGCGTGTGAATCATGTTTATAAACAACAGAAATATCACAATGAATCATTTAAAACGCTTTTTCACTCAAAAGTAATCAAAGAAAAATCCTGGAGTCTGTGGTGTGGTAATGTGGTATACCTAATAGTTATTCAAAATTCCATGGTCCTAAAAAGTACTATTATACCGAGTTTATTTATACCAGGGTTACCCCTACTATGTACTAATATGCTCGGCGTAACCTCGAAAAAGTTAGACCATGTTTTGTCAAATTTAATCTAATTTAAAACTTCCTGTCAGTGCAACAACCAGGGTGAGTGAGTGTTTACACAGCTGATTTGTTTTTTTTTCTTAGCGCACTCCAAACCAAAAAATGTTCTATTACAATCTAATCCCAGTGCTAATGATTAATTTAGCATCAAATGGTGACGAAACTGATTGGATATCTACGTACTGGAACAGAGTAGTAAAATCAACAAAGTAACAATTGCAGGCAGTATTATTTCAGCTGAGTGAGATAATGTGATCTCTTAAGAATTTAGCACTTGACTCGACATTGATACGGCAGTTCCTGCTATTATAACCGGCGCGTTTTATTGTAAACAAATGTAACCTACTTATGAACAGTGACTTTTGTTTGACACGGTTACAATTAAGCGGCTTTCTTGCTTGAATGACCATCAATGGTCTTGTACCATCTTTTTAGTCCGTTGGAAGAAAAGGAACCTCAAAAAAATTATTTACCCTATCTATTAATTTATAACTATTTAACATCAACCTAAAACGTCTACTACTGCCCTCATACTATACGTTTCCAGGAAAAATGAGCAATATCGTCATTCGATAAGGTGGAAGGGCGTCCTACGCTTGGTTCTCCAGTTCGTGGTCGCCATTAGACAACCTTAATGTCAAAGCGGTTGTCGCAAAAACCGTACCTTTTATTTGAACAATTGAATTTTTATAAGACTACATATAACCAGTTTTAACCAATTTTACAAAACGTATAAAACCACGTAATTTCCATAAGGTCTCCACGAATGTCCGCTTGATGCAGATGTTCAAGGTAGTGAATATCCCCAGGTACGGTCCAGAAGTGGACATCTGGGCTATTGGCTGCCTGTTTGCGGAGATGCTGACCGGTGACCCTTTGTTTCCTGGAGACTCTGACATCGATCAGCTGGCTCTCATCATAAAGACCGTCGGTGAGTTAAAGAAATTTGAAATACGAGTGAAAACGTGCGTAGCTATTTTCATCCAAACTTCAACACCCGCTGTACTCCTCTAGGGGTTGAGTTTCGGAAATTCCTTTCTCAGCCTGCTCTGAAAATTTCAAGTTTCACCGTACAGTACAAACTTAATACAAAATACCACTACATTTTGTTTTATCCATACATCAACTGGAGTTCCGTTTCGTATCACACATATTATTAATACAAAAGTATGTATATGTAGGAAGGGAGTAGAGGAGGGAAAAGGAGGGAAGTTTACTGTAGCGTTTCATATAGACGGTTTTCAGTTTTAGTTTTTTTTTACCAATCCGACTCAGCAGTCCTCTCCGCCTCCAAGAGATGAACCCGTGGACACTAGATTCGACATGCTAGGACCAAAAGAACGCGGGTAATAGCTGAAACGTATACCCGTATCTTGCTCAAAAGTCTACATAGGTATGCGAGGTCTTCTGTTCTTACACTAGTACCACTACCACTACCACACTACTACACTAACCAATATATATACCAGTATATTATTGAATCGTTCTATTGCAGGTAAACTGGCCCCGCGTCATCAGCAGGTGGTGTCCCGGCTGGCGGGCGGCGCGGCGCTGGCTGGCAGCACGGCGCGCGGCTCGCTGCCCGGCGCCGGCCTCACGCGGGACCTGCTGGCGGCCTGCCTGCGCACTGAGCCCAGGGCCCGACCACCGGCACACGCGCTCTTGCGACACAAGTAAGTGCTCATACATCTACAGCTAGACTACATAACTTATATTATATAACTTTATGTTAAGTACCTATGATAATGTGAATTTGTAGTATACTAAAAAGTACCGTGTAAAAAAGTTTAAAACCACACCACATTTATTTTTTATTATATATTATTGTTATTTTATGTATTATTTTAGATATTTCCTTCAAGATGGATTTGCAGAAAACTTCAACGCGGAACTTCGTAAGAAATTAGGAAAGGATATCGAGGTACGAGCCTCTTAAACCTATAAAGCCAACCCAGCTTGACGCACCGTTTCTCAGTTGGCCAGTCATTCAAATTTCGTTGATTAGTTTCACAACTCAGTTTGCTTTACGCAATCGAAAGTGAGTTCAATTTTTCATCAAGAACAAACCTTTACGTAATAAACATAATCTCATTTCATTTCACTGAAACCACATATAAGACTGTGAAGGACGTTTTCAGATCATCTGAATCCTTCAGATGCCGACAGAGACTGTAGTTCACCAAGTTTACCATGTAAAATATTAATAGGGCTGGATGTGTTTTCGATGGCTGGGTGTTTAAATGTCAGTCATCTGGGTCCTCTCACTTAGTTTTGGGGCTGTATAGTGCCTTGTAAAATGACAACAAATGTAATTATAATTATATTTATGGATTTTTCAGCCTATACCAACGACTCAAGGGACTGCCAGGGTGACGGGCAAACCACGCCAGCAATGGACATTGAATATTATACCAGTGAGTAGTATATATCAGGTAACAAAACATTTAATATCAATAATAATTATATTTTCTATGTAAGTATAATAAAAAATATCTATGTATGTAATGTATTGTATTAAGTATATCAGTCATCTAGTACCCAAGCTTGATCTGCTTAGCTTGGGGTTAGATAATGCTGTGTGGATTGTCCAGCATTATTATATTATGACTGCCTACTCCGATGGCAGTAGCTCTTTGCCATAATCATCACGCTTGGCAGTGTTGGTGTTTGGTGTTCAGGAGTTGCTGCTAATATTGTAATCTGTGAGAGGAGGCGGAGGAGCTCTAAACAATGCTGGGATCACCACAGACTACGGCACTACGACGGTAGCCATAACTTCTTATATAACTCTTCATCTTGTTTCAGGACCACAGCAGATCTAGAACAGACAGTACAGCGGGGGAGTCACTCATTGACTACAACTATACGCCAAGTTTGTATTTAAATGCAATTCTTAGAGCTAGCAGTGGCTTTTTTGATACGGTCTTTAACGTATCCCTTATTAGTTTGGATGTTTGACATAATCACATAGTAGCAGCTGAACAGATGAAAACAATATCTTCACGACTTTACTCGTCAGGCACCTACTCAGTACTCAGCTTATTTAAAGATGTTTAATCGGGCTGGTCATGTTCTATATATTAGCGACCAGGCACAGGAATAGGTGTAAGCTGTTTTAGGCAGAAGCTTGTTTAGAATAATACTTAATTACGCGTCATCGTCAGATTCCGAAGGTTCTGCAGAAACGGCGCCTACGGAGAAGAAAAGCCAACCGCAAATAGCAGCCTCAATCCAAGCTCAAGAAACTGGAGAAGTGAGTTTCACACTGAACATTTGTCATCATTGCACACAACACCATCAGGTCCCAAACTAAATAAAGCTTGATTAGTTACTATGAGACCAGATAGCTGGTAGAGTACTTACCTACATATTTACTTTTTTGTACTTTTACTACTTTTCGTTTTTTGTGAATATGCCCTCTATTATCCATGGCCATTAACCAAAGGCTTATCTTTGGTGGGGATCGAACCCAAAACTTACAGCGCCGAAAGGGAGGGCCACTACCAACTGAGCTGTGAGTCCAGTGATTTTGACTTTTTTTTCTTTATTTTTTTATTAATGATAAGATAACTGAGCGTTTGGCTGGAATCACATCAGTGAAGATGCAGCCTAAGGTGAAACACGCTTAGCCATAATCCACTTGTTCACTCTTGACTTGAAAATTCCGACGTTGTAGTGATCCGGAAACACTGACGACGGAGTTCCACACCTTGGCAGTTTGTACACTTCAAACCAACACGAGAATCTTTTGGCCAAAATACTAAGCAATCAGTGTCAGTACTAAGTAATCAACTGATGCTATTTCAGGGGAATGCATTATGTGGAGTGTTACCGCCGACTGCTCGTCCTGCCCCACCGAGGTCACTGGCGCGTGCTATCAACGAAACATTTCAAGTAAATATTTCTACCCTATCACTACAATCTTAGCATTTACAAAAGTATACTGCATTTATTTCCATGTCCACCAGTCGAAATACGAATTACGAGACTTGTAGTGGTAAATATGACCTTAATACACTTGATGACCGATGTGGCGTGGCGGGCGAATGTCTGCCTGCGACGAAGGAGGTTGCGGGTTCGATGCCCACCTTGAGATAAATGTTTGTACGATTTGCAAATATTTATTCCAAGTGTCCTGGGTATTTTCTATGTATAATAGAACTACCTAAACTAAGGCTATCGCTCCCTTCAGGCTGGTGGGTGGTGCAGCTGCTTTCATTCTGACACCTTGTCTCCATGGTTTCAGTATATCACACATTGCTAGTAGTCGTCGATGCGTGTAAAGTTTACGCTAGTGTATTTTGTTTCAGACGTTTCCTGTACCAGTTAATACATATCCGCGGACGCCGTACATCAAAAAGTAAGAATATAATAACGCTATTTATTTGGGTAAAGAGAAGAAAATATGCTTTTAAAATCAGCTGCTTCTATACATTTGGGGTAACATCAAAACTTAATAAAGTATTGGTGGAAATCACACACAGTGACATATATCTAGTCTGAAGCCAAGCTCAACTTTTTTTTTTTTTTTTTTACCTACTATGGGAACCGGGTAGCTATAATAGAAGTCAAAGTCAAAGTCAAAAGCATTTATTCAGTAAAATCCGCAGGGATCATTTTGAAAGTCTTAAATCTAGGTGAATCTAAGCGCCAGTTCCTCGCGACCAAGCCTAGAATAGGGGTCTATTGAATGGGGGTTTATTGAATCGGGGTCATCAGAGGCACGTCTAAAATTATTTGTGTTGTTGTCAGAGTGAACAATAAGTTGGTGATGGATGAAGAGTTACTCCGGGGGCGAGCGGCTACCAAAAAGATATCTAAAAAACCGTGTCCAGAGTTCTCTCTGCCTTATGTGCCTGGAGGTAAGGGTTCTCAAATCTTCCAAGTTTTACTTCAAAACGTACTTTGAAATGGTTTGGTACCGGGTTCTACAATAGATTGGTTGACAACACTTTGCTCTGCTACCGAACCAGAATAAATAAATATTTTAGGACTTTTTACACAACATCATTTAGCCACAAACTAAGCAAAGCTTGTACTATGGGAACAAGATGACTGATAGAATATTTACAAAATTTTTTTTGTAAATTCACACATAGAATACAATATAACACCCAGACACTGATCCAACATCTTTGTTCATTAAAACCATTAAAAACCGCGGAATGAGACCTGTCGTGAAGGTATCACAAACGTGTCTCAGGCACCAGTCTCACAAAATTTATCTATAATTGGTGTTACTTACATAATCATACGAACTTTGTGGAAGAAAATAAACGTCTTTATCATTTATCAAGATTTTGTTTTCAGCGAGCAACAGTCCAATGAAGAAGGTAAAAAAACCTTATTCAGTCCACCAGCCTACAGTGAAGTCCTATGAATCTAGCAATTGGGAAAATACTGTAAGTATTAATTAAGCTATAATTTTACTAAAATTATCACAGACCAAACCAATACATTCGTATACCGCTGGTTTTCAGTAGCGTCGAAAGTTTAATTGTATTCTGATATTTCACAGTTGCATGCGCCATGATCACTAGTCAAACTTAAATATTATCAATACTAATTAAAATATACTAATACTCATGCAAATGCGTGCGTCTTCGTCCGTGTGTAGTAATTTTCATACAAAATTCCACCACTGATATTCCCGTTTAGGGGTTGAATTTAGGGAATGTAGAAATAGAATAGCTTCAAAGTGAGCTATCATTGTCAAGGCTCTCAAGGACCTGAATATGATGTTTGTTATTTACAGCGGAGTGGGGTCGACCTGAGTGTTGTTGATCGGACCCCAACGAACCTGCCGTACATGTGACTATTGCCACGCGGCTTCTGGAGAGCCGGCCACTACTGAGGGGGGAAGACAAGTTGCAATATAAGCGATTCAGCAATATAACTTTTATAGTCACGAGAAGGCGTTTGACCGCTTCTCCAACGACTCATATTCTAGGTCAACGAATAACTTTAGGGACGTTTTTAACGATATTTTTAATTAGCACCTTCTTTTTCCTACAAAAAATTATCTCTAATGAGGACACCACCTAACCAAGACTGTGAATTTATGTGACCATACAATCTATGCGATGTCAAGTACGTATTTAAAAAAAAGTATTTAAGTATTGTATCAGTTGTCTGGTTCCCATAGTAAAACTTTGCTTAGTTTGGGGCTAGAGGGCGTTGTGTGAATGTCAATATTTGATTATGGTATTAAGGTATTATAATAGCTTTTATTGCAACTTGGCTGGGTCTGATTTTGTTAATATTATTAATGTAACCAATAGTGTTGTTTCATAAAATAAAACGTATCCTCATATTGATTAAATTAACGTTATTAATATATAAAATATTTATTACTTGGAAGATTTTATTAGTTTTTGTTAGTGTTTTTTTGAAGTTGTGCGTCGCGATATTAAGATGCACTCCCATGTTAGAGCCTGGATAGTGAGAGTAGACACTGAAAAAGCGTGGCAAATTCAAACGTTAACTTTATTGTCATGTAAGAAATTTGCAAATTATTGGTGTCTACTTTCATAAGTCAGATTCTATGATAGGAATATACGTTTGTTTAGGCTTGCAGACTGTATTATTTTTTCACAACGTAAATAAAATCTATAGTTTTGTTTCACACTTTTTTTCTTGCAGTAACAAACTTTTGCTATTTATAATTAGATAGTTGTGTGTAAAAAGTGATTAATGTGGAGATTGATTAGGCAAGTTTACAGCCACAGCCAAAAGGGGTTTTATAGAAATAGTTTTGTTGAATGTTTGGACGAGTTTTGTGTAAGTTGTACCTTACGGACGGACGTGACATGTTATTTGTATATATTGTATAGTGATACATTTTACACGCAAATTTAATAAACACTTTTTTTAATAAATCACTTTTAGTCAACCTATCTTCAAACATTTTCATCTACGCTCTTCTACCCTGGTACTTTTTCATCAAAATCATTGATTTAAACAATGGTTTTTTTTCTCTGTTTTATTTGTTCCTGGTAGTTTCAGGTCTCTCTATTATGCTAGTCAAAATACGACTAGCATAATAGAGGCCAGCCACTGTTACGGTAAGGTTACACAGGTAACGGTGGAAATAAAAATGAAATATATTGGTTATTGCTAATTTCGCTATTGAAATATTGTTTGGTTCTCGCTGTGTCATTTGGTTGGTGTCCTTTCGATTCTGATAAACTTGACTGGAACTGGACAAAAAAAAAGACAAGAAATGTTTTATACATTTTATTGCATATTGCTGGCAGTAACAACTAAAATAATAATATCATAGATCTATAGATTACCTACGAACAAAACAAATGGCATACAAATCATTTTAAAGTAACTACGAACCTAGCATCCGATTTCTGATGATTTTTGACTTTGGTTTATTTAGTCAGAACTCGGATTTGTTTGAGTAGCGATAATACTGAAGCGCAGATATTATATGGAAGCACTAACAAGGGCAAACTGGATGATTATCACATACCTAAAAAATAACCTATGCTATAAATTACACTTTTCATAGGAACCGGCATGAAAGTTGCTCATGGAACAAGATGGCGCACCTAATGTAAGGTGGTAACTACCACCTATAAGAAAACATTTACTACTGTGCCTCCATCATACCTGAGGCATGCAGGTGCTGAGCCTCATGTGCCTGTAATTTCATCGATTTTCTCCACTCGAACATAGAACTCTATGTACCTACCTACTACAAAAAAAAGTACTCAAAGGCTAACTTAGCCTAATTTTACAGTTTCATTTCCATGCTGGCTAAAATACAAGGCATGATTCAGATAGCATTTTTACATTTTTATATTAAATAGAACACTGAAGACGCGGAATGTAAAAAGTCTTTACATTAAAGAAAATGTTTATTACTAAAAGAATCAATCTTGTTAATAACATTAGTTTTTAATTACTTAATTATTTTTACTGGAACATTATTCATCAATTTGTTCATTATTTAAATTCTATGAAAATGCAAGATGAGTAAATCAAACTTAAACTTAATTAATTTTAAATAGTGACGAGGTAATCTCGTTCTTAAGTAAAGTATTCGAATAAGCACCATCCAATCCCTAGATTTTATGTTCAAAGTACCTATTTTATGTCAAATTTTTAAAAGTTTTTGAAAAATTACTACATTGGAGTATTAACTTTTCCTTATTTAGTTATATGAACAGCACACTCAGTTACACCTACACTAGTCAGCACACCTACTGTTTTCATGATTCACGTTGTTTTTGAACGTATGGTGAACTGCTGCTGAAAAGCTACTGAATCAAGTACACCATTTGTTAGAGCGTGAAAAATAATTCAATACCTTACCTGAAATTCTGAAAAGCTCTTTAAAGATAGGCTAACATGGACGCATGCTACAGGTCTAGCAAGTCCTTTTAATATTCAAACTAAAAAAACTTTTACAAATAGGCAAACATGAACGAATACGCAAAAACATCTGGTTGACTAAATTATGACTTAAATGGACATACCAAGCTTTTGAGTGCAAATAGATCGTTAGTTCCACCGTTAACAAAGCTTACTTATTTTAAATAAGTATGCATTGCAACTATTTTTATACTTTACCACGACAAGAGTACACGTACTCGAGAAGGCAAAATGTAAAAGTAGTTTGCGGTGGATCACTCTTTTAAAACTATAGATATTTACACAACTTGCACAACACAACGCAACGGTTTCAAGATGCAGAGATTTATGATGGTGGGTGCAGTGAGTAAAGCTTGTGGTACTGTTAGTGTCGTGTTATGATTCATGGAGCTTAGTAACGAATCCTAGCAGATTCCGACTCCATTTATTAGGTCAGATTCATTGCGATCAATCATCTAAGGTGTGTGGTGTGCTTGTAATAAATACTGTTTTCTCGTATGTTAGCGTTCACGAGCTTTGTTTGTGGTAATTTCTAGTTGCTAGATAGGTGGCAGCAGCGTGCAGATAACTGTTGCAAAATCAGCCGATTGACATAATAACAACCACTCGTTAACAAACGATTTCAACTCTTTCTTGGTTGTCGCCTAGGTAAATGATTCATAACCAGGATGATATAGTCCCAGCTTTAAGTTACCACGAAACCAGCCCGTTAACATGCATCACACAAATCGCAGCACATTTTGACATGAAGTTGTGTAGGTATAGTGGAGTGTTTTAAAGATGGTGGCGTATATTCAAGATGGTGGTGGCGCGCTAAGGATGAGTGGCTTGAGCGGGGCGCACGCTGTCTCCAGCAGCTCGCCACCGGACTCCGTCATGGGGACGGTCTTATGGTAATTTATGAGATCAACTGGAACAAAATATTGATATTGGGAGATTTGTATCTGTATTTTGTGTGCTTAGACGAGTTATGTTTTATTCTGCCCGTACCATCTAGTACCTTTTAAGCCTGCCTACATCAGGAAGTTGAAAGCATTTTTGCTGCTTCTGTAGTTTTTTACACTCTGTGTACCTACATTATTACTACCAATCGCGAGAAGTCTGGATGGCAGCGGCTCAAATCGTTCTTCCTGGTTCAGGAAGACCTGTGTCTAGTCGTGGACTTCTTCAGTCTGAAGAGTCTACTATAATATAAGGTTATCTATTGAAATCCAAGGCTAGCTACCAGACATCGATGTCAAGTAATTCGTAACAAAAAGCTAGCAGTTGAGTTCAGCTTCCACCATAATTTTTTAACTGAGCGAGTAATATGTCTCAATTCTTCAAGTCTGCTAAAATTGGCTGTCCTGTCAGTTTGTTAGTACTCCTGTACAGGTCACAGCAGTTTCACAACAGACCCTAGACGAAACTTCGTATACAAAAAGACTTCTTATAGATTTTTTATTAGATGGGTACTTCCTCTATAAAGGGGCCAAAAAGGGGGCTAGTAGTCATATGAAATCGGATTTCAATGATTCTTTTTTTATTTAAAAGCTTTAAATTGGTCTCATAAAAAAAATAGTAAAGTACTTCGGCGTGATGAGCAGAATAGTTCCTCAAAATACAGTTAATTGCTCAATTTAGTTTTCTACCATTGGAGTCGACCCTTTAACTCCTAGATAGGGATTGCAGTAGTTAATATTCAGTAGCAGTACCTTCTCAAAAGAACACTAGAATTTAAGCAGGGCCGCGAGTTGTTTGATTACCTAAGGTGGAGTGCGTCTGCTCCTCAGCTCCAAGAAGTCGGTAGGAAGGTCCGTGCAGAGCGGTCTCCACCAGGTAGTGTTTGCAGCGAGACTGACCGCGGTACGATACGGCATAGCCCCACACGCGAGAGGAGATACGGACTAGAAAGCTGCCTTGTGGCTGGCTGGAGAGTATTTCCTCAGCCTCGGAACGTGTGATTAGACCTGGAATATGCGAAGGTAGCTCTTAGATAGTTGGAGTTATGTGGAAAGGTATAAAAGCCTGCTATTCGACTAGTTAGTAATAATATTTAAGTAAAGAAATTCTACCACAGAAAGTTCCTATTGTACGTTCCGTTATACAAGAAAGTAAGCGGAGTTAATGGATTGCGGAAAGTCTATGGATGGAGAAGTCTCAAAAACATTCTTCCAAGAACCGTTTAGGGGACGCATGTATCTATATATATTTTATATTAGCTCATATATATATTTATTTGTGTTTTCCAAAGGCTACGCTCGTTGATCTCACCATGGAACCAGTCGTAAGGTTTGTTGTCGTCGTCGAAGCCGACACCGCGTGGTAGCTCTTGGGTTCGGAACCACTCCAACACTGCGTCTGTGTTGGGAGGCTTGCCAGCTGGAACAACATGAAAACAACAGTTTTCAATCTTAAACCTTGAAAATAAAGGAATTCTCTCTCAATCTTCCTACACCTACTTGCGCAAAAAGTGAGGTATTGAATCGCGTTTAGACTCTTTATGGCAAGTGTAATGTTTTACGTCGCGCTTTTTGAGAGGTGTCGGGTTAGACAGCAGTAGGGTTCCCTAAAACTACTTAAATACGATGACTATGAGTTCCTACACTGTAACTTACATTGCGTGGCATCAGGTATCTGCGCGGAGGTGATGTCGGCGCTCCGTCGATGTGCCTCTCGAGCGGCGCGCGCTATCTGCCTCATTGTAGCCTCTGCTTCTTTTGCTTTGCGCTCTGGAAAAAAACGAAGATAAATTGAAAGACTAAATTGTAACCTGGGTACTGCTGGACCAGTATCTAAAACGGTATAATAGCCACAAGGCATAAGGTGGCGACTTGTGGTTTGTATATAAACGAAGATAGCTTTTTTTAGGGTTCCGTACCCAAAGGGTAAAACGGGGCCCTATTACTAAGACTCCGCTGTCTGTCTGTCTGTCTGTCCCTTTCTCACCAGGCTATATCTCATAAACCGTGATAGTTAGAGAGTTGAAATTTTCTCAGATGATGTATTTCTATTGCCGCTATACTTAACAAAAAATACTAAAAAGCAGAATAAAATAATAATTTAACTATTTTCAATAGATAAGCATTAACTCACAGGTCATGCTCGTCATGGTCATGGTCACATTGGAAAGGTGCTCTACGATGCACTGCTCTGTGTCCATCAACATAAGGCATATAGGTGGTGCTTAGCATCACGTGTCTATGTGTCATGTGTGTTATTTTATACTTTTAAGAGGAGTATGAAGACAGTTACGAGTAAAAATATCTAACCTCCATCGGAAACCAGTAAATTAACAAAACTCTAGGGGGCAAGTGAAACGAAAACAGCACGCCGATGGGTTTTAAAATTGGTACAGATTCTATTTCCAGAGATAAGACACATAGAAAACAGGCTAATCCTTTGCTAATCTATCTTTTAGTTTAACCGAGATTATGGAACGTAATGATACAAACAAAACATTACCAGTGACTTTGCATCTGCTTATTCATCAATCTAAAAAACAGTATAAAACCATTTCTAGAATAGCAAAAACAGTGTAGAGGTAAAGGACTGCGTTTCGGCTCTAGACAAAATCAAGCAAAATGGTAGAAATCAGCCTTTTAGCTTACCCTGTTCCCGCCAAGCTTCATCATGATCCGTAGCATGTAGCACAGCGTCTCGTAAAGTACGTGCCCTCCTAGCGCGGAGTGTTCGCAGTATGTCGGTAGCTCGCGCTGCCGCCACACGTCTCTCCCAAGCGGCTACCTTCACACTCACACCGTCTCCTGTGTTCGGCATACCTATCTCCTGGAACCATGAGGGACATTTTGAAAAAAGAAGGGATGATTGCTTGTACACAGTGCCTATCAGTTTCATGGTTTGTGATTTGCCTTCAGTTATAGTGATGCCAGATCAGCTCACTCAACCCCTAAATTACTAGAACTGGAAAAAAAAACACTATTAAAATTTCTATAGCAATCGGTGGGTGTTTACTTTGAATTTAGTCAAGTTAATCTGTACACTAAACCAAGAAAGTTTACCTACCTACTAACATAATGTTTTTGAGAATAAAAGTGTTATAATTGCTCACCTGTAATACATCCCTTTTCCCTTCAATAAAGTTGAAATGAAGCGTGTTCTTATTTAAATCCAGCTTCATATTTTCGCAGTACTCAGATTTGTCGTCACCGACATCATCCATATCGACCTTCTCCTCCGTCACCTCTGGCTCCAGAGCATCAATCCGCTGCCGGAGCTCGTCCACCGTGCAGTAGATCTCGAGATTTTCTTCCATGGAATCTATGCTCTTGGGTGATAAGTCGAACTTCTGGAAACATTGAGATTAAGTTGGGTATCGGTACAAATTGAACCAAAGTACCGGTGTAGAGATTTCAAATATTGATTTTCAATTGTGTGATGGACAACGGTTCTCCTGATTCTTCCCCGGTTTCCTTTTTAAAAGCAAATTATGTTGTATGGTGTTATATATTCACGTAGTTAAATTTATTACCTGTTCTAAGCTGTCCATTGGTTGGTAGTCGATTAGCTGAGTAAGCTCTTTCTCCACCGACTTTCTGAGCTGATGGGCCTCCTCCCTAGCTTGCGCCAACGCCCTCTGTCTTGCTTCTTCCGCCAACATGCTCTCTATAGACTTGTCTTCCGGATGCTCGCCCATTACCCACACCTGGAAGCCATAGCAAGTAATATAAATAAGTTCGTGTGAACTAGTGGCCAACGATGACGAAGTCACTGGATGGCCTTCGTCATGGCATAACTTTTACAGCTTGGATTGATAGCTTAAAAAGCCCCTGAAGCACGTGAAATAAATATGATACGATGATAAATAAAAACTATTGACAAGAGTGTAGCAAATCATGCGTTTGTGTATACCTAAATAAGACTTTTCCCTGTGCTATACTAATGTTTTCGATACTGACCTTCCTTATCTTTATTTAGGTAAATATTTACGCTCAGTAGTTTACATTTCATATTGAACTGAAAAAAATGGTATATGAACCATGTTTAGGTAGGTATTAAGTTACATTACAAAATACGCAAGTATTTCATTTGGTTATTTACACTGACCACACCTTTTCACTGCATCTAAAAACCGTGACAGATTCTTACATTTTAACAGACTACTTTAAACCTTAGCCAACTGGCATACAGTTCATATTTCCTGTTAAGTGCTTTAAACAATAGAAAACAGGCTTTAGCATGTCCTTGTTTTGGCGTTAACCATTGAAAAGAATTTGGTAGACGTGATGGTCTTTATCCGGCGTTTTTCAATTTCAATTGTTGCAACCAGGTCAACTGTTTTGTCGTTAGACCTTGAAACATAAAACACATAAAACGCTTAATTCATTGGTTTGGAAGTTACATTATCATAGTATATGGATCAGTTATTGTATGTATTTCGGACAGTGGAAGTCCGGGCATAGAATAGGACGCTTCTATCAATCTATGGATGCCAAAAGACGTCAGTTAGAGCACGACAAATTATCATAAATTTATTAAAAATAATCTGCTGCGCCAATTTACGCTTTGGCACCGGAGATGGGCAGTAACATCACTATCTGAGTATGGTCACCAATCCACCGATAAATCGTGGTGACTACAAGGCTACAGGCTTGCCTGTTTTTGGGCGGGCCATGTCCAGCAGCAAAATACGGGTTAGCAAAGTCTTTTGTAAATTAACAGGCCAAACGCAGAGCCGTTTTATGGTGGTATACTTAATTATCAGCGTCTGTTGACTTCTAGACCATAAAAAGGAAACAAAGATGCATATAAAACAATTAATCGTTCAACACCAATTAAAAGGCTATTGACCAAAAGTTCATTGCCGACTAACTGCAGACCGTGACCAATAATTGCTTTAGAAACTCATCCATAATTCACAAGGTCTTCCTTAATTTCTCGTATCATCTCTACTATTATTCTCATCACTCTACTATTATACTACTCATCATCAGCCACCACTTCTGGATGGAAAAATGAACTTCGTATTTGGCAGACGTAGTCACCACGCTTGGCTGAGGGATTGGTGTCCGCGCGCAGTCAATAGTTCAAGTGTTCACATCCCTTGCGTTCCCTAAGGAACGCAAAGGAAGGAAATCTCCTACATATCTACAAAAGTAATTTCGTATGAGCTAGTAGTCAACTCTGTTGAAGAGAGTTTATTGCTGGTCGTCCCAATAGGGCTCTATTATAGCAGATTAACCGCTAGAACCAGAACTGACTTCCTAACTTGTCCCCTGATGGAAGTATTCAGATGTAAACTCCACTACACAACACAGATTTATTTGATTTGACGGCGTTCATTTATCTGACTTGGACCGCTAGCGGTTACCCATCCTGGTGAAGGAGAAAACGTTACTTTACTTAGTGAACCGGTAAGGAATTATGAAGCAAGCTACCTACCAACAAAACATTTGCAAAAACTATTATTATAAATGTGAAAGTATACATATATATTTGGATGTTGCTTTATCTCAATCATGCCTCGTAACGGCTGACCCCAAATTTAGATTTATTGGAGAGAGCACGCAAGTTCGTTCTGCCTATACCAAAAACGACAGGTTTAGACTAATTTTTGCTTCGCGTCGTTATCCTTACCCAAGGTTCGCCGTCGTCTCCTTTCAGGAACTGCACCTGTTTCTTGCCATTCTTCTGGAAACTGGGGCGCTCTTCGTCTGACCCCACTTTCTGATCCCAAAGCTGCCATCGACGCACCTGGAATTATAAATTTAATGTATTATTAACCTAAAATTATAGGAATCAATATTATATCTGGGTATTCTGCATTTGGGGGAAGCCTTTGCCCAGCAGTAGGACAAAATAGGTTAGGGAAAAAAAAATCTGCAGTTATAAAAGAGAAGTTCCTAATAAAGTATTATTTCAGGTATCTGGTTCTCATAGTACAACATTTGTTTTGTTTGTGGCTAGATGGTGTTGTGTCAAATAAATGTTATTTTTTATTATAAGTATTTTTTAGTTACTTATTGAAGGTCAAAATACCGAAATTCTTGGTGGTTCAGATTCGTGCGTTAACTTCGGATTGAAGTCACGACGATTTGAAGGACTTATGTGAATGCCAGTGCTTGTTATCCAATGCTAGTGTTGTTTTATAAATAGTTAGGTATAGTACCTAGGTACTAACTCATGGGAGTTGTTGATGTTTTCAAGATATTAACTTTGATGACCTTGCAGTTCATTTGGTAGTAGCCTTCTGCACTATGGGTGATCGATCCTAAGCGAAGGTGAAGCTTGTGGACGTGCCTCTGACAACGTCCTTAGACATCCGCAATATTGAATACAAAGAATATTGAGTGGGTATTTGGTATAAAGGAGTTTAGGGGGATATCAACACTGTGCTTGGGGATTAAAGTCGTGAATCTATTAAATTTCACTTATTTTTTCGACAGATTTTGAGGCTGTTAACCATTGGACCTTGGACCACTTTGCACACTAGAATTTAAGTTTTAAGACGTTTCATGATAAGGCTGTGTCTAATAATGGGATTTTGTTTAGGATTTGAGTTTTAAGGCGTTTCATGATAAGACTGTATCTAATCATGGAATTTTGTTCAGTGATCGTAACAGTTGATGTAACTATACGAATTGTACCTTAGATACAAAAATCTTGTAGTAGTTAATAATTCATAAATAAATCAATTTAATAAAAATATAAAAAGTTAAATAGACTCACGATTATCTCCCGTCGGTAAACATCCCCTCAGGATATCCTACTCAAGATTCTCTAAGGGGCACTTAACCAAAGTCCAGATAGTACATTCGACTTATAGCTCCATGTAGCACAGTGAAAAGGTATTCTTTCATCATAACTTCCAAAATTCTATACCGACTTGTAATTGCTGCTGAATCATTGCTTCCAATCATTTCATAATTCACGGTCTATCTAAACTTTCAATGCTCAAGGTCATGTTTTTTGCGTTACAATACCAGCCCGCTCAATAGTTATCTAAAATGCAAGCTTATGTAGTAGCTCTGCCTTCTGCACTGTAGTTTGTAGCTCAAAGTCAAAGTCAAAAAGCCAAAAAGCATTTTATCAGTAATATTTGCAGGGATCATCTTGAAACGTCTTAAATCTAGGTGAATCTAAGCGCATCGGCACATTCGACACCCATACGCAGCAATGCTCCCAGACAAAATAGCTTTGTTAGACACTGTTATTTTGTGTGACATTAGTCACAAATTTCTAGGTTCTTGGATACCGCAAAATGTTCAGTCCAAGAATTACAAGCATGACTATTACTAAATTATTATACTTTCAAGCAAGCTTACCTATATCTATTTAGGGCCTTACAAAAAACAAAATCAATTTAAATAAATGCGAGTAATTTAAATTTGTGGCTTAACGCACCAGTGGTGACTGTTCTGTGGGTTATATTTAGCTAATTAGTTCGTGTCTGTTTCTTTGCAAGTGATTTTATCCAGCTCCATACCTTCCGTTTAACTTTTTGACGTGCTACCACAACACTTGAGCACAAGGTATTTCTTTTGATATTGCCGGTTCTAAACAAACTTTGCTTTTAATAGAAACCTTAAAGACGTGACTAATTAAGTGCATTTTGAGTAGCTATCCTGCTCATCACGCTGAAGATTCTCATCAGATCTTCACTTGTATGAACTTGATTTGTACGAACGACAGAGAACCACATAAGGCAGAGATGTTCAGTAGCCGTCTTTTAATCCTTTTTGGAGATTTTCCCCACCTAATCAAAAATCCCCGTTGACACAAATGAAAGTCATAAAACCTGAATACCACGTTTCGTTCAGGTTGATTGTTGTACAATGCGATCTCTAAATGAGTACTAAGAAACTGACAGAGGAAAGCTAACTTCCTCTGTCTCTCCTCAGTCTTCCTCTACTTGAAGTACTAGAGACGCTTTGCTCGCTCGGTCAACTCTAAAGGTGGCTCCGTTTCAAAGCTGGTTTTATTTGCCAAACGCAAAGCAAGAATTTTAATAACACATACCTACTAACGATTCAAATTTCAGCAAATTTTTCGGCTAAACCCGTAGTAGTTGAACAACAACAAATGAATAAGGCTAATCTAGTTATAATCGTTATCTTAGCGGGGGTCTTTGTGACTAATACTAAACTATAATAACAATTTGTATCAGACATAAGCGTAATATATTTGTAAAGACTCTTTGTAGGTCATAATAACAACGTGCTATTTCAGTGTTGAGTTCAATGACATCACTGGTCATCAAATTACATTATTTTATATTTGTTTATCGAGCCTGTTGCCTCGACTACACTAGGGCAGATAACTGATATAATACTTAATATACCTATATTTCTTAGGGTTCCGTACCCAAAGAGTAAAACAAGACCCTATTACTAAGACTCCGCTGTTTGTCTGTTTGTCCGTCTGCCACCAGGTTATATCTCATGAACCGTGATAGTTATTAGAGAGTCGAAATTTTCACAGATGATGTATTTCTGTTGCCGCTATAACAAAAAATACTAAATAACAGAATAAAATAAATATTTAGTTACTTCTTTCGTTACATCAATCGTTAGTTACTTCTGACGCAGATTGTACCTACCCACTTGAACACAATTTATGATACGAACTGACAGCTATATTAACTCGAAAAACACGAATCCTATTACACTACATTATCTACTTACTTTATAACCTCGGCCTGGCTCCATGTTGCTATACCCTATTCAGGGTCCATGCTTACAATGTTAGCATTTAAACTAAACCATGTGGAAGGAATAAATGTATTGGAGTATTAAGATTTCTCTATAGCTACTGGTAAACAAGTATAAGTTGGCGCTCCTGACGTTAGAGCCCTTTGTGCGTAAATTACCAATGGCGAAGCTGTATTTCAAATACTGGCCAATGGCTGACAACTTCAGGTCCATTACGTGATATTTGTTGAATAGAATTGACATACCTACTACAGCTTCAGAATATGTTTCTCATATAATTTTACTTGATATAGTAGAAAGGCTTCCGTCATAGCTTAACGACTACTAGGGCTGCTATTGACAGTGTTTAGCAGTGACAGTGTACGAAGTTATACGTATAAAGAGACGTCTGTGAGCAAAGCAAGCCGTGCCTTATCAGCGCCTTTACACGTGTGTACAACAATGCGATTCGCAACGCTGATGATGACGACTGACGTTTAGGAAATGACACAAAACTTGCTTACCTACTGTCACAATATAAGTAATCAATAACTATAACTTGAACTTATATCTCATATGAATAAACGTTACCTATTTTTTAACCCTAACTTAAAGTCAAAGTCAAAGTCAAAGTCAAAAATCATTTATTCAGTAATATCCGCAGGGATCATCTTGAAACGTCTTAAATCTAGGTGAATCTAAGCGCCAGTTCCTCGCGACCAAGCCTAGAAGAACCGGCAAGAAACTTACGGCTTGGTTCCTACCGTTTTTTTGTATGATCCTTTTACAAAGTAATAATAATAAAGTTATTATCCTTTTCTCCAGCCTAAAGAAGACCACTGATAAAGGCCTCTCTCATAAGTTTTTTAAGCCTTCTCCATTCAAACGTACATAAATGTGTACAATATCGTCGGTGTGGCTGGAGTATAACATAACATAGTAAAGTTTCTTACCTGTTCCTCCCTCATCTTGCAGAAGAGGGTTTGTTTCTGTGTCTCGTCGAGCTCGGCTAGGATTTCGGGGTCCACCCACATATCCCGTAGGATCTGCTGCAACATGGTGCCGCCCTGAGGACAATAAAACCAATTATAAGCTGCCGATAGAAATATAACGGAAGTCTGAGTTTTCTCTTAAGGTCGTCTCTATACTCAGTAATAGAGTCCTTTCTTTTGCAAACGTAAAATATCAGAAATGAGTTTCTCGAGGGTTTCCAATGATACTATATCAACGAACCACTTCATATTATACACATTTTGTATGGATACGGATTCTAAGAATTAAATTCTCCAGTATACCTGGTTACATTAGGTATGTACCTAACCAAATATCGAACTAACTAAAACCGCACACGTTAGCGCTCTGTGTTTGCTTAGCTAACCGTTGATTTATCTAAACCCAGCTATTAACTAACATCTTGATTATGACAATTGATTGCATCATGCATTCCTTCATTTCTAGGATTCAATCGGAAATGTCATCACAATTGTCTCACAAGTTCAAACAATGTTTTAGCAATTATGTGAGGAACCGTTTTGCAAAGATTGCAGTAAAAGATAAATGTAATTGCAAACGCGTTTCTACATTTCGAATAATGTGTAGAAACATGCGATACTCGGAAACCAAATTTTATTAAAAAACAGAAATCAATATAGTTCTCGTGATGCAATTTGACCAGCCAGCGCACTATATCTTTTTGTTCCTAAAAACCCATTACACAGCCACATAATAATAGTTATAATGTTGGACAATCCACACAGCATCATCTAGGACCAAGCTAAGCAGAGCTTGTGTTATGGGTACTAGACGACTAATATACTTAATACAATACAATACATGGATAGATACATTTTTAATATACATAGAAAATACCCAGAACGCCCGGAATAAATATTTGCAGATCGTACAAACATTTACCCCAATGCTGGAATCGAACACACAACCGTCTGCGTCGCAGTAAGACATTCGCCCACCGTGCTACATCGGTCGTCTCACATGGCTAACTTCAGGCAAATCAAGTAGCTTCGGCAACCCTGCGCCTATTCGCTAGTGGATTTCCATAAACAGATGAGGAACCATTCACCCACCAATTACTTCATCCTCCTCCTTTTCATATTTTATTTAAAACGAGTTTCCACTCGCTCATCACGAAATGTCTGAAATTACAGGGCCTTAAAATGTTAACAATACCTCTTCGGATCGCTAAACCATTGGAATGATTGTATTGTGACTTGTGACAAAGTTACACCGCCGTAACAAACCGTTGAACCAATTTAAATGTGTTTAGTACAATCATAGCGTAATATGGAATAGCAGCATTTTTTATGTAAGTTGCCTATTACTTAATTGATTACAAGTTATTCAACATTTTAGATTCAAAGCATGACTTTAGGCTTTAGTACTCCGAAATTAGCTCTATATTCATATCACACCTCACGTCCAGCTAATTATCAGTTTCAAATCATTTCATGCCTTCGGTCTATAGTAGAGAAAGTGAAACGGTAGTTCTAGACCGCACTACACTACACTTTAATTAGAGTACTTCCGCACAGAACGGTCGAATTGTGGTTATGATGACCTGTTGTGTCCCTACTGTTCTGTAATTTGTATCAGTTGTAGAACAGGGTACATTTTTCATTTCTATCTGCGCGATTTTCAAACGGTTTCGACATTCAGATACAAAATAATGCTTAGCGTATGGTGGCTTGGTCCGGTTCCGACAAGGCCACATGAATAAAGAAATAAATACTATCAGACAAATGATACACATATTCAGACACATTGACGAAAACGGTAATATGTCTAACAAATAAGCCTCGATTATGTGAACGACTGGTACCTAACTGATATGAGTATACGCTTGTTTCCGTATGTTAGTTGTTGACCTCAACGAGTAGGTACTGATTGTAAGAATGTAATCTAGAGTTCTTCTTACGTATATCAACTAGGTCACCTTGCAAGTTGCATCTGATTACAAAGTCGATGTAAAGCTTCCCTGCCTATTATTATACGAACTATGGTGTTGATTTCCGATTATGTCTGTCAATATTCAAAGTAAAAACCAGCCAAGTCCGTGTCAGACTCTCGCACGAAGGGTTCCGTAACATTATCTATAGTAAAAACGGCAAAAAAATCACGTTTATTGTATGAGAGCTCCCTTAAATATTTATTTTATTATGTTTTTTAGTATTTGTTGTTATGCCGGCAACAAAAATACATTATCTGTGAAAGTTTCAACTCTCTAACAATCATGGTTCATGAGATACAGCCTGGTGATAGACGGACAGACAGACAGCGGAGTCTTAGTAATAGGGGTCTCTTTTTACCATTTGGGTACGGTACCCTAAAACAGAATTTATTCAGTAGTATCCTCGCAACCACGCCTAGAAGAACAGGCAAGAAACTTACAGTTTTATTCCAACCGTTTTTTTGTACGATGATCTGGAAGTAAGATATTAAAGTAAATGACAAAACACTCTGATTACAGTATCAGTTTGATAAATTGTATTATTGTGTTTCGATAACAAGCATAACAGACATAGATGATAGATGATAGATGGGTAACATTTGTCATCATCATCATCATCATCGTGGATCATAATTAGCAGCCATATTTCACCTATAGCTTATAACAGGCCTCTTATTGCTTTTTTCATGTTCCATGATCTTGGGCTATCCATCATCCATGTATACGGCCATAGTAAAACCTGGATATATCCACTGCTAGTGTGTAAATATTTAGAGAAGAAAAGTTTGTTTCCCTTCTAATTTGTTATTATTTAGGTACATTGAAAATGTTTTATGGCCTCCTTCATATTTTGAAGGTGATTGGGATTTGTGTTTGTTGTAGTCACCACTCTTGACCGGTGGGTTAGTGACTGGAGTATTCACGCCACGGTATCCATTGGGGATATTGGAAGAATCTATGCCAAGAACAACACCACAGGCAACAGACTGATTTTACATTTGTCCACTTAGCGAAAGATCGAACCCTTGTTATTTGTTTTATTTGTATGTGGGGGCTGATAATCGCCCGCATCCACCATGCGGGTGATGTTTTTATCAACACTTACACGTAGGTATAGGTCTGAGCGCAGAAAACTATTAGCTGATAACATCAGTCGCTTCCGTCTCTACGCACTAGCGAAGAGACGGATTGTAAGAAGATTGTAAGAAGTAAATTAGTTCGTGTGGGATAGTTGTCATAGAATAATGGACCATATCACAAAGAAAAACGAGCTTCCTTCTGTTTAGTATTAAAACATTTGGTTGACAATAAATATTTGGATATAATAAGCAACAATTTTTTTTATACTTTGGTAGTTCCAACATAGAATATGACCCCTCAATCACCCCGTTACTGTAAGGTGTCTAAGGGAATGTACCAGGGAATGAGCGGTAGCAAACTGATCACTGGTAGTACCTGATTACATAAACTACAACTAATGATGTAGGGCCTGTAAAACGTCAAATGCCGAACATAGGCCTACTTCAGCACTTGACAGACTGATAATTTTTAACATAGATTTTTATATTATCCCAAAAATTATTTTCCTTGAATAGGATTTGAACCCACGACCTTCCCCTTGATACGGGGATGCGATACCAACTTCGCTACCGAGGATTCAAATGCCTCGACGAAAATAAGATTTGGAATGTTTCTAAAACGGTGCTATCGCTACCTAATTTTTAACATTTCTTATGCTACTGCTGCCGAAACAAGCATACGGCCCACCTGATGTCAAGTGGTAACCATCACCTATATAAAACTATCGCCTTGTAGGTCACGCACATTAGGTAAGTACCCTACCTTATGATGCACTTCTCTGCGTCCACCAACCTGAGGCATACAGGTGTTAAGCCTCAAGTAAGTAATTTCACCGGCACCCACACCCTTTAAACCGGAACACAGCAATGCGTGCATCATTGCATGGCGGCAAAAATAGGTACGGTGTTGATAATAAATAATGATAATGCTGATAATTATATCGACAAAGCTTAAAACTCTTATCTACCTCTCTCTGCAGTCTCCGAATTCAAGTCCTATGAGCAAATAAACACTCCTTTTCAATTATTTGGTATAAATGGAGTGCGCACAATATTGACATAGCAGTTATAAACTTTGTTAGCTGACATAACAAAGCGGTCCTTTGACCAGTTCTCCGTAATCGCACAAAAGACTAACAAACGTGGCCCTGGAAGAGCATTATAGAGCAAGCTAAAGCCTGCGTACAATTTTATGTATATCTAATTTTTTATTAATTATCTATTTTATTTATTTATTTATTTTATTTATTTATTTATTTACAAGTTCTTAATAGACTAAGTGCAAGAAACAAAAAAGAACACTAAAAATCGCAGTAGTAAATACTGTGTCGCGATTTGTAGCGCCCAATCCTAAAACTAAACAGCTGAGTATAAAAAAAACAATAAATCAAAGCAAAAATAACCTACATATTATCTAAAATATTAACTAACACTAAATATAAGAAACGGTTTAACAGCAGTTACTCAACCTTGTATGTGTGTGTGGGGGGGGGGGGGGGTGCGTTTAGTCATAGTGTTTTTCTATAATTTTTTATCATTTTATTTGTATAAGAGTCTCAGTTTCAGTGTAGGTGAGGGTGAAAAGCCATTTTTTTATACTGACTTTACATTTCTTATGTGTCATGGGATATATTTGTCTCTTTTGGGGAATTGTGTCTCATGACACGTCATCAGCCTACATAAGCCCACCTTTTATAGATATCTATACAAATAAATAAAATTGAAGTGTCTGTTTGTAATATTAAAATAACCGCTTTTTACTACATGCATATGAATGTATATGCGATACATATTCCAAAATAGCATTTTTAAACATTTTTGTCTGTCTGTCTGTCTGTCTGTCTGTCTGTCTGTCCATTTGTTCCGGGTAATCTCTGAAACGGCTGGACCGATTTCGACGGAACTTTTACTGGCAGATAGCTGATGTAACAAGGAGTAACTTAGGCTACTTTTTATCCCGAAAAAATAACGGGAACGGGAAAAAACTGCCACGCGGGCGATACTACAAACGACCGCTATTTTATGCCGTATTAACGCCATCTGTTGGCATCATCGAGTACTACTTAGTAAGGATTTGTAAGTAAAAATGTTTACCGCCCAACGAAGTGGGCACGGGTCAGCTAGTACTTAATAATAATAATAATATAATAATGCTGGACAATCCACACAGCATCATCTAGCCCCAAGCTAAGCAGAGCTTGTGTTATGGGTACTAGGTGACTGATATACTTAAAACAATACATACATGCATACATATTTTTTTATTATACCTACATAGAAAACACCCAGAACACCCGGAATAAATATTTGCAGATCGTACAAACATTTATCCAAGGCGGGAATCGAACCCGCAACCTCTGCGTCGCAGGCGGACATTCGCCCGCCGCGCCACATTGGTCATCAAAAAACCTGTACTAAACTATTAAATTGTTCTCTCCGACCAATTTCTTAAGCCTGTCGTGGTGTGGAGATGGTATGGTCTTCAAAAAATCAATTAAAAACAATATTACAGATTAGAAAGGAAGATAAAGGTTTTTTAGTATAAGGAAAAAATATGTGTACGGGCAAGCACTATAAAAAGTAATTTAATATGAAATAAACTATTGATAATACTTATGTTTCTGTCTCTATGTCACCACAATTTTACGTACTTTTTTCTTATTAAAATAAAGCTAAATACACGAAATATTGACAAGCATTTATTTAAGGTTCATACCTTCAAACGTGCTCTACCATTATTTATAGGTCTGTTAGCTTTGACGCACACGCATATCCTATGCATACTAATCAGAACACAACCGCGCCGTGCATTCATAATCATGCATATTATGCATATTCCTTTGGCGTAGACATTATGTTATTGTTCAAAAGCGTTTGTATAAACATATCCTGTGTTACCATACAATTTACCGGCATTCAAACTCACTAAGCCTTTGTAGATAAAAAAAAAAAAACAGAATTAGCCTCAGAATTTAGATCCTCAGGTATGATAGCAATCCTTTCAGACTTCTTGGGTCTACTTGGTAAGTAATACATATTCAAGATTCTTTGGAGGTTATGACGGGTAGTCAGATGTTCGTCCAAATATTACTTTTGGTACATTTTGCAGAAGTTGGTATTTTATAAGAGTCAGGTTGCAAGACCATCGTCGCTGTTAGGAAACCTAAGTAGCTGCCCCACAATCACCATTCAGTGTTTTGGAGCACAGGCATTGCGCACATTTTTTTTAAAACCAGTTCGATACGATGCCTCGATTTTCCCACTACCATAAGCTCTTATAGCACGATTGAAAACTGTTAAAAACGACGCCAACATTGTTGATGCCAAGCATGCAGCATCGACAATTTAACAAAAAGCATTGTTTTTTTATACTAGGAGACTATAATTACTGGCCTGTTTGAACTAAGCTATTTGGTGGCTCACGGTACGGGTAATGCCATAACAGCACGGATAAAGGCGTGCTCGCTCCTACTTTAACACCAGTGCTAGTTTATAAATACATTATATGCACATTTTAATTACTGGCATGTATTTCACACAACTCCATCTAGCCCCAAACTTGTACCAAAGTTTACACCGATTTGATTGCTAGCATTCTAGCATTCATTCTATTAGTCAGGTCAAGTCAAGTCAAAAGGCATTTAGTCCATGGAATCAAAGAGATTATGTAAGAATAAATAGTCTTACAGCTAAGTGAATCTAGGCGCCAGTTTCTCGCGATCAAGCCTAGAAGAACAGGCAAGAAATATACAATCTGATTATTACTTAGGTAAACCTTTTGTTATAAATCTCAATTTACAAGTACTGCACTCGACTTCATCAGACCTTGACGTTGAAATTCTTTGAAACTCCGAGGAACAAAGAATTTCCATCTTTATAGAGCAACTTAGTTGATAAAGGAATCGGAGCCAATGAAGCTGAACGCACACAATAACAGGATATGCTTAGCTGGCTGCAATACTAAGTACATTCCAGACGTTGTACAAAACTCTTTCGAGCTAAGCTAAGCTAAATACCAACTAAGCTATATCTTAGTAGGTATCTCTGTCTTCAAGTAATAACACGCCGAAGAATGTAGATTTGAGCCTCTAATGCCTAAAATTAGTGTGTTTAAAATTAGCCTCTGTGCTAGAGAACACGGATCAGGTTCACGTAGTGAAAGGGCATATCTATCGAGGTACCTATTGAATGCGATGATATGTACCTTGCCTACCTAGTTCAAGTCAGTAGGTCTACTTAAAAACGATAAACGATGTTTCGTATCGTTGTTTTGAGTACACTGCGCGGCATGCCAGGTGGCAACGACTTGAATGTAAAATCGAATCCCGAGGCCTCGCAGTGTAACTCAAAACGACATATGAAACTTTGTTTATCGTTTTCAAGAGTAGACCTACAGTACTAGATCTAAACTTTGGCAATACCATTCAATTCAAATCGTGACAAACGATTGCAAAATCACCTTCAGTTTGCAACACCGCAACTAGCAAACTGTTGTATCTAACTGTACAGTAGGTAGGTTAAACTAGCTTATTTCGATACTCTGGTAAGTCTAGACTAGTAGGTTCACGGTACACAGGTGGCATCTACGAGTAAACCACTTTTAAGAATCTTAGCTCTGCCTGACATGTATCCCAAGCGGCTGGTCTATAAGACCAGCCGTCTTGCTTGAAATTTTCTGGGTAGGTTTGTCTTGGTGTGTTAGGTACGTTTTTTCATCATTTAAGCGGCAAAAATGATTACTTCCGAACATAAAAGTTACTTGAACAATGCTAAACAATTTCTTCTTGACATTGTAGCAATGCAAAACATACAGCTGTACAAAGATATTATGCATAGGTACTGTACTAAGAGCTATAAGATGTTTAGCCATTATGTAGGTCCCTAGTATAGTTCAAACGTGAAGGTGATGCAAAATGTCGGTCTATAAGCTGTAACTGTGCTTTGATATACAAAATATACGATCTAAAACCAAGGATATCTTATACTATGTATAAATCATTGTTAACCAACGTGTAGATCATTCTGTAAGGTCAAAGCTAACTTCTCGATTCTACCTACTTGAAGTGGAGACTTAATAATGTAAAAGTAGGTAAGGTTCTGCTTAAAAAGGTACCTAATATGGTTGCCATACAACAAGCGTCGCTTAGGACTAGATAGGGGGTTGTATGCAAAGGTATTTGTAATTTTTTCAGTTTATAGTTATAAATAGTTTATATATTTAATAGACTTATTGATACATACTCTAGCATAATAGACCCACTAAAACACTGATCTACATCTACATCTACACTATATTATAAAGAGGAAAGATTTGTATTTTTGTATTTTTGTATGTTACGAATAAACTCAAAAAGTACTGGACCGGTTTTAATAATTCTTTTTTCATTAGAAAGCTACATTATCACTGAGTAACATAGGCTATATTTTATTTTAGAAAAAAATAGCGTTCCGTAAAATATCTGGGTTTTTCAGACACAAGGTGTAAAAAATCAACCAGAAAAGTTACTTATTTTGCGTACGCTGCCTAAACTATAAAAGATAGAACCATAAAATGTTCTAAACAATTGTAGATCTTATAAATATCTACAAAAAAATCCGCGACAAACTATACCTATATATGTCGAGTGAGGCACAACAACCATTTTTTTATTTAAAAATCTTGAATTTTTTTGGACTACATTTAAACGCATTTATTTTACTCATACTATTAATCCTTATCAAAATAAATTACAGTCACTAAGTACAGTTCATTTAGATAATATTTGGTCTTTGAATAATTAAAATTGGACGTTTGGTTTTGAAGTTATGGCGAAATTAAAATATTACGATTTCTGCTGCACGGCCCGTTGCGAAGTGAGCGTCACCAAGGTGGGGGTGCACGTGCGGGAGTTTAGATCTATGAGTTAGGTACCCAGTGCGGCTCAGCCGCGAGGTCGGCTCCCTACGCAGGTGTTTTATAAAAAGGACATTAATTCATAATGTAATTATAGTTTTATGACAAAAACTATACAAATAAATAAAATTGAAGTGTCTGTTTGTAATATTAAAATAACGCTTTTTACTACATGCATAGGAATGTATTTACGATACATATACCAAAATAGCATTTTTTTTAATTTTTGTCTGTCTGTCTGTCTGTTTGTTCCGGGTAATCTCTGGAACGGCTGGACCGATTTCGACGGGACTTTCACTGGCAGATACTTTTTATCCCGAAAAAATAACGGGAACGGATAAAAACTGCCACGCGGGCGAAACTGCGAACGGCCGCTATTTTATGCCGTATTAACGCCATCTGTTGGCGACATCGAGTACTACTTCAGTTAAGATTTGTAAGTAAACATGTTTACCGCCCAACGAAGTGGGCACCGGTCAGCTAGTATACTATAAATGCCTAAACATTAAGTAAGTACTACATTAAAAGTATTAATGTGTGGGTTAGTTACCTAAGTGGTACATTCCTAACTTGGTATGATAGGTACTAAAAACATCAATAATTCTTCAAAACCGCAAACCATTCTACCTCAGTTTACCTTTATAATTTGAACCTTCAATGCCAACAACTACCTACGACGCCAAGTAACCTTACAATACAAGTATACGATCCTTGCTCAATGAAGAAGAAAGTCTACGGCCTGAGCTGCTGCGCCAGCGACGCGAGGTCAAGGGCAAATGTACTTACTTGTTTTATTTGCAAAGCTCTGTTAAACAGATTCATATAACATGAAAGTTATCATAAAAGAGCCGTAAGACAATAATCATAAGAAATAATAACTTTCCACTGTGTTATTTTATAAGCTAAACAATAGAAAACATGACAATAAAACCGGTGGACCGAACTATATCATGCTCAGGCCAAGAACCAAGACAACCTTTTCTGCTAAAGTGACAGATGCCAGATGACACTTCGGTCGGCGCGAAAACAAAGCGTTCGAAAGTAGGTTGCACAAATTGGAGGTTACACACTTCTTTGTGTCACGAGTTCGCGTAATAGATTTCTATCTTACTACAATTTACCACTTTCCCATTGCAGTTATGAACAAAATGCCTACGTCTTAGGGCTATAAACTCTTATCTCGCTAATGAATAGAGAAACTGCATTGCATTCGAATAGATTATTGTTATCAGAGTCAGTTTTGATCTAGGAAATTGTGGCGCGTTTCACATTGTAGCTATAACGTTTGGCAACATTATTTCGGAGTAAAAGTAATAAAATAATAATGCGAGTAAAAGTATTTACAAATTTATTCGTGTCGTAGTACCTAATCAAAGTAAAGTAAATAGGCCTTTGCATTTATTAACCATACAAAACGCCAATAAGAAAAATACTTACCTACCTACCTCTTAACTTGGTCCACCATAATTATATGTGTGGCATCACCAATCGAAATACCTTTGCCTAAAGTAGGTAGAGGTTTGTAGGTACGATAAAACCGTGGAGATCATAGTATGATCGTTATTACCAACGGTTTTTCTATTTTCGTGTAAATGTCATTCCAAGTGGGCGAGGCGGAACAAGTCCTTGGTCGACACGTGCTTGGTAAAAAGGATTGCGTTGTCTAGTGAAACTGGCACTTGCGTTTTTGCTAAACAATAGGACAATGAACTTTAATTATTGACTTTGAGCGCAGTTTTCATCTGTGGTATTGCTATGAACAGAAAAAAAATCTTCTGATTTCTAGATTTCTCTATTCACGTTTAGGTTAGTTCGTAGAATAAGTGTATTACTATCAATATATATGTATTAATTAACTTCCATTCTAGTAATACAGTGTTGACCAACAACGTCCCGCAAAATATTACAATGAGGTTGTAATACAAAAGTTGAAAAAATATTTTTTATCACAGCAATAAAAAAATAAATGACCGACCAGTGTAGAGTCAACCATGCCCTTTCTCAATCTTTTTAGCTTGACGTGTCATAACTAGATCTCACGTAAGTTATGAAGAAAAAGTAATTAAAATGTAGGTGAACCGTTGTACTGTTACCTACTGGTATGAACCTCAATGTGCATTCGGCAAGTGAGTTACTTTAAGGTCGATGAAATGTTTTAGTTTAGCCACATTTTTTATTTAATTTAAGTAGGTAAGAAGTTTAATACCTAAATTTAATTTTATTGGTGTAAAGGAGATTCTTTGAATTTTTAGGGATCTGTACAGGTTGTATCTCATGAACTCAATTAGGGTTTTGAAATTTTCACATATGTATACATATGTATTTCTGTTGCCGCTATAACAATAATTACTAAAAAACAGAATAAAATAAATATTTATGGGGGCTTTTTGTCGTTTTCATTACAGATAATAGTATATAAATAGTACGGAACCCTTCGTGCGCGAGTCCGACTCGGACTTGGCCGGTTTTTTTAGCTTAGCTACTAGGTACCATGCCATTGTAACCTATCTCTTTTTTATTTCTCAATATTAATATCTTTAAATTAAAAGATTGATTAAATTATGAATAACTTACACTAAAATAAATTGAATACGAAATAAACAATTTAAAGAAGTTATTAGACTTAGACATAGATACAAAACAAATCAAAAAGTGAAGACATGACAAAGGGAAATAATTCGGCAGGTAGTAGGTGCATGTGTGCTACAGCAACAAAAGAATTATTAGAACTATTAATTTTAAAAACCTCAGTCTGCTAGCTTCCTTTTATTTATTTATTTATTTATAGGTGACATTTTCAATTTATAAACCAATATGTAATGACAATATTATGTATTAAGTATTGGGTTGGGTAGTTTAATTTAGTCCAATTTAGCAAAGCCAAAATTAATGTCAACTGTGATTACAATAATAGTGAATTGATTTAGTCAAAAAGCTAATTAGTATTTGTAATGCCAAGTTTCAACTTTCAGAATATTCTAGATCCATCATCATCTTTTAATTACGACTCTACTTACACACAGAATTAAATAACAGTATCACCATCTTAATTTCATTTAAATGCATTTGTAATTAGCTGGCGAAATTGCGTTTCAAATTACAGTTGGCGAGCGGGTCGTTGCCCCTGAAGTTTCGTGCAGAAATTAAGAAAATGCTGTTATTACTAAATAATCACCTTTAAACACTACACTACACACGTTCTACCGTCGACGCAAAACAGTCGTGAGAACATTCAACTATGGATGTAGTGATTGGTGGCTTTTATCGAGCAAGGAGCTCTACCATTTTAAATTTAGTTTTGAGAGTGCAATAATTCTTGTACACGTTTTCTTTGACATTTTGACAGTTTTCCGTAGTTCCTCTTGCCCTTGATTATGAGATATTGTTCGAAAATAGATTTGAGAGACGTTTTCAATATCTTTATTGAACACTAGCGACTAGCGGTCCGTCCCGGCTTCGCACGGGTTTTAGTAAGGATCCCAAATTTTTTTGAAAATGTAATATAGCCTATGTCACCCGGGGATAGTGTAGCTTCCCAACGGTGAAAGAATTATTCAAATCGATCCAGTAGTTTCGGAGCCTATTCAATACAAACAAACAAACAAATCTTTCCTCTTTATAATATAATATTATATTATAAGTATAGATCAGTCGAATACTGCTTATTTATCACGAAGTTGTTCAAATACAAATCAATAATATAATATTAGGGCACGTCACGGCCCAGCCCCAGCTTAGCGTGAATTCACCTTTACCAACTTATTTTTAGTTATACTTTTTCCCCGTTCGACCCGTGATCATGGCGCATGCAACTGTGCCGAAATATCGGGAAACAATCAAACTCAAAAATCATGGTAAATATCCCGTTTCTATCCAAAATATTATTTTTAGTTATTTATAACGGAACACTGATTTATAAGAATTTAAAGACTGAACGCTGAAATTGCAGTTTACGGAAACATAAAAATACTAATTTTGAATGTAACCCAGTTAAAATTCGTAACTGTGCTCAATGTATAATTACGAGTAAGTAAGCAAAAAATTTCAGATGTCATCACGCTTTACTTATTGAACGAACGAGCGAAGCGTCTTTCGAGATTGGCCAAAAATGCTTTTGTCCGGCTGTCAGTCAGTCTGTTATCGCCTACGTCTGGCATTTCTCAACTGATTCTGACGAAAATTGGGTGTGTCAATTTTAGAAATTTTTAATGACTCAAGGAACTTTCCTTTCTGCACCCTTTTAAGGGTTTCTGGAATTATCTTCTTTATACACCCCTACGCACCACCTATTATAATAATGTTTTATATGACTGACTATGTGTTCCTGGGTACGATATCAATGTAAGTACCTACTGACGTAAAAGTAACATTAACATACAAAAGTGTAACGAATGTTAAACGTAAAGTAATGAACAAGGTACTATAATTATCTTACGTTTCCTTATTATTATCAACAATACAATTGTCTTCGTTTGAACTCGGCTTTTTCAATTGTAGCAATTTCCTGTATCTTCCGTGTACCTACACTTCCTTCCGAGTGCGATAATGCACCGTCTTTACGAAGCGTAGCACGTTAGTGGACCGCCGTTACCACGACCACGTTATAGTCGTCTAGTTAATTCCCCTCCAAAAAGAGGAGTTGATGTTATCTTAACTTTTAATTTTGTGTATTTTATTATATTTTATTTTCTATTTCGTTACACACCCACTTGTCTGTACATTTAAAATTGTATTTTTTATGTTGGCCAAATGGCAGGATATAATCCTTTTTATATAAATTATTTATAAATAATGATTTATCATTTATGTGTTTTGAGTACTTATATCATATATTTTTTTTGAACTTCAAGCATCTGGGTGAATTTTGATGAATAAGGTGTCAAAAGATTTGACAAAACTTTCTAGTGTCATAAGATACAAAATTCCTAGGCAGTGTGTTTTGTAAATGCAATAAACACGATTCAATTTATTTTAGGCCGTGCTTTGTTTAGAATATTGTGTAAAGTATCCGTGTCATTGTTTTATTGGCACACTTGTTTTCCATTCCGATGGTTTTGTCACCTTGTTGGTAGCTTGTCGGCCATTATATCGGACCGTTTGTTTTGTCTAATGAATAGTAATGCCTTTACCATTTGCCGTGACTAAAGCTTGGTGCGTTGTTTGCTGAATGCAGACAAGCGTTTAAGGTTGTGTCTCTCTCTGGGTGTGTCAATCAGTCAGAAAATGTGAACATTCTATTTAAAATGTTGTCAGTAAAAAGTCCTAAACGTATCGGATTGGTATGAGCTATCGTAACGTCACGTGGTCAATGAATAATATAAGCCGCGATCAAAGATTTCTGCGGCAATTGGGTGATTCTGCTTCGTATGTATGTTTAATTCGAGCATAGCTTTCGAACCCATTAACCCGATTTGAGTGAAATAATAGTTTCTTAGTTTCAAAAGTGTAGACTTAATATATACCAACTAGCGAAACGCACGCGACTTCGTCCGCGTGGAGCTATTTTCATACTAACTTCAACCCCCGCTGTACCCGTTCAGGGGGAAGAGAAAGGAATTCCCGAAATTCAACCCTTAAACGGTACATATCTATTTCTGCCGCCAATCAGCTTGCTGTGTTCCGTTTTAAGGGTGTGGGTGCCGGTGTAATTACAGGCACATGCGGCTTAACACCTGTATGCCTCAGGTTGATGGACGCTGAGTAGTGCATCGTAGGTGACGTTCCTAACGAGCGTGACCTGCGAGCTGGTTTTACTCGTCTAAGCCTGCGAGGCAATGCTATGTTATAGGTGATGGTAACCACTTAACATCAGGTGGGCCATCTACTTGTTTCATCAGCAAGTGGTATACAAAAAAAAACACTTGTTTAAGGGTTGAATTTCGGGAACGGGGCTGAAGTTTTTTTTATGAAAATTCTAATCCGTATTTAGGATCGAATCCCGGCTTTTATTTCATGAAAATCGTAAAAGGTGATCAAGTGAACGCTGAGGACTTAACACTGACACTACGATCACCAATCTGCCTGCCAAGGGTTGTGAACTTATGACAATGGTAAACCTTCCCAAATTTTGAAAGGCCTTTGCGGTGATCAGCAATGGATATAATAATTAGACTGATGATGAATTGACTCTGAATTACGAACGCAATTAGATGATCACAATTTTAGAGAAACGAAGGTCACGCGCAATCGTGAAGAAAGTCATACGTACTCAGACAACACTTTAACAAATCTTTATTTGAACTTTCTCTCGATTCTGTCAACACTCGCAATTTCACCGACAATGATACTTGAATTTTATGACTTGTTATCGTTATGCAATACGTTTTCATCGTCGTTAACTACTTATAATAAAAAAAACCCAAATTAAGCAATGTTTAATAGCTCTAGTGAAGGGCGCGTTCGGGGAATGACTACCACCATGCTGTTTTTTTTATCATTTATAGACAATCCTTTGGCTTCAATCTCACCTGTTGGTAGGTGACGATGAAGCAGGACGGTCTAGAAGACAGTCCACAGTTTCTGTTCGAAGGGTGTGGAAGTGGATGCCGTATGGTTTGTGCTAACACCCGTATGCTTCAGGTTGATGGACGTGAAGCAGTGCATCGTAGTGACAGAATAAACACTGTCCATTACATAAATGTTTATCTTGGGTGGGGTTCAAACCCACATCCTTGCATGTTAGCTATCTTTGTGCCAAATATCAGTTCCAACAAACTGATATTAAAGTACACTACACTGATATTACTGATACTAAGGCTAAGCCACAGTTTAGCCTTGAAAACGTAACAGACAGACATATTTTCGAATTTATAGATTGTAGTGGACGGCTCAATCAACTCATTAAACATCAGTTAAGAAGAGTCAATTAATTCACTTATTTATTAGAAGACTGTTTCGGTCTTTTTAATTATTTCCTGCATGTTTTCTTCGGCACGTAAAGCACAAAACACTTTCAATATACGCTAAACCTAGTAGTAGTAGAGCTCTTAGTGAACGGCTCGTCCGAGGAAGTACTACAACCATACCTACTTCTGCCGCCAAGCAGCTTGCTGTGTTCCGGTTTGAAGGGTGTGGGTGCCGGTGTAATTACAGGTACATGAGGTTTAACACCTGTATGCCTCAGGTTGATGGACGCAAAGCAGTATATTGTAGGGCACGTTCCTAACTAACGTGACCTACAAGGCAATGCTTTGTTATAGGCTATGGTAACCACTTAACATCAGGTGGGTCATCAGCAAATTGTATAAAAAAGAAACCTCATTGCTGTGTGAGGATGAAAATGTCGACTACAGCATACATATGACCTTTTGATACATTTGTACAATTCTTTTTTTACAAATTTTATGCTACTTGTTGACGAGACAAGCAGATAACCCACCTGATGTTAAGTAGTAACATCAGGTGTCAAGTAACTAAGTCAATTTCTCATAATCTCTGACAACCTTCAAACTCAGCAAAAGGTAGTACTTCCCGTACGAACCGAACAGAGACAAGAACCCATAGGAGTTGAACTCAATCCCCAGATTGAAGTTTTTAAAAAATAACTTTATACGGTCGTTGTCAGGAGTGTTTCACTAGTTCAATATAAATATCAGGCATCTTTAAATTTTTTAAATGTGAGTTTCATTGTTTACAACCATAACTAGTTACAACCGCAACGTTTAACTCCATTACACCTTAACTCGACAAACGGAAAAAGCCTACAAGTGCTATAAATGGATTGGCTTGTCACTTGTCTATTACTGGTTTCTTGCTAATGAAATTTAAGCTCTAACACCTTCAAATAGAACCTTCTTATTCTTATAGCGCTTCCATTGTAATCTAAGCTTTGTATCGTTGAGATAGAGACCATGTTTCACCAGGGTATTATGAGATACGCGTACGTCTAGGTAATGAGTACGTTCTAACGATTTCTAAGCTTGGTATGTAGTCTATGAGCAGGCTATGTCCAGTTCATGAGATTGATGGTACCCTTAATAAAGAGTACCTACTTACTACTGACTTAGAAAAACACTGTCATTATTATCATTATCAGCCTAAGGCTGAGGCTACATTAGGCCGCGACGCGATCTGCAACACATGAGCGATGAAAACAAATAAATGAATGCTCACGTATATGGCTACACCATACATCAAATATTTGGCTTTAAAATCATTTCGCTCTTCCAGTCGCATCGCAAATCGCTGCCTACTGTAGCCTCAGCCTAACGAAGACTGCTGCTTCCCCGATACGTTTCCCGAAAGAACAATTTTGAGCCGTATCCATCCATAACACATGTCATAATATATCATATTCAATGTCATTGATCCAGCATATCGGGAGGGGAGCGCGGCCAATGCTTTGTCTTATGGTTTGTATTCGCTGTTTGAAATCTTTTATTCCTCAAAGCAAAATAACTCAATTCTCAACCTACTCGAAAAATTAACAAGAGAATTCAACGAATTGGCTCAATATTTCCAATGCATGCTAGACTTTTCCCTCAGATCTGTTTGTATTCTAATGCCTTGAAAGCCTTCGGAACGTCGTCCCACAAACTTGATTACCATAGTTGGTCACTAGCTCAAACAAAATAAGCATACTATTGTATAATTAAGTTCTTAAGGAAGTGGACAAGTTCAAGCTCATCAAAACAAACAGAAAGCACAAAGCGCTTTGCATTAATGTGCTGGTGAAATCTCTATGAATATGCAATTTGTAGAGCAATGACTCACACCACACTCGTATTTTAAACTATAATCTTCTACACACTACAATTTGATAATGTTAAGTTTTTTAATAAATAGGTTTTAGTCAAGTCGGGCTATCATTGGTATTGAATAAAAATAATAAAAACATGGTGTTTTTTTATTGAAATTCTAGGGAAACTTTCAAATTTTTATTTAAATCAGGATGCCATAATACACCTTCATTCTAATGGCCTACATATTGCGCCAAGATCACAAGCAATGTTGGTTAAAATATTACCGAAGTTACACAACATAGCTTAAAATATACTAACAAAACAAACAAACAAATGAAAAAAGCTATGGTACTTTCAAAGAAGAAAGAAAATGAATTCTATAAGCTGTCACCATTATGAGATGGCAGTTTATCTGTCAGGCTACCGTAGTGCTACTAAACTGACAGATGACTTTACTGATTCAACTTGACTAAAGACTATTTATTTATCCACTTTAACACTGGCAACATTGTCCGTCGAACGACAGATAGGTCCATATTTATAAGAAAAAAAAAAGAAGTTGCTTACTACTTCCGGAACAACAAACTACCAAATAGTTTAAGTTGAGAAAGTAGAATAACTATCAAATCATAATCATCATTTTCATTGGCCTTAAACAAGTTGTAACCTACATAAACAAATGTAAAGAATTCGTAACTATCTATATTTTTGGAAATTAACATATTATATCTTGGTGTTGTTTTGGTGACGTTGTGTGTCATTGCGATGAGGAACAAATGAGTAGCGACTTGAAATAAGACACATAGTACCTAATGCTTAATGCAATGGAAAGCGTAGGTTGTGACAAGCTGCAATACTTGAGTGTACTTAGGTAGGCGGGAACTCTAATATGACGAAAGTGCAATACTACGTCGTGATTCGGATCAGTTAAGCTATCTTAAGTTCGTTTGATTAGTTCTCATGTTTCTCTTAGTATAGTATATCTACACAGTATAGGTACGAGTTGGTACGTACGCCGAAGTTTTCCTCTCCGAACAACAACAAAGGTAATTTTTGCTACTACGCTTCAATTAATCAAAGATAAATAGCAAATTTATGCGAATAGAAACACACAAATAAAATATATGGTCTTCTTCTTCTTGATCGATGTCGAGTCGATGATCAACAACTTTGGTAATATAATAAGTTAAGAACCTACCTACTTAGTTTATATCAAAACATTTTTGCGTCATAATAAAACATTTTTTTAATTCTTGTTTCTTTTAAAAAGTTACAAAACAATATTTTTATCAAAACCTACACATATTTTATCGTATTATATATCAATTTTACATATTATTTCATCTATACATACCCTAGTTTAATCAATACCAATTAAAAGAATATTTGTTCTGACTGACCGACTGACATATAGACATCGATACGACAAGATACAGTCTAAATCACTGGTCGCAGAGACTTGAAATTTTAGGAAAATAATTCTTAAAATTCAACCCCTAAATTAAAAAATGCGGTATTTGAAGATTTGAAGAAAATACCTTCACGCGGGTGATTTTCGTTAGTCGTATTAAGTACCTACCTATATTATTTTTGATAAAACAATTTCTAGAATTAATCATGTAGATTACCTACTTAGATAAGTTTATTGACTGATAAGCAGCTATATAACAACATCAGCGTCATCAGAATGAATGCTGGGCTTGGTGGCAATGGCAAACCCCCAATCGTAATGCTTGGCAGGTGTATTGTTGACCGCAGTGATTGTGTACAGCACTCAAATCCATCTCACGTTACGCAATATCGTCAAATTCAAGTTTTGATCGCGTCATGGTATAGTTTGAAACTGACATTTCAGACAGGTCCAATTTTGACAATCAAGTTCCACTTTCAAACTCGTCTCAGCTCCAAAAAAATACGAGAGTTGGGCCTTAGGTGCGCGTTGATGTCTTTTCTAAGGCAAAATATTCTTGCTGCTAAATAACATGCTGCTGGATCAAGCATTTGAAGTTTACTTTAAACTCTAATAAACATCGGCATACATATTTACAATATTAGCGTTCATTATTTTACGCAGATATTACATCTAACTGCAGATCCTTACTATAGGTAGAAAACAAAATTTAAGTCACTGACCGCAGGAAGTGTGCCCAAAAGGCTGGCAACGTTACCTCTTTGGATAGCTAAACTTATTCTCTGTCCAATGTAAGCGCCAACTCTTTGGCCGTCAGTCACATCCAACAGCCTCTTGGATAACTTTTTAAATAAAAGCCACGCTTTGGCATCCCATGTTCCTAACGTTTCTACCCCAAAAAGCAGAAATATGTATCCATTACTGAGAGATGCATATTTCCGCCTTTTAAGGGTTTCTGCTGCTGGAGCCGCCGCTCCCGCTGTTCTTGATGTGGACAATACGTGTGAAGTTAATTGTTTGTTTACTTACTTTTAGGGCAATAACTCTTAATTTAGAACGGTAATGTCAAAGCAAAACTAAAGTCATTCAACCACTGCGCACCTACACTTACTAAATAATAATACATAGATAGATAGATAGATAATTCTTTATTGTTCACCACACAAAAACGTGATACAGGACATATACACAGCTTGGTTAAACAATGGGCGACCTTATCGCTAAAAGTGATCTCTTCCAGGTAACCTTTAACTACAGTTAATACACGATCAGTACGTTGAGAAAAGTTTAATAGATAACGTCTGTAGTCGCCAACATTGTTTTTTGAAGCCAGATCAAGTAACTTCAAGTCCATAAATCACAACTGGTCGGTATTTGCCGGGAAATAAGAGTTTTGGAATAGCGACCACACACTGTAAGATGATGCTCTTATCGGAAATGTATTGAGTTCTATCAAGTCCTAGGTCCAGAGAGAGATTTCTCCAGGTTGATGATAATGTGTATTGCGTCATCTGGTTAATCGTAAGGCTGTGTCACAAAGGTTATCAAACATGTACCTTCCTGAAACGCTCACGATAAAACTGCCGGGAATTTTGGTTTAAATTGATTTCTTTTGAACGATTAACAAAGCATGCAGCACAAACTGTTGTTTAATCTACGACGGTCCCTACTGAGTATTGTTATCTGCGCAAACGCCGACATGAGTCCACTAATCGCTTCCATACATTATGTTCCGGAAATGGAGCAGAAACTAAACGTACCTAACTACATTTAATGACAATCAGTATATACAGTGAACAGTGAACAGTTATTTTGTATAAAACATGTAAAACTTTTATAATGAAGAAAAAATTACGGTTACCGAATCATACTATTTCTACCAACAGACTTCGCGAACACAAGTTTATTTCAGTAGAAATCTAAAAGTAAGTAATTTACTGCATTTGAGAAGCTATTCTGTTCATGTATGTATGTTCTGTATATTCAGTAGGTCCCTTTTTGCTCCTTGTTCGAGGAGGTACGTCTAATCAAAAATGCCTGACGATAAAAGTATTCTATAAAGTTTTAAATTCAATATACCAAATTTAAGACTCATTGCACACAAACAAATGCAAAAAATTTCGTCCATTATAGGAGTACCAACAAACTCAAATAAAATCAAATTTTGCCAAACTTGAAGCAATAAACTTCGCTCGCTCGGTCAATTAATTAATAAGTTCTGTAAAAGTCATAAACTTCTGAAACCCGACCCGATGATTTGATGCCGAATGTTTCATCATAAATCGATGTGATGATAGGTTCTATTTATAACTATAATATTTATATTCTGAACATTCCGCTGAAAAAGCTTATCTCTCAAAATAATCACTGACTGGATTACTATGTACCTTATAATATTTACTTCATTTATGTACCTAATTGTACAAACATAAAGAAATCTACCTTTTTATAACTGCAGGGCTAGTTTGAAGTAAGTCCAAGCATCAATACCTGGAAAGAAACAAAATATTTTTTACTGTTGAAACTTACAAATTACATTCCTCATTAACTGTTGCATCTGTTCTAAATCTTTGAGTACAGTACATCTGCATTTTTCTTGCAGTTTTTCGGCCCTATTACTCAGTTCCTTTTTTTGTACTGGGTGCGATTGAGGCATATACATACCTGTAAACCTTCGCATTTATAATATTAGTAGAAATCTAAATTGATAATAACAATAGGTAGCAGGGTATTTGACGTTTGTACCCGCACGTTCAATAATTCATGATTAAATGTGCTAAGTTCTATTACGGTAATGTAGGACACGTTTTAAGTAAACTGCCTAACGTATTGACTTGATATTTCGCAAAGCGATTCGAAGCGTCTAATTTCTCAAAAGCAGTGGCCGTCACATCACGGTCGCAATTTAACTTCTTCTATCTATATTTATGTCTATCCATAAGACAGTAGACTTTTGCTGTTTACTTATAAGTAAAAAGCTCCGCTGAGGAATAAATGAGATTTGAATTTGACCTACCCAAATGATGATCGCACAAAACTTTGCTTAAATTATCTTAACTTAGCAAGCTTCGTCTATAAAGTTAAATTATTTTAGTCCAGGGCCGTTAAATGACGGTACCGCTTTGTAGAAAAATATCTTTGTATTTCGATCAGTACACTTCGGAAGTCATTGGCTATTCCATCAGGCACCTAAAAACTAGAATGCAGCTTATATCCAATTCTAACAGGGTTCGGCACATTTCCTTGTAAGTGACTTGAATCTTACTCAAATCGGTGTTACTTTGCTGCAGAAATATATATTAGCCGTAGAACTCTTAGTGAAGGGCTTGTCTGAGAAAGTATACCTGCCTATTTCTACCATCTGCACATGAGGCTGAACCTGTATTGCCTAGTATGCAGAAGTTTTAGAAGATTTATAAACCGTCACGGTCAACTTTTTCACCAATAATGTCTTAAACTTTGATCGCTCATCTGCTGTTGAACAGTGTTCTACGTTTTAAGTATTTAGTTTGTTTTACTGCTGCAAACAAAGCAATGAGACAAGGATCTGCCACCCTCGTTTTTTTATTCCATTTTGGTCTCGGAATCCTTCGAAAAAATGCTCCTCTGGATTCAATATTGTGCCCTTATGACACTTTACAGTTCATGGAACGATTTAATAGTACCGGTGACATAACCTAAGATATCGAACATTGTTATTCATTACCAGACGTCCGTTTGTCCGTTTCGTTATGTAAAATACTGTGAGAAAGTGTACCAACCATCGTTATTGCATAACATGACTTGGTATCCTTAAATTAACGAACTTAACTTCTCCGGAAATTAAGATATTATTAGTGGTTTCGTTATAATAGCTTGATTTCCGTTCAGAGAAAAATGTATTCAGTAGTCTCCAAAATTATCCCGAACAGACAAACAGACGCAAATTTTGCTTTTTATCGCAGTGATTTATCGTAACTATGATGATAAAAAACAATGCGTCTTTTTGTCTGTCTATGCAGACTAATCTTATTTAAGAGTGGTTTTTAATAAAATACAATACAGTATTATTATTGAATACAAGCAAAATGCGCATGACTTCGTCCGCGTAAAGTTATTTTTATACAACTTTGAACCCCCGAATACCCGTTTAAGAGTTGAATTTTGGAAATTCAACATCTACGCACATCACTACGTACCAAGACGAATATACCCTGAGAGTTTCAAGTCTCCGCGACTAGTGGTTTAGGCTGTGCGTTGTCTGTATAGATATAAAATTAAAATAACTGGAAAAAACCCAAAAATGACCTCCTGTTAAAAGTTAAAACTTAATTATATAAATAGAGGACAAACAATACAACACCAGATATTATATTATACCTTTGCAGGTATTTGAGCAGAGTAAACTTAATCTAATCAGTAGCTCATTGTGTACATTTCAATATAATTAAGACCTATGCACACATGCTTTGCAATAACAAGCAAAGTCAACAAGAATTGGATTAATTGAACACGCACGTGAACATAACAACCTATAAGGTAGCACATTGGAGTTCCAATTTCAACTGTATCTTTAAGATATCAAAGTGCACAATCAAGCGTAGGTCTTGTAGTAAATTGGAGCGTCAGATATTTGCTGAAGAATTAGCCTTGAACTCAAAACAATGGTGGAATGTTCTGACGAAATTGAAAGTCATATAGAGCGATACGGGCAAATAACGTACGTAAGTAAGATTCAGAAGTGAAAACCAGTCAGCAGCATTATGTAAATATAAACCATATTATCAATAATACCACTCGACAGTCATCTGGAGTATAAAGAAGCCTTATTGCGATTCAATTTCCCGAAACGTTTCTACGACGAATTTGTTTTCCTTTGGTACATCTACTGCAAATGGCCAATACTGTAGGTTACTGTCTTGTATTGTGTTCGTTTTGGTGTTGTTTTCATAAATGAAAACTCAATACTGAATATAAGTGTAAGATCATACATTCTTCTTCCATTCTCTTATTTTACAAGGCTACGGGTCCTATATGAAAGAAGAAAACCTGTTGTGCCGACCCTGCTTAGTGTGAGATTAAGGTAGGAAGATGATGATGATCATAGCACCAGCTCAGAGGCCCTATTTTCGTATTATTTTAAAGCTGAGATGAGATTTAAATAAGAATTTGACAAAATTGAGCCGGTCTGAAATGTCAGTTTCGAAGAATACCATTTGGAGATTGACACGATCGAAACTTGAACGTAATGATGACGTTACGAAAATTGGGCCTCTGACCCTCACACTTACTTTTACTTACTTACTTGTGATCACTTGCTATGAGTGCCAATCAGTTTGGTGCGAGAGTTACGCGCTGAAGTCTTTTGTATGAAAAACTTATCCCGATGAAATGGATTCTACTATATTTTTGAAGTAATACTTCTTATGCGACTTCAAACAAGGTTGCGTTAAACGTTTAACACTATATACCGTGAAGGGGGTATGAAAGCATTGTTATTTCTCTCTTTCTCTCATAGCCAGTTACGTTTCGTATATTAAAGAAGTTTTACTTTAGTCGTGTGGTCCAAGCCCACTCGTTTTTTTTATAATATCTAGCACCAAACTAAGTAAAACTTGCACTATCAGAACCAGATAACTGGTAATACTAATAATGTTTATGCTGAAGTAAATTTTTTGCTAATAATTATAATTGTTAACATAAATTTGTTAATATGGGTAAGAAAGGAGTGACTACTGAGAGGACGGATGATAGAGGGAAATGGGGGAAAAAACCTTTTGTACCGACCCCACATAAAGTGGGATAAGGGCAGGAAATTAATGGCACCCAAAAAGAACCAACATCCGTGTGCATCGATCACGTGTTAGTTTGTCCCCAAAATTAAATGTGTGTGTTTGTCTTCGGTGGATATATTGAACCCATAACTTCAAGCACAGAAGGTATACTAACTGAGTTATGCAGAATGACTGCGGCCAGAATTTAAGATGTCAATGCAAAACTCAGGAACCTAGATTTTAAGCGGATCTAGAATATTGCACAGTTAACTACCAGTGCCTAGCGCTCTCAAACGGTGAAGGAAAACATAGTGAGGAAACCAGTTAGTATTGGCTTGCAACCTGTCACGTATGGAATACCAACTTTTGCAAAATGTGGGTATGTACCAAATGTATATTTGGATGTACCTCTGACTATTCCCATTACAGTGGTACTAAGATATCTGAGGGGATCTACCATACCTGTGGATTAAAGTCGTGAAGATTTTTTTTCTTTATCTACCTATCAGTTGAAGATGTTTGCATTAATACTCAGTTTAAAAGCAATTTAATTTAGCGTAAAAACATCTTCGGCCTTACATTGAGTTGACGTTGTGTTTGCCTAGAACTTGACAAGGGCACTGTATATCCGTGGTATCAGCTATAAGTAGTATCTTGAATCTTATCATTATTTACTTTAAAATATTTTTATCTTATTAGGTAGGTCCTCATGCTCTCGTCAATTCGACAAGGTGCCAAAAAAACTGATAATAAAAGCAATAGTGTGGTAAAGGGAAATACCTATACTGTCTGTTGGGATACATTCTTGCCTAGTCTAGCCTATAAAAAATTAAGACAGTGCGTAGGGTACACTGCCACATTTAAGCATTATTTTATTCTCGACTTTAAAGCGCTCCGGAACGTAGGCAAAGCAACTTTTTTCGCAAAAATTTGACCGAAATTGTTTTTGAAATAGTTTTAGCAGTTTAACCTCCTACCACCATGCCTATTTCTGCCGCCAGCGGCTTTATAGTTTTCCGGTTTGAACGGTTGTTGGTGCCGGTAAAATTACAGAAACATGAGTGCTTCAGTGCATTATAGGGCACGTTCCTGTGACCTGCGAGTCAATGCTTTGTTTTGGGTGATGATTACCATCATATCAGGTTTGCCATCTACTTGTTGTATCAACAAGTTGTATAAAAACAGCCTGTTGCCAGATGCCGCAACTCGGTGCCCCGTCTGCGGAGTACATGTACTGACATTAAGAGAGCGTTAATGAAGTAAACCAGAGAATTTTACTCCATGCCGTTATCATCCTCGCCTGCACCTTAGTCGCTTCATAATTTACGACCTTATGACACAAAATCATTTTTGCGACCCTACGACTAACCTCAGGCCAAGTTAGCCCGTGAGACCTTTATAAGTAAGAAGATTCCTAGATACTCTGCAAAAACAGTCAGACCGTTGCGATGATTCACACATCGTGGTGTTTGGTGTGACATATGATATACCTACATACATCCAGCAACTCGTTTAGGTACCTATAGGAACTATATTGTGGAACTTAAGTATATAAGTACCTACCTAAGTAAGTAATAATATATACCTGTTCTACTAGAGATTTTCAGTATAAATTATTTTAAGCGTAAAGGATAGCTAAAAATTAACCTGTCTTAGCTAGAACTTAAGTTAATAGACAAAAAGCTACAACGTTTCACCTACAACTCTACAACTTATATACAATTTTAATTTTATCAGCTTTAATTTCTGTTAAGTCGCAGTTAGAAAGTATACCAAAACAGCATTCTGAATCACAAAAGTTGTAAGCCATGTTTACACGCGATAAACAAAAGATTCAAACAAAACTTTAAGCCTAAAGTTGAGCAAGCCATTTAACTCACCCTATACAAAAGTAATAAATCCTCCTTGTTTCAAGAATAAATGCTGACACTGCACAATAACCCACAGAAAAAGAAAATTTGTTTGAATTTAGCACGAAGTTTAAAAAGTTAAAATGTAAAATACGTAGGCGCGAAACGCAGCGCACACAACGCGCGCTCTCGGTCGACTAGCGAGCGAGCGAGCCGAGCGGGGAGAGGCAAAGCAAGTGGCATAGCGTGGCGTGGCAGACAGGTGGCGTGGCGTGGCGTGGCGTGGTGTGGCGGACGGGGCTGTGGCGCGATGCGAACATCCAATTATTTTCTCTCCTCTCGTTTGCTCCCAGCATACCAACAAGCAATGTCCGAGCGAATGCCTAAGCATAACGCTACGAATAGGGTGACGTGTGACATCCATCATAAGCATAGGCCATTTCTTTCTTTTTAGGGTCCCGTACCCAAAGGGTAAAACGGGACCCTATTACTAAGACTCCGCTGTATGTATGTCTGTCTGTCTCTCTGTCCATCTGTCACTGGGATGTAGCTCATGAACCGTGATAGTTAGAGAGTTGAAATTCATTCACAGGTGATGATTATTTATTTTATTTATTTTATTTAGGAAGGCTCATCCAACAAACGTGATTTTTTTGCCGTTTTTATTATAGATAATGGTACGGAACTCTTCGTGTGTAAGTCCGACTCGCACTTGGCCGGTTTTCATTTACCTAAAATATTCTTAGCAGAAAATATATTTATCACAGCACAGCTAAACCACTGAAGTAAACGAAATGGAATTTAGCAAAGATAGCTTGCATTTTCATATAGTTACATTTTCATCTTAGCAGGCTAGTATCATTCCGTGCATGGCATGAAAGCAATTTTCATACAAACTTTGATCCGCTCTGGACCACTTTAATCGGGTTGCATATCACCATATGCACATAAACAAATTTAAGTAAGTACCGTGAATTCTTCAAGACTGTCCATATGGTCCAACTGTTTAGGCTACTATGCGTTATTTGCTATGTCAGACAGTCTGCTAAACAAAGAAAACTTATTTAGGGGAGCTTAGTCACCTTGATAGTCGCACTGGTGACTGCTGTGACAATGGTAAGTACTCAGGAGATGCTGCTGCCTATCTTTTGGTGCTTCCCCATAGTCGCCCTTTACGTCAGTCATGGGAAGTAAGTCAGTAGCGGGTAGTCAGTCTCGGGTAGTCAGTCAGTCTACTCAGGCTGGACTACCACGGCCAAGTGAAAAATTGGACAAGATTCTTATAATTTTTAAAGACTACTAGTAAACTGGCCTTTGCATCTGTTGTTGATGATTTACAGCATCAAGGGTTATTTTTCCCCATACCCATTCAAGTGACGCTGTATTTCGTAAATAAGATTACTAATAGTTTTTCTTTAGACCTGTGTTGTTCCCAACACAGTTTACTGATAATTTTCTGGATGATTTTAGTTTTTTTAAGAGTAAATGACAGTGTTGAGCCTGTGTATTGTACTACTATAAAATCGATTGAAAACTTTTAGAATTGTGCTTTTTGATCGCATGATTTCCATTGATACCATAACATCAATAGCGATCATGCGAGCAATGTTGTCAATCATGTTGGGTCAATGTTGAGCAACACTATTTGTTCGCAGATTTTTTTGTATAAATGATCCAGCATACACAGTTAGTACAGTCATACGCCGTCGTAGGTACCTACGCGATTTTGACAATAGTTACTAGGTTTTCGATCACAAAGGAATGGAAGACTCGACTATGAATGCATATTGTTGAACCAAACGGAGCTAGTTTTCGTAACATTCTAACAAAAGTGGGTAATAGGTACGTAATCTATGTAAGTTTCTCATAGCGCACAGTACTTTCACTGGCACAGCTTGTCAACAGTATAGAAACTGGGCGAATAATTTGAACTATTGATACATTCCTCTCTCTGTCATTTCGACTGAACTGTTTACCCATAAGAAACTTTAGTACCTAACTGGTTAAATTCAAGTTGTTATATCCGTGGAGTGGGGCACTGGTGACCCGTATCACAGATTTCTAACCTATCTCGGGCACCAGTCTCACACAAAACAGGTTTACTGCTCTTTACCACTAAGTTTGTACCCATATTAATAACGCTGTAACCTATGTGTGAGAGAATAAACAAGTCATTTATTATATTATTATTATTCCTTTTTGCCGTAATTATTCCAGATACCTACTAACAAACTATTTAGAAGCTTTATTTTTGTTGTGAATTTCACAATGTATCAAGTTAGAATATTTTTTTTGTTGCTTTTCCTTAAACATGTGTGTGTAACATTAAATATATGAATATAACGAACATGTGATAAATATTAATATGTTTTCGACTGTAATGTCACGTCATAAACTGTAGTGTGGGTGAATTATGAATATGCCGCTGGTGTGGTGTTATAATAAGATATTAAGGACCCATGCAAAAAATTAATTATTTTCTATTTTATATTAATAATTTGACACTAAATTAGAAATTGCACATGTGACGTAGACAAGTTCAAGACAACATGCGCTTACGACGGTCGCCGCCGCCGCTCCCGGGCACGCGAATTGCAAGAAATTGCAGTTAAATGATGATTTTACGGATGCTGCTGGTCCTGCTCTCCTGATTACTTAACACCTACACTACGATCACAATGGTGTGGTAACCACGGCATACTTCTCTCCCCCCAGTAATGAGGAGACCTATGTCCAGCAGTGGACTTATTAGATTTATGGTTTCTATGCCGATACTACAGTAACCTACAGATACACCTAGTCAATAAAATTTATATATATCGGTATCGAAGTTATAGAAAGAAAGTCGCAAAAACTAAAATTATAAGTTTTTTATGCATTAAAACTAAACCCATAAAAATGCCAAATGGCATTGCATAATGCATCGTCAAATATCGCTCGCTGATTCATCAATGTTTAAAAACATGCTAAAACCTGTTTTCGGACGTGCAAAAAGTTTGATAATATGGTAGACCGTTCGTTGATGTGTAGTCGCGTTGCTGGTATATTCACCGACACAATGGTTGAACCTTACTTGAAAGCAGATTGTATAAAAAAACTTCCAAAAGAGTGGTAAGAACATAGAAAACAAGCCGTAATTTTCTTACCTCTTCTTCTATACTTCAAAGCTTGGATCGGTAACGGCAGCGCCTATTCACCCAGTTTCAAAAAGCTTACCTCACCCTTTTACAATTTAGATCTAAGTATGTTTGTTGAACTTTGTACACTCTACCTTTTGTCAAATAAATAATATTTTTTATTATTTATGTGAAATATAAAATTTTCAGGAGCAGTCGAGCCTTGTCATTTTATTAACCCAAGAAAGAAAACAATAGAATAGAATAAAATAGAATAGAAATTATTTAGTAAGGGAACAAGTGTAACTGAAAAATATTTTAAAATGAGGTAGCGAAACTTTTGGAATAGGTGTCAGAAAACTGTCTTTATAAACGACGAAGTCTACGTAAATTACTTAAAGATTTTGATCAGTAGCTCTTAACCGGTGGTCCACAGACCACTGGTAGTCCCGGAGAACACTCAATGTGGCTCGTGAGTGTCTGTGAGTGTCCGTGACCTTACATGAAAGGGAATCGACGAAGAAGCCGGTGAGGTGAAGTACTTTTGTCCCTGACTGTACGGGTAATTGATTTCTTGCAAATCTGTACTTTGGTATGTAGCGCGTATCGTTATGCTCAATTTCCCTCTGCAGGTTTGGAAGAAAAACCTGCCGAAAACCTGTCTCAAAATGAAAGTTGACATAAACACACCTACCTGCCTACCTGTTCATGCACTTTAGGTAATTTTTTATTTGAAGCACAGTAAGGGGTGCCTAGGTACTGATGATATCAACCATGACGATAACTTTAAACAGTTAAACCACTAGCCACATGCATGAAACGTTACGCGTACTTTCAAGCGAATCTCGTTTGAAATCAGCACATCCCTTCGTGGTTACTCGAAGGAACCAAAAAGTTTACACATCAAACTGTTCATTTTTAAATCTTACTAAAACTATCTGGTAGGTAGTAACCAAAGAATATGGACTAAACTTATTCTATGGTAGTAACTATCTTATTGAAAAGTTGAGCGAACGCGCGTCATCGGTTTTGGAAGTCAGGATCAAGTACCTATTTGAGTTTTATAGGCTTCAATTCTGCGAGGTAGACCTCTACCTACCAGCAGCAGGAATCTATGATGGTTAGACAGTTATTGAACGAGAGAGCAAAGCGTCTCAGTTTCGAGATTGGCCAGATATGCTTTGGTTCGTCTATGAGTCTTGTATATCTGTTCTCGCCTACAGGTCGCATTTTTTAACAGATTTTGACGAAAATTGGCACACAAGTTCCTTAAGTTATTGAAATTCAGAGTCAATCGATCTTTGATTGGAGAGAAAATAGGAGGAGGGACTGGGAGGAAGTTTGCTGTAGTTTTCTGTATATATGGACGGATTTAAATTTTGAGAAAGGGGAAAGTGTCGGTCATTGCATGGTTATACAGGCTCGCAAGGCCTACTGGTGTCACAGAACCTCTAGTGTAAAAATATATACTTGCACAAGACAATCCATCATGACCTGTTGACAATCACAACATGTAAAGATAATTACAGAGGCAATATCTAGGTCACAGTGTAATGACATATCATGACATGACATTCAATGACACGTTACGTCCGACGATCTTCGTGCGTGGTGCGTGATAGATGGTTTTCGGACTAGGTTTTACAGAATGGTTCTCGCCATTCAAAATCACTCTTTCGTAATGCGTCGCCCCATTTTTATCACGCCCCGTCATTTGGTCATTTTAGAGAAATTAAAACATTTTAAAGTGTATGGTTGGGACGCTGGAGGTATGTACCGATATGTACTGATTTATTATTACAGTTTACTTTGCAGCAGTAATGAAGGATACCTTGGAATATTGCTCAGAGGCCCAATTCACGTATGTTTTAGCTGAGACGGTATTGAAACTAGGATTTCGTGATGTCTAAATGGCCTGTCTGAAATGTCAGTTTCAGAAAATACAATTTGGAGATTGCGAGAATTGGGCCACTGATCAAATAACACACGATCTAAATTACAAAAACGTCCCTATACGACACCTAAACAACCTGTGGTTCAAAGCGATCTGAATGGTGATTTACCATTCACTGGTAGGTTCGAGAGCCAACAAAGCCTTTGAAAATACAAGTTCCCAACATTACCTAATTACACTCTGGTCACTATTTTAAATTAATTAGTAATTACTGAATTCGCAGCTCCGTATACTAACACGGTGTAATTAGTACCTACTTTACGTTGTGTAACCACTTTCGCCGTAACAATTCCGACAATCACTTGCACTTTTACTGGTTTTTATTTGGGAATGCACTAAAACAGGAGGAGATCGCGGGCGGAGAATGCTTGAAGATGTTCTTCTTGGAAATCTGCGAGGTAGCGAGTCTTATGTCGGAACATGTAAATAAGTCCACTGTTGGACATAGACCTCCTCGTATATTTTGGGGGTTTGCTATGGCACCATGTTAGATAAGCGGGTTGATGACCGTTGTGTCAAGGTTTAGCATCTAGGTACTCAAGAGATTCTACTGCCCATATCCTGTTGAGTAATCTATACTATACCAACTAATAGGTAAACAGGGGGGTCTTATTCTAAGCCAGAACCGCCGCGACCAAACATCGAAACATGTAGTTACACATATTCATAGAATAGTACAATCAGTAGTGAATATGGTTATGTAGTTTCATTAGACACGAGAGTGCTCCGTACAGCCTTAAATAAATGAATAATACACATACCTAAGCAGTTACACTGTCACAGTCGTGCTCCAAAGTTCGACAAAGTAGCCTGTTGTATCGGCATCACACTGCTGGAACTTCATCATTGTATTCTTTTGTCAAAATGAATGATCATACAAAAAACAGTAGAAACTTAGTCATAAACTTTATCAGAATAAAAGCTGTGGATTTTGTTTAATAATGAAATTAAAATAAAATAAAAATCCCGTTTATCGAATGCAGTTGGCAGATCTAAAAATGGCCTAAAGTTAACCATTAGTTAGCAGCCACTCAGTTACGCAAACACGACTGATTTCGGGCCCACCCACTACACAATTGTTTATTTCATTGATTTAGTAAACATTTATTTTTATCTAAAAACGTATAAAATGTGTTCCAATTACCTGCAAGCATGCGCAAAATTCGCAATATGAATTGACAAACATTGACACCTACTCAGCGAATGTTTGCGATTGCTGTATAATTTGTTGGAAAGTGCATTTTCACTTACCTTTTAAAAAAATGTATGTACTTTTTATTTGCTTGTACCTACACAAATCACGCAAAAACTGCCGAACCGAACTTCTTGAACGTAAGTTAGTGATGAAGCATATTATTGTGATGTCATCAAAGAGTAACGATGGGCATAAACCGTGTCAGATAAACCTTGGTGAGCGACTTCCGTTAGGGAAACATGCATCGATGCATCCGTGTGTCAAACAAAATATTTGCAACAAAAAATCACACTAAATGCTGTCGTTACAGGGTTTTTGACGTTGGATGTTGTTGCTAACAGTTGTTGCAATAACATATTGTGAAGATCTGATGAGGATGTTCGGTGTGATGAGCGGAACAGCTCATGCAGTACATTGCTTACTTTTAGATTCCTACATTTTCTACCAGTGGAAGTTTGTGCTCGCGAAGTCTACTACTCGCAGAACTACTAGTTATAAAAGAAGCGGTAGGTAGGTATCTTTCTACTCTAACTCGTGCTGGACAGTGGTGAATATAGAAAGCAACTAACAATATAAAACGTTGATGGAGAACAATAAATATCATATCATACTTATTACGAAGGAAAACCTATGCTTCTAACTGAGGCATAGATGTTAAATTTCATGTGCCTGTAATTACACCGACACCCACATCCTTCAAACCCGAACACAGGGGCGCTGCTCGGTGGCTAAATTAAAGTATGGCAGTACTTCCCGGGACGAGCACTTCTAGAGGATTCGCCCTCGTACTACGTTCGTGTTGCACTCTTCCGTGGGAGCCAGCGTTGTTGGTTCAAATTTTGTTACTAATACGGAAAAGGACCTTAGTCAACCATGCCCATTCGTGGATGTAATACGTCCTTGGAAATCCAGTACAGCGTTTATTTAGTGTAGTAGGTAAGAGTGAACGTTGAGCGACAAAGTTGGCAAATCTGCAAAACGAAACGAATTCCACGCACGAGGCTGCCTACTCCATAAAACTGTAATAGAAATGTGTAGAAGCTTACAGTTAGTTTGCAGTTTGGTTTGAGCTGGTGGCCAATTTCAGTGGTGATGGAGGTCAAAAACTCCTTAAAAATCTCTTTACTTTTCATTCAGAACTGTGGAATTCTTATCAGTTTATTATGTAGGGAAGGCTTTTGCAGGGTTGCCTACTTTGTAAAAGTCACGTATTTTATACCGGCTGTAATGAGAGTCTCATTGGTGTATAAGTAGTATGTAGGTAGTAGGTACACACTACTTATACACCTAAGCAAAAGGAAGAATTACCCTGCTGAACATTACCCTGCGGTCTTCAACAGACAAATACAATTATGACAGGTACACCATATTTTAATCTGGGTATGGATATGGTTTTCTGTCAAAATACCGAATTTAACCGTATGGAAGCCATTTATACCAGACTAAAGCCGCTGAATTGACACGAACCTCAGTGCCAAAACTTTAGGTATTTAGAAAGGTGCTGTCCAAAGCAAAAACTCTGTAAAACGTCCTGTTTTTCGTCGCGCAGTTATGCAAATCAGTTACTGATACTTGAAAAAAATACAGCGCATAATAAAGAGTTTACACAAAATACTTATCTGATAGTATTGTGCTCAATCAAAAAATAAAAATTATAAAAAAAACTTCCGTCGCGCACTTCTCAAGATAAAATTTTCACCAAAGTGGATTCATGTTTTTTTTTCTTATTCCCGCTTTGGGATAAATGCTTGCACGATCTGCAAATATTTGTTCCGGTTTTTCTAGGAATTTCCTATGTAAGTACCTATAATAAAAAATATCTATGTATTAATGTATTGTGTTAAGTATATCAGTCATACCCATAACACAAGCACTGCTTAGTTTTGGGCTAGATGATGATGTGTGGATTATTATTATTATTTATTTTTTCACAAATTAAAAATGCGTAAAAAATAACACGTTCACAGACATGAATCCAATGAACTTAAAACGAATCGAATTTTGAACTTTATTTCAATAGAGCAAGCCACCCCTTCAAAAACCTAAAAGTTAGCTGCTGGGGTGCCTTAAAACACTATAAAGTTATCACGATCAGAGCTGTCATGCCGGCTAATAGTAATAGTAGCCTACCATGTACAAACTTGCATTAGCCGGACATTATACACAGTTTTAACAGTAACTACGCGAATTATGCTAACCGATAGTGTATCTAGGTCTAGCGTACGAGGCACCGTTAACGCTGATCGTACGCACTCGAGTGAAACGAAACGTATAATTGTTACGTGGGAATTGGACTAGTCCGGGACCTGAGTGATTTACCATCAATGGCAGCATCCTATTTTTAGGCGTGGTCCAGTTGGTCATACTGTTTTGAAATGAGAGAATCTTGAATGCTGGAATGCTGGTGTTAGTCACAGTACCTAGGTACTCTAGATTTTATCTTCTCCAAGGTGGTAGTTTTATAGAATATGACCCCATCATTAGGAAAAGGAGGGCTGCGCCGGCATAAGTGAGCTGTGGGCCTTCTTGGAGAACATCGGGTGGCTCGTCTAGCAACCACCACTCATCACGCAAAAAGGGCCCATCAGCGGCCTAGTTGCGGAAACCAGTCCGCTTACCAAGTACCAACTACTAAGTAAGTATGTACCCCTTTATTACCTCCCATGAGACCTATGTCCAGCAATCGACTTATTTAGGCTGATGACGATGTATAGCAGGTAATCAGTAACGTAAGAACCCAAAAACTTGAAAGATCGCACACTCGCTCGAACTAAAGTATCGACACTTTCTCGCATTTCGTTATTAAATATCTAAAAAAAGTCGAAAAAAATCATATTCAAAATATCTATCAAGACATTATATTACATTCGGATAGTTATTATACTACCTATGTTTAATTTGTCTGTATAATTTTATTTGTACTTATTGACTTATTACAAAACTTATGCAAACCACTTTCGGTGCTAAGTAAAATAAACTGCTTAAAAATAAAGTGACATCAGATAGACACTCAGTCTGAGCTATCGTAGGGCCAGGTGCCGTAGTGCACCAGGGTCCCGGAGCTCAGGGGGCCCTAAACTTGAAAAGGAAAGGAGCATAAAAGATATAGAGAAAAATATTTTAAAAAAGGATTGTTACATGAAACTTTTCACTTTTTTCCAATGTATAAGTTCAAGCTACGGGGTGAGGGCCTGATTATTTCTCTATGCACTTAGGCCCTTGTCACTACGCTACCAGCTACGTCACTACCCAGCTACGTCACAGAGTCTGTTCCATCACATCATGTTGTATAAAAAACGGGAGATAACGTTAGTACTCATAATCTCCCGTTCTTCTTCATTCCAACAAACACTTTACTAGGCCAGAGACAGAAACAGGGTTTACTTCTAGGTATCTTACCTACCTATGTGCCATATCAACACGACTCAATGCTTGTCGAAGTCAGACACACCCACATTTTTGCGCTAACCTGTTGGTTGAGTAGGAATGTATGAGTAACAAGCGAAAAGCGCGTGACTTCGTCCGCGTGACGATATTTTTATACATGCCAACCCCCGAAGCACTTACTTACCCGTTTAAGTGTTGATCTTCGGGAATTCCTTTCTTAGTACACCTCTAAGCACCAAGACGAATATACACTGTAGAAGTCTGCACGTGGCTTAGGCTGTGCGTTAGACAACGCACAACCTAACTAAACTATGTCAGTCAGTCAGAACAAAGATTCTTATAATTGGTTTAGATAGATTGTTGAGAACATTGGCATGAAGCTAGGTACATACCATAATACCTATCTCATTGATTGATTTCGACAACCACAAGGGACCTTTTGGTACCGTGAAGTTGCTAAGTCGATATTCTATGTCGATGGTTGCGCCAGTAGGTGCAGGTGAAGACCCTGTGGATGGATAATACAAGGTAACTTTTAGAACCCTCTGGTGGCCGGTCTACGGGTTAGTCTTGAGAAGGCAAAGACTGCGTAGTCTGATTGGTATAGGTAGGTAAGTATAAATATAAAAAAAGAAGTTTAAAGCACAAAAATAAATCCCCCTTTGCCCCCCTCCTCTATCCCATTTTGGATTTTTTTCAGCAATATCTTGTTTAGAATGAAGTCCTTAGTCTTCTTTTCAAATTATATCGAAACCCGTCGATAAATAACGCTACAGTTAACTTCCCTCCCTATTTTTCCCCCACTCAAAAATCGCGGCTATATCTACACTAATATTATAAAGAGGAAAGATTTGTATTTTTGTATGTTATGAATAAACTCAAAAAGTACTGGACCGATTTTAATAATTCTTTTTTTATTAGAAAGCTACATTATCACTGAGTAACATAGGCTATATTTTATTTTGGAAAAAATAGCGTTCCGTAAAATATTTGGGTTTTTCAGACACAAGGTGTAAAAAATCAACCAGAAAAGTTACTTATTTTGCGTACGCTGCCTAAACTATAAAAGATAGAACCATAAAATGTTCTAAGTAATTGTAGATCTTATAATAATCTACAAAAAAGTCAGCGACACACTATACCTATCTATGTCGAGTGAGGCACAACAACCATTTTTTTATTTAAAAATCTTCAATTTTTTTTGGACTACATTTAAACGCATTTATTTTACTCATACTATTAATCCTTATCGAAATAAATTATTTTATCACTAAGTGCAGTTCATGTAGATAATATTTGGTCTGTAAATGATTAGAATTGGACGTTTGGTTTTGAAGTTATGGCGAAATTAAAATATTACGATTTCTGCTGCACGGCCCGTTGCGAAGTGAGCGTCACCGAGTTGGGAGTGCGCGTGCAGGGGAGTAGTTTAGATCTATGAGTAAGGTACCCACGCGGCTCCGACGCGAGGTCGGCTCCCTACGCAGGTGTTTTATAAAAAGGACATTAATTCATTATGTAACATAGTTTTATGACAAAATCTATACAAATAAATAAAATTGAAGTGTCTGTTTGTAATATTAAAATAACGCTTTTTACTACATGCCTAGGAATGTATATACGATACATATACCAAAATAGCATTTTTTAAATTTTTGTCTGTCTGTCTGTTTGTTCCGTGTAATCTCTGGAACGGCTGGACCGATTTCGACGGGACTTTCACTGGCAGATAGCTAATGTAACAAGGAGTAACTTAGGCTACTTTTTATCCCGAAAAAATAACGGGAACTGATAAAAACTGCCACGCTGGCGAAACTGCGAACGGCCGCTATTTTATGCCGTATTAACGCCATCTGTTGGTGACATCGAGTACTACTTCAGTTAAGATTTGTAAGTAAACATAATTACCGCCCAACGAAGTGGGCACCGGTCAGCTAGTTTTTTTAATAAATCGAGGATCTTGTGTGCCTTTTTTCGTTAGAAACAGGTAAGAAATGCGACCTGTAAGCGATAACAGACAGACGGACAATATTTTTAATTTTTGGCCTATCTCGAAACTGAGACGCTTCGCTCGCTCGGTCAATAAAAAGAATACCTAACTTGAAAACCGATCCACCAAAGCATCTGCACACGGAGCACATTTTTCAGGAAACGCAATTAGCAAGCAGCAAAAACCTACGTACCAAAACGGAACGCAGTAAGAATGTCACTGGAAATACTTTCATCGTTTGATTTACGTTCAATGAAACCGATCCGACGCCTAAAACCACAAATCATGAAGATTCTGTCAGATAAGAAATGATTATAAACTGGTGCAACGCCTGCGACTTTGCTCGATTCGATAACCGCCATTTTACTCGTCAACTTCGGGAATTCCTACTTATCTTGCTTAGTTAGGTAGGTTGGTATATACCTACTCTCATCTAGCACGGACGGAAAGGGACATAGGTAGTTAGGTACACTTATAGGTGTAAAGGTGGTACCTTCTAGTTTCAGTTTCTTGCGGTTTCGGGTTTGATTGTATTAGGTATCCTAGTACCTAGCTTAATTGGCAAGTTTTATAGCCGTTGCCATTTGGTTGTCGAGTCGGCTAAATAACTTAGCTCTTTCGTGTGCGAATCTTCTAATTGCTCAGTAGAAAGTAGGTACGTGCGTTTTAAAAGATCCGATGACGGCCGGCCCGCTCGCTATTTTTGTGCTTTACTTTATTATTATTACGTGTAGATTCCTCGCTAACAAGATGAAAGTCTGATCACACTTGCTATGGATTCGCAGCATTCCACAGTGCGGTGGCATCTAGGAGACTGACGGCGGAAAGTGAACACTTAATAACTTGAGTAGGTATTTCGTTTTTTCTGAGGATAGATTCCGCTAGGTTATTTTATTTTAATATGTACCTACCTTCTACAACAGGGTTTTCTTACTCAGGGGAGCAACATGAAAAACACCGTAGGGCTTCCGTCAGGAGTGTTCTGTGGTAGGGCTCATGCAGTGTGCTAATCAAAGCGTACGTTAGTTTTAATGCCATTTTTTTATTTTATGAAGTAAACGAGGAGGTAATAAATTTGAATAATGCGTCCCTTTATGGAAACCTAAAATATCAAGAGTACTTACCTTCTTTCCTAAAAGTACCTACTACATCGTCGTGATCGTGAGTCTTGCGTGATGTCGAGTAAATGACGGGATGTTTTTATAAAGACAGCCGTCACTGCTCAGTTTATAGTAGCCCTGTCTTCTGCGCTGTAGGTAGTGGGTTCGATTCCCGCCGAGTACCAACCATTTGTGTAGTGAACATAATTGTTTGTTCTGTCTAGGTGTGAATTGTATTCTAAATAGGTACCTATGTATTTACAAGAACAATACTATAAAAGCATATACAGTACAGATAGGTATGCTTAGTTTTGGGCTAGATGATGTTGTGTAAAAATGTACACAAATGTTAATGTAATTAAAGTAAATATCAAATTAAGCTAAATATTCTCTATTGGTTAACTAATTAAAATGCATGTTACTTAATTAAAATGCAAAGTGCGAAATTAAATTATATGGTAACATTGCCATTTTTAATGTCAATACTTAGTAGGTACAAACAAAATATATTTTAAAGCATAAAAACAATGATATAAAATATATGTAATATAAATAGTTTATCAATGTAATATAATCACTCATAAAGCTATGTCATACATAGTTTATAAATCACTTGTATTCGGCTGGCATCTCCCTGCCGTTCAAAGCAGCTAGAATATTCCTAGCAGTCAGTTCACCCATCGTGTTCCTTGCTTCTATAGTAGCGCTACCTATATGCGGCAGAATAACACAATTGTTTAGTTTGAATAGTTCACTATCCAATGGCAAGGGCTCCGGAGTAGTCACATCTAAGCCGGCTGCTCTAATAATATTATTTTTCAAAGCTTTGATGAGTGCATTTTGATCTACAGTTGCACCCCGACTGGTGTTTACAAAAATAGCTGTATTTTTCATCTTCCTGAATGCAGCGTCATTAAAAATCTCTTTCGTCTCTGGTACTAAAGCCGCACAGCAGATAATGAAGTCACTATTAATCAAGAGCTCATCGAAATCTACTTTGATTGCATCAGTTTGGGCTGCCTCAGGTCGTTGGCTACGGTTGTAGTAGAGTATTTTCGCGGTATTGAAGGCTTTGACTCGTTTAGCGACCGCTTGGCCGATGCGACCGAAGCCAACGATGCCGACTGTGGCCCCTGCGAGACCAGGACCTGTCATCCACGTGGGGGCCCAGGAGATCCAACCCCCGGAGCGCGCTTCCTCAATGGCTTCGGGGAGACGACGTGACGTGGCGAGGAGTAAGGCTAACTGGAAATAAGAGAAAATGAAACCTTACTGATGGCTGTCAAGAATGGTGTGTAACTTAGGCCTAAAGGACTACAAGTAAGAATGTAGTTTTGTTGTGTATATGACAGTTAGTGAGGACAAAGATTACTCTAATAATAAATAGAGGGTTCAATGTCAGACACCAAGAACCAAATTAACAGGGTAAAAAAAATATGTTTATGTCAGACAATGAGTGCGGACAAATATTTATATAATAATAAAGTATAATGTACGAGGTAAATACTAACGGTTAGTTCAGCTGTGGCATCAGTCAGCACATCAGGAGTATACCCAATTCTGATACCTCTCTTCTTACACTCTTCCACATCAATATGATCCACACCAACGGAGATTGTTGACACAACCTTTAAAGAAGGCCCAGCAGCATCCAAGACTTCCTTGTCAATTTTATCATTGAGACAGCAGTAGATGCCATCAACCCCTTTCACCAACTTGAGTAGTTTTTCTCTGGTTGCTGCTAATTTACCCCACATGGAAACACTACACCTGAAAAGCAAAAATTATTCAAATATTAGAAACATTAAATTAATAATATTTTATTTATCGATCAACTTATTATTTCATCATCAGCTTGCAGAAGTCCACAGCTGGACATAGGCCTCCCCTATATATTTCTAGGAAGAACAATGTTGACCCTGCTCCTTCCACAGACAGCCTGCAATTGTAACAATGTTGACCAGGAAACAGGTAAACCAATAGTAGGGTGTCCTGTGCCTCATCATGGTTCAATCACGAACAGCAAGATCCTATATTCGCGATTATTCTGGATCAATAACCATTCTATGTCTATAAAATCATGAATTATCTAGTTTGTTTTAGTCCCTTGTTTAAACAATCAACCTGCTATTGATTAAGTCTAAAATTATAAATTAAAACTAGATTAAGAACAAACATTGATGTGTACTTTTTTTTACTTTGCATAAAAGACAAAACAGTCTTTCATCTTCTTCTAGCGTGTCAAATGGCTACACTTTACTGGCGTAGAAATTCGCCACTTCCACGGCAGTGCCCGTGGCTTGAATTAAGTCCTCCCTTGTGCAGGTGGTAGGGCACAAGGGGCACAGGAGCAAATGGGGCATAGACTGGATGGGAGCTCCGCAATCGCATTCAGTCCGTGAGACATCTCGCATTCCCCATCTGCATAAATTTTCTCTGCAGCGGCCAACCTGAGTCCGGAGCCTATTGATAGACTTCCAGGTTGGCCACGGCAGATCGTGTCCCGGAGGCAGGTGCTCTTGCGGAGCTATGAAATCAGGTGGTGGTGGGTAATTGCTTTTCCACAGTCTGACCTTAATTTCAGATGGGTGCTCTTGGGTAACTGGTGTCATGCGCACAAAGCTCTTACGTGACTTCAAACGTGCAGTAGGAATTTGGTGTCCGAAAAGAGGATGTCGGTGATCGGTTGTTTGTCTGGCCCTTTCTGTTGCACAGGCGGCATCCCGTCGGACAGAAGGTGGTGCTATACCCGCTAAAGGGTAAAGCATGTTTAGAGCAGTTGGCTTCAGACAGCCAGTTATTGTTCGACACGTGTCATTCAGCGCAACATCGACATGTTTGGCGTGAGTGGATCGGTGCCATACTGGACACGCAAATTCGCCTGCGGAAAAGCATAGTGCCATGCCCGTCGTTCGAAGAACGTTTGGTGTTGCTCCCCATTTAGTGTTAGTGAGGCGGCGGAGAAGATTATTGCGTGTGCTGACTTTGAGCTTGGTCTTAAGGCAGTGAGATTTATAGCTCAAAGTCCTATCCAGAGTTACTCCAAGGTACTTCGGATGTGAGCAGTGTTCGATAGCAGTTCCTTGCCAGTTAATATGGAGCTCTCGATTTGCCTGGCGATTGCGCAGGTGGAATACGCTTACTTGGGTTTTAGAAGGATTGGGTTTTAAACCGTTCGCTTCGTAGTCTTTCATGCAAAGTAAAAATAAGTTTGACTTATGTAAGTCTATTTTGCATCAAAAAAAAAGTTGAGATAATACTGTGAGATTGAACTCACAAGCAGAAATACAACCAACTGAGCTGTGAGGCCAGTCAAGTAATCTGATGAGGTTAAGGATGGACTTGTAGTGAGTTTACTTAAGTAATGTAATTACTTGGAACAGTGAGATAGTGTTCCAATCCCCAATCTAACCCCAAATTAATTAATTAGTACCTAAGTTTTCAGTGATCTATAGCTACTTACTCTGTATCTAACAGTTCCACGCAGCCACCCGGCATATCAAGTCTTGTTAGGAACACTTTGTATGGTTTAGGCTTCATTTCACTCATGATTCTGACAGAAAATACACAATTACGCACTGAACTACAACTTTTCAACGCTAACAACATGAATTACACTCAGTACTGCCTGTAGTCTATTGGGGTCCCCCGTGACAAGGTCACTCTAGACTCAGTTTTGAGACTGCTCTGGTAGGTATTTGGGAGGAGCAGCGACTGCCTTACTATCTTGGGTCTTGAAAAATGATGGTCTCGCAAAATATATAGTGAGATGTAAAACGGCGACAGTTGCTAGTAAAGCTTTGCCTTTTGTAGACTTAATAAATTTTACCGCAGCGCTCATTTTTTAATAAAGTTCAAATTAGATAAATAACACAATAAATATAACATAAAAATAACACCAGTGTTACCAGCACGTGATCCCTCCCCAAAAAGGCTAAAGGCCCCAGTCCACATTGGTGTATGATGGGCCATGCTTCGCAATGCACAACTGTACGCCACGATCACTTAGTGTTCACACAGTGGTGCATGTCTCATTGCTGCCTGGCAAACCATTTGCGATGGACGTAGAAGTAATTACGGCTGCAGCTATTTATTTATATACTGTTTAAAAGTATTACAGAAGTGTGTAATAAATTATTACACACTTCTGTAATTAAAATTAATAAATTATTTATATACTTAATTAAAAAAAAAAATTATTATAACAGATTGATATAAATCAATAAACTTGAAAGTTTCTTCATTGCTCCACGATACTGACATTTTGGGCGATCAAAAGTTCTAGAACGCAACAAAAAAGTGCACTATCCCGGTCAGCGGTCGGTGGGTGACGAACTAACCTATGGCCGATTGTGTGAACACCACTGGCCATGCTACGCCACGTTTCCTTTGAAGTGTGCCCAAAAAACCGAAAACTCGCCGATTGTGCGCCACGATTGACAATTGTCCACCATCATATACCATAACCCCCTGTACACATTGGCGATGGCGTGTAGTGGGCCAGCATGGCCCATTGTGTACTGGGGCCATAATGGCTTCTCTTCACAACGAGCCATGATGATTACTAAAAAAAAACAGAATAAACGTGTTTTTTTGCCATTTTTACTATAGTAATGGTACGGAACCCTTCGTGCGCGACTCCGACTCGCATTTGGCTGGTTTTTTTATTATTGGCTAGAAGTAATAGTATTTTGTGGCTGTAAGGCTCCTTTTCACAATAGGCCATGAATGGACGATTATAGCCAATCTCGTTATGGCTCCTCTTCACAATGGGCCAAGATGGCCCATCAAATGATCGTCCATCATCTATCGCGTCGCCATAATCGGGCAACTCTCCACACAATCGTGAACGTTCTTATACTCTTATGGGCCGGCCACACACTCGACGAGTGGCATGAGAAGTAGCGAGAAAAAGAGACAGAGACGAAGTGTGGCATCATTATTCGTCATGCCTCATGTCATGCTCCTCGTCCTGCCCATCGCTCCCTATTTTTCGGTTTTTTTTTTATTATTATTTATTTCTTACCACTATGTAAAAGCGCCAATACATGTTGGCCCAACGTTGCCGAGCGAAGGCCAATACCAACGTGTAGACGGCATGTTTGCCTTGCCTTGCCATCGCTCGGTGTCGCTCGCCTAGTTGGCCGAGTGAATACAAGCGCCAACGTGTATAGAGGTCATTTGCAATGACTTGTCACCACTCGCGGTCGCTCGCGGTCGCTTGCGGCCACTCGCCTCACTTCGGAGCCGTGTCGGTTTTTTTGCACAAATCAAAGGCGCTTGTCTACACTCGGCCAATCGTGTCCACATGTTTGTCAGCCCGCCATTACGCGTTTGGTGTCGGTCATCGTCGCACGTGTATAATGAAATAATATCGACCGATGTGACGTAGCGGGCGAATGTCCGCCTGCGACGCAGGAGGTTGCGGGTTCGATTCCCGCCTTGGGATAAATGTTTGTATGATCTGCAAATATTTATTCCGGGTGTTCTGGGTATTTTCTATGTATAATAAAAAATATCTATGCATGTAATGTATTGTATTAAGTACCCATAGTCATCTAGTCATCTAGTACCCATAACACCAGCTCTGCTTAGTTTGGGGCTAGATGATGCTGTGTGTATTGTCCAGCATTATTATTATTATTATTATCGTTCGAAACCAACGATGATGTGTTCAAGTTTGTTCTATTTCTATGAATTCACCACCATCTTTTTTGTCTTTTCTTTTTTTACAACTTTCTTCCGGTATACAAAGACGTAATTAATAAACGTGCTCATCAAATAAATAGCAGCAGCTGCAACAAATTCTACGTCCATATTGTTCGAACCAAATAAATACCGGATAACCATGTAGCTAGTTCGAATGCACAACGCGAACTGACAGCACCCAACGTGTGGGCAGCTTCACTCGTCCAACTCATTCATTGGCCGCTTGCAATAGTTTGCGTAGACTTGCCAAACGTCTGGACGGTAGCACTTGCCTTGCATCGATTTGCCTACGCTCGCGTTGGCGTTAGCTCGGCAAACATGTATTGCAGGCTTAATGGGTAAGGTATACTATTTGGATAATGCACCTTTAAAACCCATATTTTGCAGTAGGTACAATAGTTAGTATTCCATGCGTGACAGATTGTGAGCACAGAGTAGGTACTTTTTTATAGACTGAAAATTGTGAACCCATCGCCGCTGCTAAAATCCATTGGTGCAAGACCGGATTCGAACCCACGATCTTAGGATCAGAAGGCGGGGTCACTTCTACTAGACCACCTATGCTCATTAAGCTTTAGCATTTTCAAACCTTTACAGGTTTGTCTAGGTGCTCACATTTATCTAGTGGATAGTATCTACTAGGTACATGAAGTAAACCCTTAAATTTAGAGTAGGTAGCTATGTGCATATAATCTACCTAGCTCTTTTTCTTTTAAAATCATTGGGTACTAAAATCAAACAACTCTTAGGTTCGAATTTTCATCTTTACTTCCATTTATAATTATTATGGTCATAATTTCAATAAGTACAACTTGTTGTGTTGCTCTTTTGGCTAGAAATAAAATAGAAACAAAACAGAAACACCAAATATCCTTAGCTTAGCAGGTACCTAATCATTATGTTCATGTTGAGCTTCAGATTCTCTCCAGTTATTTTGCACCATTTCTACAATCATCTTCCACCATTTAGACTGCATAAAGTAGTAAACAGCGCACACTATGATAAATAACCAGGATAAAACTAGGAAATAATCTGTTTCATTTTCCACTACACTTGAAACAGGTCCTTGAAAGTCCTTGGAAGTGACTAGCAGTTCATGTGTGTACTGTCCAGTTATAGCATGGACAAACTTGCTGAACGATTGAATGTTGTATTCTGTACCATTAAATTTCCCAACGGGCCGGCCATTGTGAAACATTTTCAAAGTAGGAACTCCAACTATGCCATACTGAGCATTGATTCCGTGGAACTTCAGAGCATCCAATGCTACCATTTTGACATTATGATATGATCTTGCTAGAGCATTGAAGTGTGGGGCAGCATGTGCACTAAACGGACATGCTCGAGCATAAAACAAAACTAGAACACAGTCCGCTTCTATGTCTCTACTTGTGATTTCTGGGTTGACTTGTAATAGCTTGGCTAGGGCTGTGCCATTAACTATTTCTACAGATGGTTCATAATCTTCATTTTCATACACTATTGTCTTACATTTTACAAGTTTCTTTGTTTCATTCACCACTTGAGTTGTATTCTCCACTGTGACATTGGCTAATGTTACCGTGTTGTATATAGAAGTCAGGGTTTTGTTAACATCTGAGACAACATTGGAGAGGATTGATTCTGTATCAGTTTCCGATTCATCCACATTAGGAATATCAATTTCCTCTTCGGTGTTACCTGATTCTTCTTCATGGATATCATATTGAGTAGTTAATGTAGTTATGCCTACAAAAAATAAGTTTGATATTTATTCAATAATTATTTGTTTGGATATTGCATTGAGTACCTACCTTGTTATTATAGATGTTTCAAAAAAGAACTATAATCCTTATAAGTATTCAAAATAATTAGGCGGGCACTTAAATGTACCAACCTATAACTAGTTATAATTATTTGAGTACTTAATTACCTATTACCTAGTACTTAATTACCTATTCAAGAAAGTATTCAAGAAGTTCTAGAACTTCTTGAATACTTTCTTGCAACTCATCTATGCAAATTATTTTTGTACCGTAGGTCATTGAACTGCAAGTTCTAAAGAAAATATTTAGGTTTTTCTCCAACTTACCCAACAAAACAATTAACGCTAAAACTCCATTAGTTCTTTGACAGAAAATCATTCTGCATGTATAGGTACGAAGTGGATAAAGCTGGATCGACTAGTCCCGTCTTTTCGAGTGGAAGCGAAATTACTGATGCAATAATATGAATTACCTACTTAAATATCGGTATTGCAGGCAGTTGTGTTATTATTATATATTTTTAGCTGTGTGTTATTTTCTTTACTTTCATTTGGTTTGTTTGTTGATTGACGTTTTTTTGACGTACGTGACCACAGAATACTTTGTTTACGTGACTGGCTGAACTGACGGACGGGCCAGGGCAGGGACGATGCTAGATGGCCACACAAAAATCTATGTGCAGAGCAAGCTAATAGATGGTATTCATGACAAAAAACTGGTACCTCTGTGCTCCACTGTCGCGCTGCTAACACTGTTAAACAAACACTGTCGGAAATCGAAAGAAAGAAAGAAGAATAATGAAAATATATTTATTTGCTGACACTTAGACACAACACAAAACAGTAACTAAAATAATAACAAAAGGGATCCAGAGTCACAAAATGGTCCCTTTTTTTTATACAATTTGCTGATGGATCAAGCATACGGCCCACCTGATGTTAAGTGGTTACCATCGCCTATAACAAAACATTGCCTTGTAGGTCACGTCAGTTAGGAACGTGCCCTACCATACACTGCTCTGCGTCCATCAACCTGAGGCATACAGGTGTAGAGCCTCATGTGCCTGTAATTACACCGGCACCCACACCCTTTATTGATATTTTTGGATACAAGGACCGTACCGTACGAGACACTGAAAACTAGTATGTGTACCAATACGTTGGTACATCTGAAATTCTGAATCCCTACGGGCACGGGCAGTGTTGCCAGGACGTGTTCCAAAAAAGGCCGAAACCCAATTTGCTAGAGACCGATTTTTGACTGAAAAGGCTGAAATTTTAAATATATGTATAATGTAAATATTTGCAGGCATTTACATATTCATACAACATCATCTAGCCCACCGATATCCGATCCACCGATCTAGCCCGAAAGCACCGGTGGTCTAGTGGTAGTCACCCCAACCTGCTAACTGCCGCAAAATGTGGGTACGTATCAAATGTACTATCTGGACGTACCTCCGACTACCCCCATCAAACATACTCGAAGAATCGAGTAGGTATTTGGTACTAAGAGATCGGAGGAGTTATCTACCGTGCTTGGTGATTAAAGTAGTGATGCTATTTCATTTTTTATTATCAAGCCCCAAACTAAGTGTCCGTCAGAACAGCAGGTACCTAGCTCCAATCGTGTTTTCGATATTGCAAGCATTTAGTCAATTTCTCGACAGTTCATATTTTCATAATACTAGAATTTGTCACCTCATATTTTGGGATATTTTCATATAAATACATTACCTGCTGTCTTGACGCTTGCTCAGCAGGTAACTCTCTTAATCACAGCGATCACTGCACCTTTTGCACTGCTTCCTATGTCAGCATTTAGTCATGCATTTGTCAATCTCACATACCAAGTTTCATCAAATTTGGTTTAGTAGCAACGGAGATATTACGATGTGTTTATTTGAAAATTTAACGGACGCCATGTGCCATTTTGAGGTTATTTTCGGCCAAAGTAATTTCACTTGAATCGAGTCACCTGCAGCTTATTTCCAAGAAATAGTTATACCGACGGATTCTTTAGAATTTTATCTTTCAGATAGCAGTGCAACATCGTAGCTTTCTAGTGTTTTTATCCTAATAAAACCATATATACAGTTTACATGCCAATATGTCCAAAGTGCAGTGCAAAGTGATACTAGGATAGGGATACTAAACTTCATAGAAAAAATCATACGACAGAAATGTATAAGTCAGACAGTATTTCCAGCTTTTAAAACAAGATTAAAGTATTCATCATCATCATCTTAGATAAGTTCACAGCTTATTACCATGATTAAGATATGCCGATGCATTCTGCAGTATTTTTCAGTTTTACTTCACAAGTTATCGAAGAGATATTATGTGGTAACACGGGTACGTGGCCAGTAGCACTGACCGACCATGCCAAGCTAGCGAGGGTTGCTCACAGTACGTAACATGGCTGCATGATGATTGTTTCTGCCTCTCCGATGTACTGTGTGTGACTTACCGCCATGTCGATACCAACCTTATGACTTAAAATTCAAAATGGCGGGTGCAAATGATGGTACGAAAAATCGACATGGGTATCTTTTTCGACTGATTTGGGGGTGCTGATTACGAATATCTGGTCAGATTTGAAATTCAAAATGGCGGGTGCAAATGATGGTACAAAAAACTGACATGGGTGTCGTTTTCGACTGATTTGGGGGTGCTGATTACGAATATCTGGTCAGATTTGAAATTCAAAATGGCGGGTGCAAATGATAGTACAAAAACTGACATGGGTGTCGTTTTCGACTAATTTGGGGGTGCTGATTACGAACATCTGGTCAGATTTGAAATTCAAAATGGCAGGTGCAAATGATCGTACAAAAAACTGACATGGGTATCGTTTTCGACTGATTTGGGGGTGCTGATTACGAATATCTGGTCCGATTTAAAATTCGAAATGGCGGGTGCAAATGATAGTACGAAAAACTGACATGGGTGTCGTTTTTGACTGATTTGGGGGTGCTGATTACGAATATCTGGACAGATTTGAAATTCAAAATGGCGGGTGCAAATGATGGTACAAAAAACTGACATGGGTGTCGTTTGCGACTGATTTGGGGGTGCTGATTACGAATGTCTGGTCAAATTTGAAATTCAAAATGGCGGGTGCAAATGATGGTAATCAGCATCCCCAAATGAGTCGAAAAAGATACCCATGTCAGTTTTTTCTACAATCATTTGTACCTGCCATTTTGAATTTCAAATCTGACCAGATAATCGTAATCAGCACCCCTAAATTAGTCGAATAAGATACCCATGTCAATTTTTCGTACAATCATTTGCACCCGCCATTTTGAATTTCAAATCTGACCAGATATTCGTAATCAGCACCCCCAAATTTGTTGAAAAAGACCCCCAGGTCAGTTTTTTGTACCATGATTTGTACCCGCCATTTTGAATTTCAAATCTGACCAGATATTCGTTATCAGCACCTCCAAATTAGTCGAAAAAGATACCCATGTCAATTTTTCGTACCATCATTTGCACCCGCCATTTTGAATTTCAAATCTGACCAGATATTCGTAATCAGCACCCCCAAATTAGTCGAAAAAGACCCCCATGTCAGTTTTTCGTACCATGATTTGTACCCGCCATTTTGAATTTCAAATCTGACCAGATATTCGTAATCAGCACCCCCAAATTAGTCGAAAAAGATACCCATGTCGATTTTTCGTACCATCATTTGAACCCGCCATTTTGAATTTCAAATCTGACCAGATATTCGTAATTAGCACCCCCAAACCAGTCGAAAACGACACCCATTTCAGTTTTTTGTACCATCATTTGCACCCGCCATTTTGAATTTCAAATCTGACCAGATGTTCGTAATCAGCACCCAAATTAGTCGAAAAAGATACCCATGTCGATTTTTCGTACCATCATTTGCACCCGCCATTTTGAATTTTAAATCTGACCACATATTCATAAGTAGCATCCCCAAATCAATCGAAAGAAGACCCCCATGTCAGTTTTTATACCATCATTCGCTTCCGCCATTTTGAATTTTAAATCATAAGGTTGGTATCGACATGACGGTAAGTCTTACACAGCATATCGGAGAGGCAGAAACAATCGTCATGCAGCCATATTACGTACTGTGAGCAACCCTCGCTAGCTTGGCATGGTCGGTCAGGTCAGTGCTACTGGCCACATACCCGTGTATCAGAATCCATCGACATATCTTAATCATGAAAATAAGCTGTGAACTTATCTAAGATGATGATGATGAATACTTTAATCTTGTTTTAAAAGCTGGAAATACTGTGTCTGACTTATACATTTCTGTCGTATGATTTTTTCTATGAAGTTTAGTATCCCTATCCTAGTATCACTTTGCACTGCACTTTGGACATATTGGCATGTAAACTGTATATATGGTTTTATTAGGATAAAAACACTAGAAAGCTACGATGTTGCACTGCTATCTGAAAGATAAAATTCTGAAGAATCCGTCGGTATAACTATTTCTTGGAAATAAGCTGCAGGTGACTCGATTCAAGTGAAATTACTTTGGCCGAAAATAACCTCAAAATGGCACATGGCGTCCGTTAAATTTTCAAATAAACACATCGTAATATCTCCGTTGCTACTAAACCAAATTTGATGAAACTTGGTATGTGAGATTGACAAATGCATGACTAAATGCTGTCATAGGAAGCAGTGCAAAAGGTGCAGTGATCGCTGTGATTAAGAGAGTTACCTGCTGAGCAAGCGTCAAGACAGCAGGTAATGTATTTATATGAAAATATCCCAAAATATGAGGTGACAAATTCTAGTATTATGAAAATATGAACTGTCGAGAAATTGACTAAATGCTTGCAATATCGAAAACACGATTGGAGCTAGGTACCTGCTGTTCTGACGGACACCAAACTAAGCATAGTTACATACATAACATATTTATGCTTTGGTTTTTTTGTAAATACATAATATAATATAACACCCAGACGGAGAACAAACATGTATACATTTTATATTGTTATATTTTTTTTTATTCAGTCACCACCGAACCGACGCGACGACCGAACACATCACACGGCAATTCGAGTTTTGGGCTCTGGCAACACTAGCGATATATGGGTGACTGTTTTGTTATCGTCCGTCGGCAAACTACATTCGGTAACTCGGTATAAAGGTACTAAAGGTAGCGTTCCTAGCCACATAGCACTTGGCTGCTGAATGTTTTAGAGTTAGAATTATTAAACCTTTACAAATGTAATTTACATAGGTTGGAAGGTAGTGTAATTTATTAGTGTGGAGCAATGGCTTATTTCCCAGGTTTACTTCAATTTCTATTAGCTCTTTTGGAATGTCTTCTGCTCCTCCATTTCACAAAATACGTAAGTTTTTTATACCTACCTATTGAGTAAGCAAACAAGCGTACGACCCACCTGATGAAAATCGGTTACCGTAGCTCCTAGACGCCTGCAACACCGCACACGCGCCTAAACCGTAGACAGAGAATCCAATTTATATGTTTAGCTCCGCTCTTGTGGGCCCTGAAAAAGAATCCTATACGTAGGTCCAACTCACAAAGTAAGTGATAATAAACTTTTATGCTATGCCAAGTTTCATGTAAATCCGTAAGGCCGTTACGGAGATACTTTAGAGATTACACAGGTTAAAGAAGGCAGCGCGTTTATTGTTACCAGCGCAATAAATGTCTATTTAAAAAAAAACCAGGTACCGGATAAGCCCGGCTACTGAGTTGTACCTAACCGGATATCCGCTTTATCTTCATGTTATTGTTTCTTTTCATGTTAGTGTGACACGTGATATGATAACATAACTAAATTGGTACTAGGTACCCATAGAAGAAGAGGTTAACTACCTACCTATGTAGGTACTTATCCCTTCGAGTAATCCTAAGTTAAGGTTAAACAAGTCGGTCGTTTTCAATACAAACGCTGTAAGCGTTTAATGTCTACTATTTATTAACGTGCGTCCGAAGTTAAGTTTGATACTGAATTATCTTGCCGTTGTCTAGGTTCGTTACCTTATGCTACAGTAAAATCAGATTACCTTGAATGTTACAAGCGTCGAAAGATTTAGTACTAAGTCTTTCGACGCTTGTAACTTTAGGTAGGTAGGTACCTACTGAAGAACCTTTAAAGTTGTTTTTGGGGGTTTCGCTAACTAAGTCTAAGTAATAAATACGCGACCAACTTCTCGAGGTCCGTTCAACATAATATTGAAATACGCAAGTATTTTCCTAGTAAATCATGCCTACGAATTTCATATGACTGTGTGTGTGTGTGATCGAGTAGGTATTATTTTATTTTTGAGGATAAAAGCCGCGTCGCCTCCTACAAAAAAAGAAACAAATCTACCTCACACTAGGTACCTACCTACTTAACGAAATTAGCAACGGTAGTCTAGTGGGAGTGGCCCCGCCTTCTGATCCTAAGGTAGTCGGTTCAAATCCGGTCGTGCATCAATGGATTTCGAAAAATGTATGTGCGCAATGCCAGTGCTCAAACAAACGGTGAAGGAAAACATTGTGAGAAAACCTGTAAGTATTCTAGCAGCGGCGATGGGCTTGCAACCTGTTGCGTATGGAATACTAACTATACTGCAAAATGTCCCGAATGTACTATCAGTAGAAGGGGATATCTACCGTGCGTGCTTGGGGATTAAAGTCGTGATGTGAGTGAACAGTTTAACAGTTTTTTGCCCCAGACACTTTATTTGCATCTACAATAGAGATTGACTGATTCAGCCAAACCTCTTCCAGATAAAAATTCTTCGCATATTTTTGTCATAGATTCCGGCGGCGTCGGCGGCGGACGGTCATTGTATCTGGTACGGAATATGCTCCAACGAGACGGGGAACAAGCAAACGAACTGTCTGTACAATGGTAAAGCACCGCTTATAGAGGAAAAATCTCGGGTAAGTCGTACGTGGTCATACTTCGTCTTCGTTGCCTCTAAATAAGTCCTCTGTTGGACATAGGCCTCCCTCAATTTTTTGGGTTTGAAGTCACCACCACGTGGATTGGTACCTACACTTTACAGTGACTATTAAGTCATAATAAGTAGATATCAAAAACTGTAATTACTTAGTAACACCCTACCTTACACACTCCATGCACATACCTACAGTGCATGGGTTTACTCATTTCTAAACAAACATTTTGTTCGTGAATTTTATGGGCTTGATTTATTCTTTCTAAAATTACCCAATGATGATTACGATCATCAAACATGGCGGTAGTACTGTAGGTACTTCTCTGGACAAGCACTTCACGAATTTCAAATAATTTTATATGTATTAATACTATTTTTTGATGATAGGTGAAAATAATTAAAACTCGGTCAAATATTTTTGAAGTGAAAACTTCTTTAGGCGCATTGAGCACTTTTTGGGTGAACTAAAATCATGGAACTTGCGTCATCGTCACCGAACGCTTTCCATGAGCTACGCTTTACATGTATACTGTGTATATATGTGTACTTTTTGGCCTATTTTTCACTTCTATCGGGAGTCCCCAACGACTGCCTTTCTTTTTTTTTATATTTTATCCGTTAAAACTAAACAAAAATCTAATCTTTTCTCCTTAGATAAGTGTAATTATTGTAACACTAATTGTCTTGCGTAACTGTTTTTTTTATTTTTTTTTTGTAGCATCTGTCCGTCTTGCGGACAATTTTGCCAATGTCAAGTGGGTTGAATGAATTCTTTTTAGTCAAGTCGAGTCGGTAAAAAAAGTAAAGTCAGTCGTCATCGGTTTTGAAGAAAAAGATGGCGTTTTTCTTCAAAACCAAAGGGAAACATTTTCGTTCAAATCAGGATGCCTCATAACACACTTTCATTTCAATTGTTCACACTTGTGCTAAGACCTCAAGTAATGATGGTTAAAATACCACCAAAATTACCATCAGAACTTAAAATAACACTAGAAAAACAATTAAAATGAAAATACAATGTTGCTTCCAAAGATGACAGAAAACGAATCCGTTTTATTATTTAATTAAAGTTATATTATATGCGATTGATCGTGTCAAAATAGGTAAATAAACCTTCTTTCGTTTGTGACGCTAAGGAAAATGGTCATGGACGGACGATAGGGAAAATACAAAATCATATCCACAAATAGAACTAATAGGTAGGTTATACCTTATATCCTTAAAACATTGGAATGTATGCCCGCAGCAATAATAATAATAATAATAATGCTGGACGATCCACACAGCATCATCTAGCCCCAAGCTAAGCAGAGCTTGTGTTATGGGTACTAGATGACTGATATAGGTACTTAATACAATACTATATTACTTACATAGATATTTTTTATTATACATAGAAAATACCCAATTAACGAATAACGAACGAACGTTATGATAACGAATTAATAGGTGGCACGTCTTTTCATAGACAAACCAATTTTTAAATTTTTATTGTATCTCTTACGATAACTTAACAGCCAGGATTTAGTCAGGACTAACAGACACCTAATTAGAATAAAAATAACAGTTGTTTTGAAATTTATGAACCCTTTCATTTGGCATCCCTGCTTTTTTAAATGAGTATATCAGTAAGAAAATGTTATTTTATCCACCTTTAAAACCCTTCTTCGATTTGATTTATATTTTTACGTTTAGCATAAATGGGGATAACCAATGCTTAATACACAAATATTCTAGCAGATTAGCACTACTTCTAAAGAATATAACTATAAGAACCCACGCTATTTCAGCATATCATAGAGAAGTACTGCCCGGACATAGCCGCCACTGGTACTGCCTGCTGCAACTCGGACCAGCTCGTACAATTTGAGAAAGGAATTCATATGATGGAGAACATGTTTTCCCGGTGTCCCATATGCATGGAAAACTTAATCAAGCAAGTCTGCGGATTGAGCTGTGGGATCAATCAGAGTGATTATATCAAGCCGGTCAACCTCAAGCGTTGGAATGGTTAGTTAGTTAAGGCAGAATCGCATGAAACCCGGGTCGCCGGCCCTTTTTTTTAAAGCGGACTAAAATGCTGGTTTATTCGCCTAGCGATTTCCTTCGATGGAGTTACCGGGCTGCCAACGCGTCATAAGCCTATTGGTCCTATATTATTATTACACATCATATTCATCAGCACTAAAACGACACTGGACGAAGTAACTGCGAGCGGCGAGCGTTTGGTACGGTCGCTTCATGATGCCGCGAGCCAGATCTTGGTTGGCCGCAAAACGCTTAGCAAATCTTCGTGCAGCTGGTGTAAATTGTGATTCAAGGGCAGCAAGGGCCACAGCAGGGGGAATATAAATATATATTGCATCGTAGTGATTAGAGAAGTGTGTCTCTAGAGCACGCAGCGCAGGCTTGCTCTTAAAGAAAGTATTTTCCATCTAGTCATTTTATAATCTTTTAAAACTAGAATAAAAATAACTTTCCGATAATCTGGCATTAGTGTTTCTGTCAAGTGAAACATCTGAACAATCTGATTTAATTTTATTAATCACGTTTACCTAGATAAACATGCATTTAGGGACCCGCTAATTACATTTAGGGATTTGTACAAGCGGGCCATAGTGTACTTACGAAACAATAAAATTACGGATAGGCAAAATCTGGGTTCCCAAATTCATGTTTACGTTTTCGGGATTTTATAAGCCTCGGCTGCCTCGTACCGTGCGTTGTGGCCATTTTATGTCACGTCGCTCGGCAGGTAGATTCTCTAACAGTATTGTTATTAAAATGTTTTATTTATATTTCAGACACTCACCAGGCGATCTGGGAGATCGACTACCACATCACTAATAAATATTTACAGGCTACATTTAACTCATGCATGCAAGTAAGATAACATAGATTAGATTTTTCTTTATAGTTAAATGCTAGAACCTTTTTGTTTGGCTTAGAAAATCTTCATTACCTTCGAAGTAATACTATTTGTAAATTCGTTTACGCAATAATTATAAATGTATTATGAGGTATAATTGATCAAGAGAACGAAGCAATCAAAGATCTCTGTGACGATATTTTGCTTTGTAAGTGTATGTATGTAGTTGACCGGGCGAGCGAAGCGAGCTAAGCGTCTCAGTTTCGATTTGCGGTCGGTCTGCCTGTCTACAGGTCACATTTTTCAACTGATTCTGACGAAAATTGCCACACAAGTTCCTTGAGTTACTAAAAATTGTTTGTTGATTGCGATTTTTGATTGGGTAAAAATAGGGAGGAAAGAGGGTAAGTTTACTGTAGCGTTATTTATCGACAGATTTCAATCAAATTTGAAAGCCACACTGAGGACTTCATTTTAAATAAGATGTTGCGAAAACAAATCCTAAATGGGGGAGCTGAAGGGGAAAGAGGGGAATATTTTTTGTAGGAAAATTTATACCTTCACACCACACAGACTATGCAGTCCTCTTTGTCTTCACGAGACGAAGCCTTAGACACCAAATTCGACTTTCTAGGACCAAGGGAACGCGAGAAATCGCTAAAACTTGTACCTTTATTTTGTTCAAAAGTCTGCATAGGCATAGGTAAGCGAGGTCTTCTAGTTTAATGCAGTTTGGATTAACGGTTCGATGGTTATGCTCGAACCGACATACATAACTACTTACATAAAAAGATACAAAGCAAAATTGTCTAAGTTACAGAAATCTTCAATCGCTTCACTCTGTTGATCAATTAAAATCTTTTTTGCAGGTGCAATACCCACCGGCAAATAAACCAGCTATACAAATGATGTGCGGGGGTGACGCTTCAGGATACTGCACGCCCAAGAGCTGGTTCCAGTTCATGGGAGATGTAAAAAAGCCCCTCGTACCGTTCCAGATCAATTATATCGGGAGCGATGGTCCTGTCGACGGCTTTACCCCGTTAGACCCTGTGACTAGGACTTGTGATAGTGGCACCGGGGTGAGAACTCGCTAGTCAATAGAAATATCGTTCATGTGTAGTAGTAGAGCTCTTTGTGAAGGGCTCGTCCGGGGAAGTACTACCACCATGCCTATTTCCGTCGCCAAGCAGCTTGCTGTGTTCCAGTTTGAAGGGTATGGGTGTCAATGAAATTACAGGCACTTGAGGTTTAACTCCAGTATGCCTCATGTTGCTGGACACTGAGCAGCGCATTTCTAACGAGCGTGACCTACGAGGTAATACTTAAAAATAAAAAAAATAAAAAATATAGGTGATGGGAACCACTTAACATCAAGAGGAGACGGCCATCTGCTTGTTCTATCAGGAATTTGTATAAAAAAGTTGGATCAAAACTTAAGTATGAGTAGGTATAGGGGATAGTTTATAACGAAATGTTTTAGACGTTTTATTTCTATGGCCCAACAGAGTATGATGTTGTCCGCGATCGAGACTGGCAAAAGCATTATAAGAACAAGGAAAATAGACTTGTAAAAAGTAAAACTGTTTTACGGATAATACTTTCGTAGCATGCACGCAAACCTACCGCCACATTGATTTATTCACTAATAGAAGTAAGCTAGTTTCCCGCCTTTTTTCAAGTCTAGGGGTGAGAAATTTTAAGTACAACGGGTACCCCTTGCTATGAAATTATGCATGAAAACTACATTACATTTTTAAAGCCCTTCAAAACTGTGCTAAATTTCAGACCTCTAGGTAGGACTTCTTTGTGTGGACTCGTGAGTATACCATCCTACTCTTTTGACCAAGTGTTCATTATGATGTATGTTATTTTCAGGGCCAACCCGGATGCAGTTGCCTTGACTGCTCTGCATCATGTCCCGCTCCCCCCCCTCGTCCTCCGCCCCCTAAGCCGTTCTCGATCAACGGAGCGGACGGGTACGCGGTCGTTATGGCGATCGTCTTCGTCATATTTACGACCCTTTTCTTGGGCCGAGTGTTTCGCTGTACGCAGCGGAAGAGCTATGGTAAGCAAATATTAAGTTTAAGTGGATTCTAATAAGCTTGTCAAGTCATAGATTAATATATAATAAACTTTAAGTGTGTATACTCGTGTCGCAGGTACATCATTACAACTACATCTTGGGGTAAATGCTGAATCGTGGGCTTTTTTTTTGGTCATCATTAAATAAATAACAATATTGTATTCTAGAACACCGCGCTGTTTGATTTAACTAGCATGTTTACTAATTTTTCGCCATACCTAGATATAGCACCAGACCGCGAACAAGAGATGGCGAAGAATCTGACTTCAGTCGGATGGGGCAACGAACAGGCAGGCGGCGTACCGTCTAAAGCGACCTTCTTCGAAAAACTCGGCGCTAAAACTGAGACGAAGCTCGAAGACTTCTTCCAGTGGTGGGGCACGCTTATGGCTTCCAGGCCTTGGATCGTGCTGCTTTTGGGTAAGGCATATCTTCAAACTAGTCACTGTTAATCTCGCATTCAGACCATGATTATGGACTGGTGCGTTCCCTCGCCGCCGCTGCGTGGTTTTTGACTGCTGTACGGAATACATCGGTTGATAAATAAAAATTGCAGCAAAAAATCGTATTACTCTAAATCTGACTGTCAGCCAAGTGGTATTAAGTGTCGTGAGGGCATGACTCCTTTCACGACTTTTCTTTAACTCGCGTGGTTTCGGTCTTGTCCATCACGGCCCATCTCAAAAAACTACCTTGTAGATTAGATTAACTAAAGCTGGGAACCCTTGATTATGAATGGTGTTTTTTTGTCCTACTACTACGGAACAAGGATATAGACCATCTGATGTTAGGTGGTAACCATCACCTATAACAAATCATTGCCTTGAAGATCACACAGATTGGGTACGTGTCCTACGATGCACTACCCTGCGTTCACCAACCTGAGGCATACTGGTGTTTAGCCTCATGTGCGCGTAATTTTACCGGCACTCATACCCTACAAACCGGATCACAGCAATGCGAACATCACTGCTTTGCGGCAGAAATAGGTACGGTATAGTACTTCTCCGGGCGAGCTCTTTCAAAAAGAGCTCTGCCACTTTTTTTTTTTTTTTTAATGGACTAAAATGCTGGTATAATCGCCTAGCGATTTCCGACAGCGTTACCGGGCTACTTAAGCTCTGCTGCTATCAAGCTTACTGTATATACAGGGTTACAGGGAAAATCGTGCTAGATCCGTTAAGGGCGTGGAGTACCCATCATTTCTGACTTATTCCACTACTAGCTGACCGGTGCCCACTTCGTTGGGCGGTAAACATGTTTACTTACAAATCTTAACTGAAGTAGTACTCGATGTCACCAACAGATGGCGTTAATACGGCATAAAATAGCGGCCGTTCGCAGTTTCGCCTGCGTGGCAGTTTTTATCAGTTCCCGTTATTTTTTCGGGATAAAAAGTAGCCTAAGTTACTCCTTGTTACATTAGTTATCTGCCAGTGAAAGTCCCGTCGAAATCGGTCCAGCCGTTCCAGAGATTACACGGAACAAACAGACAGACAGACAGACAAAAATTTAAAAAAATGCTATTTTGGTATATGTATCGTATATACATTCCTATGCATGTAGTAAAAAGCGTTATTTTAATATTACAAACAGACACTTCAATTTTATTTATTTGTATAGATTTTGTCATAAAACTATATTACATTATGAATTAATGTCCTTTTTATAAAACACCTGCGTAGGGAGCCGACCTCGCGTCGGAGCCGCGCGGGTACCTTACTCATAGATCTAAACTACTCCCCTGCACGCGCACTCCCAACTTGGTGACGCTCACTTCGCAACGGGCCGTGCAGCAAAAATCGTAATATTTTAATGTCGCCATAACTTCAAAACCAAACGTCCAATTCTAATCATTTAAAGACGAAATATTATCTACATGAACTGTACTTAGTGTGATAAAATAATTTATTTCGATAAGGATTAATAGTATGAGTAAAATAAATGCGTTTAAATGTAGTCCAAAAAAAATTGAAGATTTTTAAATAAAAAAATGGTTGTGGTGCCTCACTCGACATAGATAGGTATAGTGTGTCGCTGACTTTTTTGTAGATTATTATAAGATCTACAATTACTTAGAACATTTTATGGTTCTATCTTTTATAGTTTAGGCAGCGTACGCAAAATAAGTAACTTTTCTGGTTGATTTTTTACACCTTGTGTCTGAAAAACCCAAATATTTTACGGAACGCTATTTTTTTCCAAAATAAAATATAGCCTATGTTACTCAGTGATAATGTAGCTTTCTAATGAAAAAAGAATTATTAAAATCGGTCCAGTACTTTTTGAGTTTATTCATAACATACAAAAATACAAATCTTTCCTCTTTATAATATTATTAGTGTAGATGAAACACCCTACCCTAAACTTAACCCTTTTCGAGATATTCGACTTTTAATTTTTTTATTTCTCAACTTACACTTGTCTACTACGGTCTATTCAATTAACTTATGCTCTATTTTAATGATTGACGTCCTAAAGCATCTTATTACAAAAAAAAACAAAAAAAAATTAGTAGCTAAAATTTGGCAATTTTCAATAAAAAAATTAAAAGTCGAATATCTCGAAAAGGGTTAAGTTTAGGGTAGGGTGTTTCATAGTGAAATAAGTCAGAAATGATGGGTACTCCACGCCCTTAACGGATCTAGCATTATTTTCCCTGTAACCCTGTATACTAAACTAACGGTTTCTTGCTAAACAGGACTGAGCCTTGTAGTCTGCCTGGGTTACGGCGTCAAGTACATGCAAGTTACCACTGATCCGGTTGAACTATGGGCTTCACCCACTTCCCGGGCGAGAATCGAGAAAGAATATTTTGACTCACACTTTGAGCCTTTTTACAGGTAAGAAGTACAAATTAATTTTATAAAATAATTAAATATCTTTTGCTCTAGTTGGCGAACAATGATGAAGACTTTTTTATAGGCGGGGAGACATTACGTAATCAATATTATGAGTAGTCAGACTAGTTTTTCTGTGAGAGCAGTAGAGGTCTACTGCTTACCTATGTAGACTTTTGAGCAAAATAAAGGTAGGTACGTATACATTTTCCGAAAAAAGATCAAATTTGAAATCCGTGCATATAACGCAAACTTTCAGCCTGTTTAACCACCTCTCTTCGGGACAAAATCTTGTATAAAATGAAGCACTTAGTGTCTCCCTCAAATTTTGATTGCAATTCATCGATAAATAACGCTATTACGTTAATTTCTCTTCTTTCCTCCCTATTTTCCCCAATCGTGATTGACCCAAAATTTTAAATAAATCAAGGATTAGTGTCAGTGTCTCCAACTGCCCGAGTCACTATTACGGTGTTGCTTGTTTAAAATTACAGCATTTCATAGAAAATTACGACAGATTAAATTTTTTTTTTGTATTTTTGTACTTATATTCAATGCCCTGTTGACTGTTGAATATTTGATTTCTCTCTCTAGAACGGAAATGCTGATAATTAGCTCGAAAGGGCTATCTAACATAGAACACACCACTTCCGCGGGAATCATCGAGCTTGGGCCCGTGTTCAACTCCACTTTTATGTTAGAGGTACTGAATCTGCAGAATAAGATCATGGGTAAGTGTTTTTTACTGGGAAGGGAAGTAAAAATACTTTGTTGAGCTAGTGTTGAATTGGTTATCTATTGTTTCAGAGTTAGGTAACAAAGGGATCGCAGACATCTGCTTCGCTCCACTTTCGTTTCCATTCCGCGGTAAAGTGACGCCGGAAAAATGCGCCATACAGACTGTATGGGGCTGGTATCAAAATAGTGAATCTAACTTCGAAATTCATGGCCTCGACAAGATTCTTTTGTGCTCCAGGTAAGGGGAAAATGTTTATTTGTATCGTACCAAGTTCATTCGTTGCACTGTTTTTGTTGTTCGTGTCTGATTGGGTATGTACTTCTCATTCAAACAACAATAACAACTCTGTTTCTTAAACCCTAGGTTCAATTTAGACACTACAGGTAATTAATCTACGACCAGACTGGACGTGTTACCTATGAATCCAGCCCTTAAATACCTAGCCTGGCTGTTAGATTTAATACAAATGGTGTTTGTGATTTCGCATTTTTAGAGATGCAAATACCTCTACTTCGAAAAAAACAGGTCTAACATCTTAAGTTCACATTTTTGTGATATTTAGGTTTTCGATGACTTCACAGATTACGTCCACAATGCATTGTTTGTAAAGGCATATTGTTGCAGTAACCCGTACTCGATCGACTGCCTGTCCGAGTACGGCGGGCCCGTGTTACCCGGAGTGGCGCTGGGCGGGTTCCTGTCTCCCGGCGAGCCGCTCACCCAGCGCTCGCGCTTCCACAGCGCCAACGCACTCATCATTACTATACTGGTGGACAACAAGCACGACAAGGAAAAGGTAAAGCAAAACTATCTAACATGCCAACGCGCGAAGCGAGTCCCTTATTCCCTTTAGTTATATCTTAAAAACTTGGGTAATTGTAGCCAACAACTTTGTGTTTTTATCATAAACATTTAAAAAAATTATCATTTTTATCTGAAGATGGATAGACCACCGTACTCGTATTTTCGTGTTTATTATCATCTAAAGTTTAAAATAGACAATTGAATATACAGAACTATTCCGCCACTTCAATCTCTATAAGGACAAAAAACTTTAAATGGATATGTGCAACTCCTACAGCACCTGCAATAACGTTAGTATTGGGTATAACTAACAGTCCTGTATAATTCCCAGCTGAAACCAGCCCTGGCTTGGGAGAAGGAGTTCATAGCATTCATGAAGAACTACACTGAGACGGAGATGCCGTCGTTCATGGACATCGCGTACACATCGGAGCGGTCGATAGAAGACGAGCTGGATCGCGAGTCTCAGTCGGACGTGTCCACCATCCTGGTGTCGTACTTCATTATGTTCGCGTACATTGCAATATCACTCGGCCACATCACCACCTTCTCGCGGCTGCTCATCGACAGCAAAGTCACGCTCGGACTCGGAGGTAACATTATAATATGAGAAACCACATCGAACCGAGTTCGTGATCTTGCTCCTTAGCTCGATAACTAATGAATTGTATACTAGTCGTTGTGTCAATTGCATGTACATTTGGCAGGTGTGCTCATCGTGTTAGCGTCGGTGGTTTGCTCCATCGGTATATTCGGCTTCGTCGGCGTCCCCGCCACGCTCATCATTGTAGAGGTCATACCGTTCCTGGTCCTCGCTGTAGGCGTCGACAATATCTTCATTCTCGTACAGACGGGACAGAGAGATGCAAGGAGACCCAACGAGACAGTGCCTCAGCATATTGGAAGGACGTAAGTAATGTGTAGTGTAAGTGTAGAAGTCACTTGTATCGCCCAGATTTTCCTCGTCCATCATTAGACAAAACTTTATTTTAAGATTTAATAAATAAAATATTGGTGGTCATTTACCACCTAGCTCCAAACTAGCTCTAGCTCGCATTCAGATAGTTGATATAATATCATTGTCATAATTTTAAATTATTTGTGATAAACTGACTTATTTTTGTTTCCACAGTCTCGGTCAAGTCGGTCCGTCGATGTTTCTAACATCAGTATCAGAGTCCGTGTGCTTCTTCCTCGGAGCATTGAGCGACATGCCAGCAGTACGCGCGTTCGCTCTGTACGCAGGCGCCGCCTTGCTGGTGGACTTCTTACTGCAGGTCACCTGCTTCGTAGCATTGTTAGCTATCGACACTTACAGGCAGAATGCTAACAGGTAATAACTATATTCACTCTATACGCCGTAATGTCTATAATTATTTGTTTATTCTAAGTTTCATTTCTGCCAGCAGTTATGGCGGGATCTCACCCGGTGAATAACTCTCATATGTCAAGTATAGTGGTATGACCAATGGTATGATCACCAATCAGACAGTAGCCGGTCAACTTGGCTTACAAGTTGACTTGCAAGGGTTCCATATAGACCAGTATTCTATTATTTGGACAAAATTATCCATTTCGATTGAGAAATGCCGCTCAACTCACTGTGATATAAACAGTTATTGTCCAGACGCTTGCCACTTTCCACTGAACTTGCGTTTACCAATCGCAACTGTCCGCGACCGTGGCTCCATCTACAGGCTGCTCTAAAGATATATTAATACTCTATTGCGATCGTTTCTGTAGGTTCGACGTGCTATGTTGCATGCAAGGCTCTAAGATAGAGAATACCGCCGCGGAGGGAACAGAAGGAGCGCTCTACAACTTTTTCAAGCAAGTGTATGTGCCTTTCCTCATGAAGAGAGAAGTCAGAGCGGCTGTTATGATCATTTTCTTCGCGTGGCTTTGTTCCTCTGTCGCTGTAAGTGTTGCTACAACTTTAGTATAATTTGACGGGCCTGAAGTTAGTCATTGGCTGAATAATAAAATTTTAACAAACAAAACCGACTTAAATTTCTCATGAATGCCATGGTCAGAACTAGACCAAATGGGAATGGGACCACACCGGAAGCACCAGCTTTTAAATAAAAATAGAATCATCAAAATCGGTTCACCCAGTCGAAAGTTCTGAGAAAAACAGAGGGTCATCGGTTAAAAATCGTCTTACTTACTTAATATTTTGTCAGGTGGCACCTCACATAGAGATCGGACTGGACCAAGAGTTGTCAATGCCTCAAGACAGCTTCCAACTGAAATACTTCCAGCATCTAAACCGCTACCTGAACATCGGCCCTCCTGTGTACTTCGTGGTCACGGAAGGGCTGGACTATTCGGATCGAGGCACGCAGAATATGATATGCGGCACGCGGTTCTGTAGGCAAGACAGTGTTGCTTTGCAATTGTACGCAGGTCAGTGACGGCACATATCCTCTCAGATCTCTTATTAAAAAGTACCTACACGAGATTCTTCGGGGATGTCTAAGGGGGGTAATCATAGATACGCCCGGATATTACATTTAGTTCATACCCATATTTTGCAGTAGTTGGTATTCCATATGTGACAGGTTGCGAACACAACCGGTTTCGAATCCACGACCTTAGGATCAGAAGGTGAAACCACTCCTACTAGGCCGCCGATGCTCTCGTCGGTGGTTGTAAAGTTCAAATATTTCTTAGACCAGCTTACACTTGATCTTTTATTAAAACTATATTTTCACATCTGCCTCGAACCATAGTTATTTGCGAACCGATGTTACCATTTCTTAAATCCAGTGAAAATGTATAATCTTTGCCGCTGACTGTACCTCTACGCTGTAGGTTGTGGGTTCGAACCACTCATAAGTGATACAAACATAAGTGTGATGTTTGTTGTGTGTCTGGATGTAAAATTTTTATTTAAAACTAGCGGCCGCTCGCAGCTTCGCGCGCGTGGCAGTTTTTTCCCGTTCCCGTTATTTTTTCGGGATAAAAAGTAGCCTATATGTTGATCCAGGTTGCAATCTATAATTATTCCAAATTTCATCCATCCATCCATACATCCATCCATACTTACAAACTTTCGCGTTTATAAAATTAGTAGGATTACGACAAATAAGCATATATAACTGCTATACCGGGAGTAATAAGACATGATTCAAACCATGATTCTGATTACAAAAAAAAGGCGAGAAAAAAAAACAACACTTTTAGGCTGTTTTTTTCGTGTTTTCGACGTCAATATCGACAATACATCGTAAAATAAACATAAGAACCTAATTATCTTATTTAAAATCGCGTTAAACCGACAAAACACCAAAAAACATCTATCTAAACTAAATGTAATCGCGATCATCTGATCGGTGTGTTGTCCTCGCGGTAGTCAACGACCGAGCGGCGGCAGAGCGCTGTACGGAATACATAGCTCGACGACCGATGTGGCGCGGCGGGCGAATGTCCGCCTGCGACGCAGAGGTTGCGGGTTCGATTCCCGCCTTGGGATAAATGTTTGTACGATCTGCAAATATTTATTCCGGGTGTTTTGGGTATTTTCTATGTATAATAAAAAAAAATATCAATGTATGTAATATAATATTGTATTAAGTATATCAGTCATCTAGTACCCATAACACAAGCTCTGCTTAGCTTGGGGCTAGATGATGCTGTGTGGATCGTCCGGCATTATTTATTTATTTATTTAGTTGATTGATAAATAATAATTTCTTTTGGCTGATAGAAGAGAGTGGAAGGAAAAAACCTGTTGTGCCGACCCCACTTAGTGTGGGATAAGGGCAGGAAGATGATGATGATGATGATAAATAATAATTTCAGCAAAATAATCGTTTTACTCTAAATGTATTTGATTGTTAGCCAAGTGGTATTCTATAAAGAAAGCTTCTTCTTCTTTCTTTAAAGAAAGGTATAAATTACACCCGGTATAAATTGTGATATTATTCATAGGGTAAACCTGTACAATAAGAAATAACATAATTTAATATAATTTTTCTATACAACCTTGTGTTTCAGCATCTAAATTATCCAACGAAACGTATCTATCGCAGCCGCCGAACTCTTGGCTCGACGACTTCTTCGACTGGGCTTCTATACCGGCCCTATGCTGTCGTTACTTCCGTGAAAACAGTAGCTTCTGTCCGAGTGATTGTAAGTATTATACTTTCTACGGTGAAAATAGAAAAAATGGCCCTGGAAATACTCAAAAAAAAGTGAAACTCGAATTCAAAAATATAAATTATTTTTATTATTTTCAGACAGGAATTGTGTCTATGGAAGGCGGTATTAAATCCCACTGTAACTTATAATAAATGCAGAAAAACTGATATGACTTTTGGCTTTGAAGCACGAAATATATATGCTGGTTTTGACAGAATACCAGCGCCTAACTATTAGGTATAACCCTAACGCAGGCACCTACTGCTTATGTCCTTTACACTTTTTTTTACATTGATCTGTTTTGTATGTGTATATCTGTTTCTAGCAGACAAATGTATGTCTATGTTTATATTTAACTGCAATCAAACCTTTTAATCGACAATTTACAGCTCATTTCAACCCGCCCTGCCCTCTTTGCAAAATCCCTCTAGTCGGCGAGGAGCAGCGTCCGTCCCGAGCTGACTTCAACCACTACGTGCCCTACTTCCTACAGGACAATCCCTCCTCCGATAACTGTATCAAGGGCGGACACGCCGCCTATTCACGAGCTGTCAACTACCAAATGATAAACAAGACTCAAGCCAAGCTAGGTGCTACTCACTATCAAAGTATGTGATTGAGCATTGCTTAATTCAATCATTTTATAAGCTTCTACTCTGTACCTGGTATATTTCTGTGCGGTTCCCACAAATTTTATAATATTATCAGTCTGTAGAAGCTGACACTATTAGACATAGACGTTTACGATCCTATACATTTCCAAGAAAAACGATTTGACCTTTTTGTATTCATTGACTTCCCACGATCCAGTGCTGATGATAGGTCTCCATCAAACATTCCAGAACAAACTATTTTGAGCCTAGGTCCAGCTGTACTTCTTCAGTCTGATGATGAGGATGATAAGTTCTTTCAGCTATTTTACCATATGTTTACCATAATCTTAAACTTAATCGTCAGCAAATTAATGGTGAGTGACGTATTGGTCACTAATGGTGATGATTTATGCTGTAGTTAGTTAGTTATATACATAATTGTACTGTCATCAGTATAAATAAGTCTACTTCTGGACATCAGCCCGTCCCAAATCTGAAGGAATTGCCATTGTCTAGTCAGCACGCTTGGCAGGTGGATTGGTGCGCGTGGTGTTAAGTACGTAATATTTGTGTTATATATTCGCAGGCTACCACACAGTGCTGAAGACGAGCCACGACTACTACTCATCGCTACGAGGCGCGCGCGACGTGGCAGCCAACCTCACCAAGACCCTCAACAGGAACCTCAAGGAACAAGGAATGAACACCACCGTCAAGGTGTTCCCCTACTCTGTCTTCTACGTCTTCTACGAGCAGTACCTCACGATGTGGCCGGACACCTTGAAGTCGATGGGGATATCTGTCATGTCCATATTCATTGTCACCTTCTTGCTGATGGGATTCGATCTCTTGTCCGCTTTGGTAAGTTACTATAATCGATAGCTGACCTTTGATTTCCGTGGCGGTAAAAAATAGTTCCCATTTGTTCCGGGATCGTACTGAATATGGAAGAAAAAATTACCTGCTAAAGAAACAATTTTGACAGTAACAATTTTTTTACTAATTAACTACTATTTTTGTTGCAAAGTTATAGATCTCTACATTGATTGGTGTAATGTAAACTATATACAAAAATGTGTATATATTCCAGGTGGTAGTGATTACCATAACAATGATTGTGGTGAACATCGGCGGGCTGATGTACTGGTGGGGAATCAGCCTGAACGCGGTCTCCCTTGTGAACTTGGTAAGATGACCGACTCAGCAGTGTGTCCCAGGGCACACTTCCACTAAGTAGATGGAGCATGCTGAGTGTTTGGTAATGGGTAATGGGATGGCTGCAGGTGATGGCGGTCGGCATCGCGGTGGAGTTCTGCTCTCACCTCGTGCACAGCTTCAGCGTGTCGTACGGCCGGTCGAGGATAGCGCGCGCCGCTGACTCGCTCACTCGGATGGGCTCCTCGGTGCTCTCCGGCATCACGCTCACCAAGTTCGGGGGAATCATTGTCTTGGGAACTGCCAAGAGTCAGATCTTCCAGGTAAATTAACAAAGTACTAAGCTGAAACAGCGACCCCGACTTAATAATAATAATAATATTACTACTTATGGATCTATGGATATTACTGTGGATGATTACCAACTTTAATGTTTAATCGTCCACTTCCGTAGGTGTTCTACTTCCGTATGTACCTCGGCATAGTGCTGTTCGGTGCGGCTCACGGCCTCATCTTCCTGCCTGTCATGCTCAGCTACATCGGTGAGTACTATCCCGCTTAACAAACGTCACGTCTAGCACTAATCTATTTGACTTTTGTCGTGAAAACGTAGTCGAAATGTACATAATTAATTTGATGGTATCTGTCGCCTATTAACAGTTTGCACAAAGATGAATAAAAATATCTTTCAAAATATTTATATTTAACTTCGATACGACATAGCTTCGATAAAAGATGCTTGAATTATAAATTTTAACTTAAAACCTTGGATCAGGTAAATTAAGTTTAATATCCAGGTTCTCCAGTCAACAAGCAGAAGCTCGCCAACAAAATGTTGCGAGAAAAGGAGTCTTCAGTCACTCAAGTAGGAGACGGCGCCATGCAATCCCGGCGTTATGACTTCGAAGTTGCGGAAACGGACCCAAACACTATGTGACACAACATCACACATTATCATTATATATCTAACTTCTGCGTCCCGGCTTCGCACGGGTTTTAGTAAGGATCCCTAATTTTTTGAAAATATAATATAGCCTATGTCACCTGGGGGTAGTGTAGCTTCCCAACAGTGAAAGAATTTTTCAAATCGGTTCAATAGTTTTGGAGCCGATTCAATGCAAACAAACGATTAAACAAACTATTAAATCTTTCCTCTTTATAATATTAGTACAGAAAAGAAGCGTCAGGGACAACATTAAGCAACACTAAGAATTAAGAAATAAATACAGTATTAAATGACTGACAGACTAATCAATAAAATAAACAATCATAATAACACAAAAAAATATTTTTTATTGCGTCGTTTCTTGTTCATACATTTTAAAGAGCGTCACTTGCACTACCGTAGGTTGCCGTCTCTTTTTATTGATATGAAAGAGACAGTGACAAGAATATTTTTTACAGGCGCTATAAAATGTCAGGGATTATGAATAAGAATATAAAATACAAGTTTTAGCCGTATATTTACTGTGTTGTCATAGAAATAAAAATATATAATAAAGTTTAACTAATAATTTTAAGATCTAGTTTTATTTAGCACCCTGCGCACGAGTCATGATTTCATCTGATGCTTCCCTCTGATTCCACCGCATCTATCCTACATTTTCACAAACCACAACAACTTTCATAGAAAGCCTACGACAGGTACTACGTCTCTCTACGCCGTAGACGGCCTGCGTCATAAACTTCTGCTCTTAATTATTCCAAGGTAGACTCGCAGTTCTCTGTCTAACCCACGAATACTTAAACGCTTCTGAGATTTAAACACGTCTGACTGGCTGACTGGCTGAGATATAGACAACGCACAGTCTAAATCACTGGGCGTAGAAAAATTAATTTTTCAGGGTATATTTATCTTAATGTGTAGGGGTGTGCTAAGAGAGGAATTCCCGAAATTCAACCCGAGGGAGGTGCAGTGGGGGGTGCAAGTTTGTATAAAAACTCCAATAGTCGTTACATTATGAAAGAGTCTTTTAAGCCAATAAACTTTTTCAGGCCTATGATAATGAGAAAGTTCCGCCCTTTTTCGAAAAATACACCCAAAACTCCCAACTATGAAGACAACCTTGATCGTTGCGTACGACACTATCGTCAGAATCCCAAAACGCTCCACCACAGAATACTAAGCACCGACTACTGACCACGTCGAATGACGTCGCGGCGAGTCATACATGCTGGTTTATTTCTTAGTGGACGGCGCGGGCGGCGGCCGAATGCGAAAACCCGCATTTGCCAGTCGTATCTCGACCGCCGCCGCGCTTTTTACTCCTATTCAAAATATAGTTAGTAAAGACAGTTCAATCACAATGGCCTATTCCTGGGATAACAGAGTAGCCTTCGTAGTGAGATACCTTTATGGTGAGTTTTCAGAGTGCCTGTGATTGATTTGTGTGGGCAGAGCTATTTATTGATAGGTTACAACGTTACAACTGATTTCGTAGAAGCGGTATTAGGCGCTGCACACGAATCTAAACAGTTCAAACTATTAAAATATTGTATTTAATATGCTCCTGGAAAATATTCAAAAGATGTTATAGAGGAGCTACGAAACTCGTAGAGCCTCTACGAAAATGTATTCAGTAGGCTCCTAACTATTTAAGTGTTGGGTATTAAGTAATGTATCAGCTTCTATTGTTAAATATCTAGCTGTCTAGCTGCCTAGACAGCTTACCTACCTAGGTAGGTATCTGCTTAGATAGAAAGTATAGTATGCAGCTAGATATAAAACAGATGGTTAGTATTCAAGAGCAGATAGTTTATGTTTTATAAAATACCTTGTTAATCACAAAACAGGTTTTTTTTTCATTAATTGGTTCTTTATTGGACTTTAACCAACAGTGTGAATCTACGATATTTTTATTTCGATACCTATTCATAATTTACGTGCCCTGACGGACGATTCATTTATTTTTTGTTTACACAGCTAGGCATGTATTTTGTTCACGACTTCGCATCGAAACTATGACTAACAATTTTATTTTGTTATTGTGTCTGTAAAATGAGCTTGAGTGACTAACATCAAGTTTGCCTTTTTTGCCAGAAAGGAGGCATAATTTAAGATGATAATGTTTTGATGATCGTCACCGATGGAACTACTTTCTTCTCTAGTTTGTTACTTTGCCAATTGTTTCATAATTTAAGATGATAATGTTTTGATGATCGTCACCGATGGAACTACTTTCTTCTCTAGTTTGTTACTTTGCCAATTGTTTCACCTCATGCCTATAAAACGCTATGTGTAATTTGCATATTATTTTAATCTTCATTTTTATCGTTTAAAAATGGTATGAATAATGTTAGCAATTAATTTAAAATTTTTGAAGTGAAACTTTTTTAGGCGCTTTGACCACTTTTTGGATGAACAAAAATCATGGAACTCGCGTCATCGTCAACCAACGCTTTCCATAAGCCATATGTATACTGTGTATAATTATGTGTACTTTTGGCCTAGGTTTCACTTCTATCGGCAGCCCCCAAAGACTGCCTTACTATTTTTTATGTAAACCTACTAATTTCTGTCGATTCTGTTTAAGACTAAAATGTTTATCATTGTATCCACAACCGTTTAAAATGATACATCCCACAAAAAAGAGGGGTGTCGTAAATTTGAGGTCTATAATATCGGTCATCGTTGGCCTCGTACCTAGTAACGAAGGAGTCGAACTACAATTTAAAGCTTTTACTTGGTTACACCTAAAGTTTTGCGTTGATGATATAATTTCTTAGGGTCAAGGCATTCAATCGTTTGAACCTTCGTAAAAATACCAGATAAGTTCTACCTAGCTCTATAGGTAGGTCCGAGGACTACTGAAGCTATCGTAAAACAATAGTAGATCAATCATCGAGTGACGACACGTGTCAGTTTGCCAAGATTTCACAACAAACGAACCCAGGTGGAGGGCACCACATCATCAGACTATTGAGCAATGAATCACTCCCACTCAAACAATTAGCTGCTTCGATAGAGTGATTAACATAGCACGAGAACACACTGACTATTGATTATTTTGAGCCAGATGACTGAGATACCAGCCAACATAGAAGACAAGCCCAGATATAATTTCTGATATATTACATCTCTAGGCCGCAACTCTTGATCTACTTTTGCAATTTGAGTAATTTGTATAAAAATAAGTACATAGCACCTTCATGAAGTCACTGACATAACTGTGAACCAACATCCATGGAAATATCCCAAAACCCAGGTCCGTATAATTTGTTCGATTATGTGCGAAATGTCAAAACTCCAAAAATATCCAGCCGTTCATCTTTCAGAGGCCCAATTCTCGTATTTTTTTGGAGATGAGAAGAATTTAATCTAGAATTTCATTGTCAAAATTGGGCATGTCTGAAATGTTAATTTCAGAGAATGACCAACTAGATAGGCAGATAATAAAATCGCAAGTTTACCAAAACAAAGCCACATCTCTATATATCACTACCGGGATCGAGAAATAACCAGTAATATGAAGAAAAGCATATCTTCAAAAACAGTCGAGTGCGGTCGTCAAAAATGGAATGTATGAAAAACGCGAACAAAGTCGCGAGGGGGTCAGCTAGTATAAAATAAATACCCATATACAATATGTACCTATAAACGAACCAGTGAAAAAAGACGGTAAATAGTATGTTTGCTAGTTTTTAAAGCCACTCACGATAATTGACTGTGAATCGGTATAATGATTTCATAACTATTTTCATCTCATCAACATCATCACAAATATTTTGATTATCTAAATTGTTTCACTTGTTTTCGTCTCAGAGATTTCGAGTAAAATGTTTTTAGAATTATCTAATGTTGCATATTTCTATCGTGCAATTTGTTGAATTGGCACCACATTGGAGCTTCATGGTATTATTTTGTAAAAAACCACAGATAAAAACGGGAGGTACCAAGCCATAAATTTCTTGCCTGTTCTAGGCTTGCAGCGCCTAGATTCACCTTCTAATTTAAAGTGATGGTCAGAGGCGTCTCTAGCCCTTGTGGCGCCCGAGTGCAACCAGTACCCTGGCGCCCTCTAGTCTAGTAGGAGCGGGGTCAAAATGGAATACAGTATATTTTAATTATTATTTTAATAATTATTTATTATAACAGTTATATTTTCAAACGGAAATTCGGATGCAACTAGTGCAATTTTAAATGATGTCGGGAAGCAAAAAGTGTTTTTAGTAAGGAAGGGGTTATAATAATAAAAAATCACAACTTACTTGTTCTTTTAAAAATATTTAATTGAAAACTATTATAGTTACATAACAAACAGGACGCTCGTACACACAAATATATATACCTATATACAGACAAATGTATTTACAAAAAAGTTACTTTGCGAGCTTTTGCATTAGCGAAATCTTTAACAATGTCACTAACTTCAATTTTGATTTCATGTTCAATACTTATTAATGATAAATTTGTCAATCTACTTTGCGACAATGTTGATCTAAGGTAGTTTTTAATTATTTTTAGTTTAGATAAGGACCTTTCGCTATGTGCGACCGTGACTGGAAGTGTCAGGTATATCCTCAGTGCTGTGGACAGATTTGGGAACACTGAAATTAATTTATTCGTAAATAAGTAATTTAAAATATCCAACGGCGTAGTGGAATCATCAATAAACATCGGTAATAATTCGATTTCATTATAGAGCTCGAACTGTTCCACATCTGAAGAGCCAGCATGGCAAAGTTTATTTTCTAAACTAGAGCAATGTGTTTTTTTTGTATCAGAGTCCAAATCTTTCCAGTGTTTCAATTTTTGAAGAAATGAGTGAGTGAATTAGTAATTGCGGTGTCTAATAAATAGTAGTAAAAATTTACTTTAAAATGTATTTTCGCGTCTGTTATCGGGTCATCCTCCGCTTCATAATTAAAAAACCTTTTACGAGCGCGAGGGCGTGCAGGTGTGGGAAATTCTACTATTGCCTCGACTTCTTCCGCTACAGTTTTCGCCCGGTTAAGGAGCTCCTCAAAAGCGGATTCATTACGGAATTCAGACAAACTTATTTTTGCATTATCAATCATTTTCATCGCTTCTGACAATACGTCTGACTTTTGAAGGGCCTTGCTAACTATATTTATCTTGCTTAAAATTTCAAACCAAATAAGCAGAGAGCAGATGAATTTAAACGACTTAATTTTTGCCAATAATGAATTTGCCATTTTTCTTGACTCTGCATCTTTGCTCCTATCGGAATATATAGTAAACAAGGCATCATACACTTTTCCCAGATTTCACGTTAGGTAGGTAGGTAGGTAGGAAAAGGAGTAGCGTTGCTTTGCTACCGCGCGCCCGGCGTCGACGGGGTGCGGCGGCGGGTGTGCGGCGCACACGAGCGCAGGGTCTTTGAGAGCGCCGGCATCGATGCATCTTTGGAGGTGTCGCATTAGAGGGCGCAGAGCGCTCGGCGCCCCCTTAGACCCGGCGCCCGTGTGCGCCGCACACCCTGCACCATAGGTAAGACGCCTCTGGTGATGGTACCTACTTAAAACCTTATTACAGAAAATTACAACAAGGCTGTGAGAAGTTTTAACTCAATAATAAGAGGTAGGTATGTGCACAGTTTAAATAATAATTTCATGCATACTAAGAAAAAAAGCTTTGTACCTAGGTTCTCTCAACTCAACTTGACGTTTGATACAAAAAGATATTAAAAATGATCTACATACATTTTGCTGATTGCGAATACTAGTTGGTAAATAATTGTGCAATCTCTCATAGAATATGTCTATATCAATGGATCTGGGCAGGTCAACAGGCAACTTAGTGAGGGTAAAATTTCAAACCAGATTATTTCTGTGAACTTTCTAGTTTTTTTAACACTCGTGTGCATGTAATTAAACCGGCACCAACACCCTTCAAACCGGAACACAGCAAGCTGCCTGGCGGCCGTAATAGTCATGGTGTATATATAGTAGGTAGTATGTAGGTATAGTGAATAGGTACTTCTCTAGGCGAGTCACTAAGAGCTCTACTACTACTAAAAACCAGTTGTTCAAGTTTAACGTCGGCTAAAAGGTATTTCCCTGATACCAATTGCTCCTGACAACTACTGGTAAATATCTAAATTGTGTCTCTAAATATAGCGCATCTATTCCTGCATGATTGGCATCTAAGTATATTGCATCGTATCGTTTTAGCCTTGACATGAAGTCAGTCGCGACGATGGCCGACACGGGTAGAGCTCTTGCAATTCATTTCAATATTCAGTCAAGGTACCCAAGTTCGCTTGAGCTTGTGCCAACCCTGGCAACGGAGTTTTTAAACCACCTGGATGTTTCCGTCATGGCATAGTGGCCACTAACTGCGGGCACTGACGTACCCGTGCTTTAAATATGCCCAATAATAATTTTAATGTGCTTTTAATATGGGCGTGCGTGCCCATACCATGAAAGAGCCTAGTTGAAAATGCTACCAGTGTACCTCACCCACCTTCTTTAATGGTTACTGTAACTTTCTCACTACCCCTCATATTTATGGGACACAATTAAACAGTGCCAATCAGTGTGGCGATGGCTGTATGGCGTTTTCATGATTTTTTGATCACTGATCGAATTCTTTATCTCTGATGAGTTCCCAAGTACTCACATAAAAACAGGTGCCGCCTTTAATATTTAAATCAGCGGTGCTACATTGGGAACGTATTAAATAAAAACCGGCCAAGTGCGAGTCGGACTCGCGCACGAAAGGTTCCATACTATTATCTATAGTAAAAACGGAAAAAATATCACGTTTGTTGTGTGAGAGCCCCCTTAAACGTTTATTTTATTCTATTTTTTAGTATTTGTTGTTATAGCGGCAGCAGAAATACATCATTTAAGAAAATTTTAACTCTAACTATCACGGTGCATGAGATACAGCCTGGTGACAAACGGACAGAAAGGCAGACGGACAGACAGACAGCGAAGTTTTAGTAATAACCCTTTGGGTACGGAACCCTAAAAAGGGGTTTGGCAAAACAAATGTGTTAAATTAATGGCTTCTTTTTCCACTATTGTTTACAATGTTTGTTTGCCAATTGGGCACCATCGACCTACTGAAGATCGACAGGACAATAGAGACACAATGCCTGTGGATAGTCAGCTGCCAGCAAGTATATGCGCAATTTGTTGGAGATTTACGGCGCCAGCAGCGTGCCCGTGTCATTTACAATGTAATGCGTGTAATAAATATGATCTAGAATGAGAGATGGGTTCAGATTGGTGCAGAGTTGACCGATAAATGTTGAAATGGAAGTGGTTTTGCGCCACGATTTTTCAACATTGGAGGCGCGAGCTAGCAAACACAACCTTACAAAACCAAAGTCATTTAAATACACAGTTTGAAAATGGCATGAATGAGAAACAAATCAAAAACAATTGGTTCAACTTGAGATGGTGGGACAAGTCTAATGTGAGGGAAGTTAAAAGTCAAAATGGACATTTTCTCTAAAAAAATAATAATAAATTCCTTTATTTGGTTCCAGACATAGACAACAACGGGTATCTGGACGCGCGTGACTTTCACTGCCTCGCACTACGTACGTGCGTGCTTGAGGGCAAAGGGGATTGCAGTTCTGCGCGATTGCAGAAGTATCAGCACGTAATGCTTTCTCTATGGGAGGAAATAGCCCAGCTGGCAGACTTCGACAAGGTTCCTGATTATGTCGGTACACTTTACATTACATAGCGGTGTCGCAATAGGCTTTGGTAAACACATATGCAAATAATGCTGCTCTTCTTTTAGTATTCTTCTGCCAAATTTGGGTGATATAATGTCTAGTTCTTCATGATTTTTCATTGTATATCACGTTTTACTTGTGAGTAGACTCTTACTCATCTAGATAAGGTAGATATATCAGAGCTACAGCTATATTAGAGTATTATTATAAAAAAATATCGACTGCTGAGAATTTAGATAGATAAATAGAAGATAGAAAATACTTTATTATGCACACATAAAGATTTACACATTCAGAAAAAAGAAATACACCAAATCTAGCAGTCATAACATACAAAAAAAATTTATTGCAAAAAATTTTTTTTTTTTTTTTTATTTATTTAACTCATAAGTTTGTTAAAGTTTCAATGGTTCTTGTCTTCTCTTACCTCTCTGGTCCTTACATACTCCCAAAAACGAGATTTACCTAAGCTGGTAAGGTCCTCGTACAACAGCTCTAGCTTTTTAATTATTCAGAGGTCAACTTCTTTCTACTAAATAACACCTAATGCTGATAGCATTCATCATCGTAGTGCTTCAAACTCTCCGAAAAAGCTAACTTGGTGAATAAAACTACTACCTCCTTTAATTTTCCTAGAAGGATAATGCTTTTAGGTATCATAAAGTCTTTGCTTAAAAATGTACCGCACACGCACACTGCACACGCAAGCTTCGCACACGCACTGCAAGCTTTTGCTTTACTAGTCTACAGTTCCCATCTGTTAAGGCTTATGTAGCGTGATTGTGGACAGAAACAGTAAGTCAGCAGTGTCGTCAGCAGTGTCGTCACCTGATTCTATGGCGTTGGCAAAATGTTGGACTCCAGTATATTTCAATCAGCGTATTTATCGTTGAGTTTATGATGCGACTTTAGTGAGTTTTAGCCCTAAGTCATGGTCATCCAAAAATACTGCATCTTAGAACGCTGTACATCCATAATTTGTTTAACATCTGTTTTTATTGGCCTACTTCGAACTGAAAAATTTAAAGACGGGTCTAAAATCTCTTTTCTACCCACTAGGCATGTAGGTTGCAACAGCTGGGAACACTATACATTTAAGAACACCTGTAACTCTCTTTTGGCTTGTAAATACCTATCGAGCTCCATCATACATAGACCATTTTTACCACTATGAATTTCTGTGGACACTCATGGAGCTTGAAAGATGCGTGCAAAAGTCATAAGAGAGTTGTAGGCGTGCTGGGGACCTCTCTAACCTGCTGCTAATTTCAGGACGGTATGATAACTGTCGACGAGTTCAAACAGGCTGTCATGAACAGCTGTGTCGGACGGAAGTACGACGACTTCCCTCAGGCGATGAAGGCTTTTATCGAGACCAATTTCCGAATGATCGATATCAACAGTGACGGCGTCATCGGGATTGAAGAGTACAGATACGACTGTGTGCAGAGGATAGTGATTGAGGATATCAAAATCATCGATGATGCATTCGATTCCTTGCTAAACGTAAGTTTACCAACCATTTACATTCCACGATTTTGTTCACAGGTTTGTTCTTCTTACAAACTTTATAAACTAAATTTTAAACACCGTAGGAATTAAAATTCAGGAATAATCTTAGAGATCTCTCGAAAGAACTATATTAAAATACCTACCATCCAAACAGGTAAAAATATGGTTTGCCAGTTAGTTACTGTTAGAACAGAACATTTTTTTAATTTTTAAGTTCATTAACCCTTATTTAAAGTACATTGCCCGAATGCTTTGCAAAGAGGATAACTATCTGCGATCAGAACACGTATTAAAGCATCGTATAATCTTAACGTGCGAAGAGAAATAGCTTTTTAATTTATGACAATGAAAACTGAGCTCTATAGAAACAAACGCGTCACCTGCCAAGTCCTGCGTCAAAAGGTGGTGAAGCCCGCCTATTTTGTCGTGAGTAAAAATTATGTATATTACCTACCAACTGCCGCCCGCGGCTTTGCTCTCGTGGTGCCGTTATTTGCTAATATGAATATTCAAGGTGCTTTTCTCCCTGGGCCTGTATACCGGTTCCTGTTCAAGTTTCAGTTCTGTCCGACGGTTAGGCCGCGGATGAGCCACCATTTTTTTATACGAATTACTGGTGTTTTGGTTTTAGTAGTAATAGAGCTCTTAGTAAAGGGCTCATCCGGGAAAGTATTACCACCAAGCATCATGCTGTGTTCCGGTTTGAAGGGTGTGGGTGCCGGTGAAATTACAGGCACATGTGGCTTAACACCTGTATGCCTCAGGTTGATGAACGCAGAGCACTACATCGTAGGGTACGTTCCTAAAGAATGTGACCTGCTTTGCTGCTAAGAACCTCGCAGGTCACGGCACCACACCTTTCAAACCGGAACACAGCAACGCTGCTTGGCGGTAAAAAACAGGCATGATGGTGTACATCACTGGTCAACTTCTTCACAAAGAGCCCTACTATGTACTTCTACAACTACGCAGTAATAATAATAATAATAATAGTAATAATAATAATACTGGACAGTCCACACAGCATCATCTAGCCCCAAGCTAAGCAGAGCTTGTGTTATGGGTGCTAGATGACTGATATACTTAATACAATACATTACATATATAGATATTTTTTATTATACATAGAAAATACCCAGAGCACCCGGAATAAATATTTGCAGATCGTACAAACATTTATCCCAAGGCGGGAATCGAACCCGCAACCTTCTGCGGCGCAGGCGGACATTTGCCCGCCGCGCCACAGAAGGCCGCGCCATAATGTTAATAGTTGAGTAAGTAGGTACTTTAAGAAAGGCATAAATAAAAATATTACCCGGACACTGTATTAATCAACCTACAATAAATGCAAATGTTATTTATAAACTGTTCCATTTTAAAATAGATGAGTGGTCAGGAATATACTAGAAGTAATTAAAACGTTATCACTACTTTTTATTGAGCCCTTCAATCCGTGTGGCCATGTCAATTACATTAATCTTCGAATAGTTGCCAAGCCCACTCGCGCTGGGTAGTATTTCTAGAACGTGAATAAAGTGTTTAGGTTACTATTAGAGTATTGTCATTCGCAATTTTGTTTGCAGATCTTTTCCTGGATTTGTCATAGTCATCTGCTATTATCTCTTCTTAGTCGTACACTCTTCACAGAGTGTCGCCGATATTATATTCCGATATATTAAATTAATTTAGCTTGATAACTCAAAATACTTCCACCTGCCACTGATGATAATATTTACATTTAGGTGTGTACCTTGTAAGTAGGTAGGTACCTAATTACATAGGTTACAACATTCTACTGTTAACACAATAGAATTTTAAAAATAAAATCGTTTATCTTCATTACAAAAGACATTTCTAAAAGCGACTCAACTTCATTACGATCCCACATTATTACAAAATGCTAAAAATAAGTCAAACTATTTGTGCATTGAACGAAATAAAATTATGCAATAAAGCGAATAGAATACAAACGAGCTTTCCTTTTGGCACGGAGTCAACAACTCTACGATAAGGAGCACAAGCGCTCGAATTCTGGAAGTTCCTTTGGAATTCTATAAAATCTGAAAGTAGAAATCACAGTCCATGCTTGAATACCTACATACAATTTATTTAACGAGTTTTGAGGTTATTTTAATCAGGTTTTATTAATTATTTCACCTTGTTAGACACAGTTATTTTTTAGCGATTTGTGAGTAAAGCGGAAGTTTCGATAACAGGACAGAAACCGGTAACATATAGTCCAGACGTTCCAATTCGGAAAACATTTCCTCCACACACCTACCTAATAGAAATTCTACAATATTGCGAAATATTATGGGAGCTTAAATTATAATTCTGGAAATACACCGTGTGTTCCCGACATCTTGAATGTCCATTCGAGAACACACGAACTGTTGAATGGTTAATATGTCTATCGAGGGAGAGTTGTGTTGAGACCGATTTCATAATTATATAGGCCATGACTGGTATCCTCAGACACTGTAGAAATCCCCTCAACACACATGAACGAATGAAAATTACGATACATACTTCTGTCTATCCTGCAGAGCAAAACGGTAATGGAAATTAAAATTTTGATACTCGTTTTTAGTCTTATTAGTATCATATCATTTGAACGTCACTATTCATCAAACCGGAGACCGTAGCAAATAGAAGAATATTTGTTTTTAGTATATCAACATATTTAACTTCTTATGCATGTTATCTTTCAGTATTTCAAGGGGGTACTCAGAGGCATCTGTTTTTTATACTGTGCTTGCCTAGTTGTAGTAACGTTGGTGTCCGAAAATAAAACAGAATCACTTGTCCAAGTTGCCACAGAGACCCTCGATCTCTTCGCTCTTTCGATTAATTAATCACTATTGGATACATTCCTCATTTCGTTTCCAGGATGATGATAGAAAAAAGGGTGGTCTGACCCTCTCGAGGTACCAGGAACTCTTCGCGCAGTTCCTCGGAGATCGCGAAGACTGCCAAGCGAAAAACCTCTTTGGACCTTTGGATATGTAGATAATAGCAACTCGTAGATAGCGGCTTTAAAAGTAAGGACTTTACTTTAGAAATCACATAGAACCTATGATATGAACTGCCTGTGTTTTAAAAACTTTATTTAGCTGCTAAGAAAATTACAACTAGGTAGGTAGGTAATGCACGTATACAAAATGCACATACAATAGTTCAGCTATCTGCAGATCGTTGTAAACGATCTATAGATTGCTCAACTGATCCATATCAATACCGGTCTAAAGTATCCTCGCAAGAGTTTATTTGTGACCTTGAAAGTTACAAATTGTATTCTAGTGCAGCTGACTGTACCTTATTTGTTTTTGTTAATATACCTACCTACCTAATATACATAATAATGGGTAATCAGTAGTCTATGGATTTCAGTTTATTTTTTAATTTTATTGATTTAGTCGATATGTTTATATGTTTATTTATTTTACCTTCTGGAATGTTAATACTCAAATAATAAAAGGTACTCCTGTATGTCTGATTATAATTGTGATAAATGGACTTATGCTAGCAAATACTTTTGCATAATAATATGTTATTCTCGAGAAAGTCATTGATTTTGTTTAATCAACCAATTGCTTACTCGATTGTGCAGCGTTTTATTTTTAAGTTACTAGTATTAAGCTTGAAATCGATTGGAAAGACACCAGAAAACAGTAAAAGTATATATTATTGTATGTATAAACTGATAAAAATCTTTACCTACGTAGAGGTAGGTAGATAAGCATTCAAAAGTGAATAAAATAAACTAATAAAAAACACGACAGACTATATTTTTTTCAGTATTTTTATCACATGCCGATTTTATGTTTTTATCACAGACTCTGTCATTTTTGTGACAAGCTTTTTTTCCTATCGATTTATTATTATAGGGACTGTTACACAGCACTTTATTTTAAGGGATATGAGAGTATGTGAGCTCAACATAGGTACTAAATGAATCTAGTCATCGCTGAATTGTAAATATTTACTGTTATATAAAAATAAATGATTGGTTTAACTGGAATTATCTTTTTATTATAGGAAATTATATTTTATGCAACTATCAAACTAAAAAAAAAACAAATTGTGTAATGTAAGTAACTAGTAGGTACATATAATGTTGTAGGTATTTTACTGGTTTTCAGGTGTGTTTAAATATGTTTACATTGTATGTACCTACTACATTACCGACTTCCCGCGATCTTGACAATGTCGTCAGAGGGCGTCCTATGCTTCGTCTTCCGGTTTGTGGTCACCATTTAAAACCACTATTTCTTATCAGTTGATAGTTATACGAGCTATAAAGCCTGCCCCATTGGTAAAGGTTATTGCCCAATAGGTACCTACTCATAGGTAAGTAGGTACATACCTAAACAGAATTTTAAAAATGGTCTACATACCACAAGGCCTCAGGTTGGAACGCAAGTAGTAAAATTGGATTTAGGTTTTTTTGGTACAATTAAAACAGATTTTATAGTAAGGTGATAGTCATTTATTAATAAAATTCAATCACAACTCCTCCCATACAAATAAAGATTCAATTGTACAACGGTAGCTCGTCATAATTTTGAAATTAAATCACTAAGTACTTTTTTAGTCGCGTCTGATATAACTTGAAGTGAATCTACTAGACTAGATAGACATGATACAAAATTTTAATTTCTAAATTAGTAATTCTCGAAAACGATAAATATTGAATTCAACATTTTAATATGTCTTAGATCAGCGCTACCTTGTACTTTTTAGAATTAAATTGAAATTAAGCATTGGTTTTTACAAGATTTATATTTTTACCCATATCGAGACAAATCCAATGACCCATAAGTTAATAAAAAAATGTAAAGGAGTAATTACATTCACAACAATTAACTAGATACGTTAGAATATCATTTCATATCATACAGAAAACTCCTAAGAACGTAATATAAAATATTTTATATTACAATAACTTTAATATCAGTTTTATATAAAAACTTATGTAACATAGAGATTTGGTAGATTGTTTAAGTCGTGGAAGTTTTCCTTAATAGAATTGGTCAACGGTAGAAACATCAATGAACTATTTAGACAAACATTTTATAATCCTTAAACTAACACTGGAGCTCAAACTCAAATACACACTTTACACAGACAAATACTTATTAGTACAGGTAGTTAGTACTAGTTATACCTATCTATACCGGGTGTAATAAGACCACTTCCGAAAACTGAAACTGTGTATTCAGACCATGGTTTTTATTACAAAGAAAAAACGGACAAAAAAATTCACACTTTTGTCCATTTTTTCCGTGTTTTCAGCAACAATATCAACCATACATCATAAAATATAGATCAGTGCATAATTATCTTATTTAAAAACGCGTAAAAACTACAAAACACCAAAAACAGCAATCTAAAGGAAATCGCGATCATTTGACCGGTGCGTTGACCCGCGGTCACCGGCACCGCGAGGTCATTGACCGCTGTACGGAATAAATACAATAGATTGATAAATTTCCTATTTATCAGCAAAATAATCGTATTACGCTAAATATATTTGACTGTCAGCCAAGTGGTATTCTAAACCTTGTTGCAGGTAGCTTTACACGTTCCTGGAGTATTGGGAAGTGGTCTTATTACAACCTGTATACATACCTATTTAATCTTTATGTAAAGTACCTAAGTACCTATTATACAAAGACCAATGTATGTATAGTACTATAACAATTCCAATGTAACTATTCCCAATTACGAAATCACAACAACACCAAGTTATAAGTGTAGGTACAGTCAGTTGCATTAAAAATACGATTCGTAATTTTTGAATTGAGATCTATCACAGCCTTACAATAAACTCTTGCGAGTACCTACATAGCAAAATATCATGAAATCAGTTGATAAGTTCAGTTATTTCATGAGTATTTGCCATGTTTACATTTTCGTAACACTCTTGAAAGTAACGAATTGTATAAATTATAATGCAGCTGACTGTGCTACTGTGTAGGCACGCATATTATTCAATTTAATTTTATAAGTACTTACTAGAAACTTTTTTTATATTATTAACGTACATTTGATAGCTAAAACGCTTTTAAAGCCCACTTTTTAATTTTATTTTGGTACTAACATATTTTCACTTTATTGATATAGCCTCTTACATAATACCTGCTGCACAAACTTCGACAAACTATAAAACCATAGCAACCAACCTTTGAGTAACTCAATATTTGTGGATTTTTTTACACAACGTCATCTAGCCCCAAGCTAAGCAGAGCTTGTGTTATGGGTACTAGATGACTGATGACTGATATACTTAATACAGTACATTACATACAAAGATATTTTTTATTATATATAGAAAATTCCCACAGCGCCCAGAATAAATATTTGCAGATCGTACAAACATTTATCCCAAGGCGGGAATCGAACCCGCAACCTCCTACGGCGTCAGATGACTTAAAGAATACTCATATACCATTTTTTTTATAAATATATATTTAGAATGCAATATAACACCTAGACAAATTAGTCGTAAGGTTGCCAGGAGGCTGGTATTATGGATACTATACAATGCGGTTTTACACGCATTGGTTGTATTACTGCTCTATGTTGAATAGCAATGAATGATACACAAAAACTACAGTGGCTAGTTCACTGAATGAAAACTACTACATCGATGCTTTTTGGCCTAGTGTAGACCACGGCCGAGTGGATAGTGCGAATTTGCGATATCCGTAGCATAGTTTATCAATGCTTTTAGCAATGTTTGTATCAGCTGCAACATAAATAATTAACGCAGTCAATATACGTAGGGCTTAGAAAATACAGAATAATATTTAGGAGGTGGATTCTACAAGCAAAATAATTGTTTACGAATTGATTCTAATATTTAACTTCTAAGAAAATAGATAAAATTTAGTGCCTCAAATACATCGAAAACATTTAACTACCATTAGGGGTGCGGCCATGTGGACGACTTAAGTAACTAGTTTGACATTTAAGCAAACGACATAATATTTTAATACGACCTTAAATATATTTTTAAATTCAAAAACCAAATAATAACAGATAATTTTATGAGCAACAAATTGTACCCTTATATTTTTTTAGCGTATAAAATGATACAAGTACTTTTAATGTTTGAACAATTTGATAAAGACCTTGCATGTTCCAATTTAACATCTAATATGTAGTTAAAACCATTATATTTCACATATCAAACGTATTTTTTTCTTAAAAAACATATTTTACCAGAAGCTTAGTTACCCTTACACTCTATGTACATTTAGAAACAGTTTAAAAACAGAAACTTCAGTTTGATAAGCGTCAAATTGACTTTAAAAGGCACAAAAATATTTTTGTCGCATAAACATTTGAACCATAAATTTCTAAACCTAATTTCCAATAAGTATTATACACATTTAAGCTACTATACTCGTATTTCGTCAAAATTTGTTCGCCATTGCGTCTGTCTCACCTCACTACTACGTACGTTCACCTCACAGTTAAACTCAACAGGTCTATTCTTGAAAACGATAGACGAAATTCCGTATTATCGATTTGAGTTACGCTGCGGAGCCTAGGTGATCCATTCCACTGTCATGTTGTTGCTGCATGCTGCATGACATGCCATGTAGTGTAACTCAAAACGACAATACGAAACTTCGTTTATCGTTTTCAAGAGTAGACTTGCTACTTTGGTAAAGTACCTATAGATATAACGATAACGAGACACGAATAACGAAGGAATATAATCATGCATAATTCTTAAGATGACTGCTCTATGATCGATTAGTTATATAATCCCAAAACCTAACAATAATATCAATTTAAAATATCAAACTGGAATGTATCTAATAGGTAATTCATCTGCCTATTTAGGTAGGTAAGAAGGTACATTTGATTCTAGAAGTTAAAAACCAAAGTAACTCCTTCCTGCGCATTATAACTACTTAACTAGGTATATTATTTCGTTGCCGTCTTCGGAATCCACTTGCATTATCTTATTTAATAGTAGAAATGCCGTATGAAATCTAGACAAACTGCAAACTGCTAAGTCGATTTTATGCACACCAAACTCATAACTGGTCAAAAATAGTTTGACTACGAAAATCAGTCAAAAAATTGAAACTAATATTGACTACAGACGTCGGTCAAAACTGCCTGACAATAACATAATATAAGAACCACTAAGAACCTATACAATTTTACCCATTATAATTTTTTTTCTATTATTACGGCTATTTTTTTTTTCTTTACACATTTATCGTGTAAACATATATAAATCTCGGGATATTCAATTAATATCACGAGATTTATTACAGGTTAAGAGTTTTTCGAATTCCTCCAAGGATTATTATAAATATTGAACGTGTAGCCTTCGCCTAAGCAACAAGTTTTTCATGTCAATATTAAACTTGACAAATCAAATCAGTTTTCATAATATTTCTAAGCTTAATTCCGTTTTAATAAAAAAAAATTATAAGCAAACACTATAATACAATAAGCCGAATCAACCATCAATGCTATATTATTAGTCACTTGCCACGTTTCAATTTATCATGATTGGGGCACGAATTAGTCTTTCAATCAACAGTGGATCTCCGTCAAGCATTACCAGTCACAGGCTACATTTCGTCAGTGAACGCATTGACGGTACCGCTGCCTGAGGCGAGGGGTTCCGTGTCCTCTAGACTGCCGTAGGTGGAGCCGCGGTGCCAGACACGAACGCCCCTGCGTCGGGTTATGCCTGGTGGTAGGTAGAGGATTCAGTTCTTATTCTATTCTACATTATAAAATTATCCTGGCATTTAAAAAGCTCCACTTTTCAATGAAATAAAATCACATCAGAAGCCTCCGTACTGGCGAATAACCCGAAACGGACGGAGATTTAAAAAGCGCGCATCTGGCAAAACTCATTTCTAGAAGTTCTGACACATATTTCAGAACAGAACCATAGTTCTGATATCGAAAGTAGATTTTATTTAACTGAAAAGTGTTGTAATTATGATTTATGGTGTGAATTGGCTTTATTTTAATCAGCGAGAGAAGTGTAAGTACTACTTTGATTGAAAAGGCATTATTTAACAGTTTCATTTTGTGGGACTTACAACACGTCGACCACGTTCAGATTGTCCAACAAGTTATGTTCTCTAATTTGGGGAGGGAATCGTACCCTCTTTTTTTTAGAGTTGAACTTAAGCCAAAGTCAAAAAGCATTCATTCAGTAAAATCAGCAGGGATCATCTTGAAACGTCTACCTTCCTAAGTATTACTACTATCCAAAAAGAAAGTACGAGTACACGTGTGAACAATTCTTTAACCATTTTCAGAGTAGCATATTTAAATATGAACATTTTTCTAATTTTCAGAAAATATAATTACATAACGTATCAGAGATAATATTATCAAAATATAATCCTGAAGCACCCTATATCATCAAATTATTGATATAATGAAGTAAGTACCACCATAGACAAACAAAACACAATTAGTCCACAGTTAGTGGTATCACACACTGCCTAAGTAGGTATCTACTTTTTATGGATTGTGATGTAAATAGGTACCTACTACCTAGCTGTACCTAGATGAGAAATTGAATTTTTACTAATAAAAGCACCATCGTATTACTTTTGAATAACCAGCTCGTAAGTTTATTTTATAGTATAGGTACCTAGGTATGCAAAACATATACTTTAGTATTTGTGAAAAAAATAAGGTAGGAAAAGCAATAAACCAATAAATGAATGCAGTAACTTTTAAATTTCTGTGCAAATTTGCTTGTAAGTGAACCTCAACACTACGCCTACGTGATATAGTGTAATTTGCAATTATTAAATACCCTTACGCTGTTTTGGTTCGGACTCAGAAGCTCCTTTTACGCAAGACAAGGAAAAGAAAACTTTAGTAATTTGTACATTGGACCTTTGCCTACATTCTACTACCTTACCTCATGCTATAAATTAATATACAATAAAGATACCATGATTTTCTTTGCATAAGCGTTTTAACGTAAATGTAAAATCACCCACAATAAGATTTGGCACCACTTTACGCTCACATGGTATGATATTTAAAGTCACATTATTACTTTATCTTAGTGTAGGCGACTGTCTATTACGTAAACTATGCAAAATTTGTTACATGAACATTAAGCAGCATTGTATTCGCGCTGCGACGCGACTTACATAGCGTAGATAAACTTTATTTTAATGACGTCCCTCGTTGGGCATTTCTGCCAAACGCTTGCCAGCTACTTACTCACTTCAAAGATGCCATTAATTTTCATGCAAAAATAAAAAAAAACATTCAAAACGACAAGTAATATTACATTCCTTACCATAAAATATTCTACATGTTAACAAAATTAATGACATAATGAGAGAGCAGTCATGCATTGCAAACAAAATGCTTTCACAACTCATGCGCGGGGTGCTAAATAAAAATAAAACAAAAAATAATTAAAAAACATACATTTATTTCTATCACATTAATAAAATAACCGGTAAATACCACAAGCCATTACCTTTGGATAACTACGCCCTCCAGTTTTAAGTACTATATTTTTAAGTGTAGAGATTCTCTGCATCTAATTTGTTCTATTACAAAAATGTATTATGCAGTAGGTAAGTACAGTATAAACTTATTAGGAACTTAAGAGGGGCCTTGAAAATAAATCTCTTTCGAATAATACAGATCATAGTAAATAAAAATTAAACTAAAACAACGAAAACACTAAATACTTTTTTGCAAATAAATAGAACTTTTCATAATTTCCGTGAGGTTTTACAGTCGTACCTGTAAAAACAGAGCTTCTTGTAAAAATTACAATATATTGAAACAAATTTTACCAACACCGATTTTACAAAACACCGAATTAGAAGCCGCCATTGTTTACAATTTACCCACTGGGTTAGTATTCAAAATAACTTAAAATAAAAAAATACAGAAGTGCATTCAATAAAAAGCTACCTAAGTAGGTACATCAAAAAACGGTGAAGTGGAAATATTTGCTGTCTTGAATAATTATAACCGATTTTTATAGTTAAGCTGCCATCATTTGGTCAACGCATAACTGCCTAGTGAAAGGAGATCGAACCTCCATTTACGATACGATTTGTAACATAAGATGTAATCCTATAAGTATATACAATCATTTAGTTTATATTGATATAATGTTAAAGTTGAGGACCTATGAGGTCTTACTTATTTACGTAAAAACATGATCACCAAAGATTCCGTAATTACACACAGTTTTCAATAAAAATACTAAACGATAGATACTACGAACTTTGGTTGAATAACTAATCTAAGCACAACGGAGGTACAATATTGATTTAATTAACAGAATATTTATTTAAACGCAAGAAATCAACACGGCATTATTCTTGCGCTACCTTTTTTAACTGTATTAAGAACCACGTCTGAGTGTATTTCAATAACAACTTTAATTCAACGACATTGAGTTAGAAATTAATTAAATTAAATATTAATATAAAAATAAATAATAGTTTGAGTTGCTAATTTTCACGACTGTGGGTAAAAACAAATAAACAAAACAGCAAATTCGTTCCACTGAACAAAAAATAGGTGCCTAAAAGAACATTACACCAATAAATAAAGCAAAAAGTGTTCAAGCATTATAATAATGATTTTAATCCTTATGCCGATGACAATAAGTATTAATTAAATGTGATAAATTATGTTAATAAATAAATTAAAACTATGTTTAGTCACTGACCTTTGGTAAGTATTAAGTACTGAGGCAATAAGTACTGTTTTTTCTTACATAGGATTGATAAATTCAGTCAAGTGGGAGTAGCATATGATATTCGAATGCGAGACTAATATTGATAGATAAGTTTTATATTTGTTCGAGGCAAATGTACACTTTGTATAAACCAGTGTGATAGGAACATAGTTCTTAATGCGTTAACATAAGTATCTTTATTCAATAGCTCTTTTGTAGATATTATTCGAGAATAACATTAATGTAGGTACAAATTATTGATAGCGTAAGGCAGTGACACTGAGACATGAAACAACAGGCTAAAACTAAAAGTAAATAATTTTTAAATTCGAAATCATTAGGAATGATCATTATCCATACCTAGTAATTGTCCGTTTCAGACGTGCAGTACTTTAATTAATGCGCCGGCGCACAGATCTGGGATAGACAATCCTTAGTAAATCCTTAGTAGGGTCGCTTGCAATTCATTACTTTTAAAATTCTCTGATTTGTCAACAATACTTTGTATTAACGTTTCAACGTTTGGTATCTAATAATTAAATTTAAACACTCTTAGTGTTGGCGACTGTACGTACGGTCCAGATAGTACTAAAAGTCAATTATATTTATATTTTATTTAAAAAAATTAAATGTATATTATAACGAAAAACTATTAGAGCCCATATGTTAAACAATTTTCAAATTATCAAAATCTTGAAAAAGTCATCAACATTTGATGCTTACTGTACTTAAACGTTAGGGACCTACTGTGTTATGTATTGTTTACTTACTGTGCAACGTCTGAAATGGGCTAAACACAAAACTTTATCATGCAAATATAAAAATATGTATATTAATACATCTAAAAGGTGCCCGTAACCATAACTGGTAGAAACCGCACCCTTATTTTAAAAGCGTGCAATTAACAAATTGCAAGCTTAAAATACAGTAAATGCTTAAAAAACATGAAATTGTTCAAAATATTTTAGTGTCTTTTAACTACCCTCTAAAAAAATACTCTATGGCATATCACCTCCACCAAAGCAATGCTTTAGGAATAAGAACCATTAGGGTTGAAAACAAGACACCAAAATATATGTAATTAAACGTGGGACCTTTACATTTCGAACATAGGCACAAACAAGGGAGTGAACAAACCTCGGTATTTCCGGGTCGCTACATTGTCAGAATTTTAAAGAATAAGTTGTTCACTTTGATGTGTGCTTTAACACCCGAAAATTCGGGGATATTTCTGTTATTACGCCCGGTATATTCGTTACTATAAGACCACGTGACGTTCCGATAGCAATGTCAATACATTCTGACTTTACTATTAGCGAAATGTATATGTAGGTACTATAGTACCTACTACTGCTACTGTAGTTATATATAACTTTATCTGTTAGAGATGATATGGGTAATAAAGGAGTGGCTACAGAGATGACGGATGATAGAGGGAAATAGAGGGAAACAAACCTGTTGTGCCAACGACCCCACGTAAAGTGAGATAAGGGCACGAAAACGATGAATAATTTACTTTATCGGGCATCACTAATTCGGGGAAGGCCAGATCCAGTAGTGGACTTATTTAGGCTTATAACGAATTACTTATTTCATAAGTAATGTAAAAATCCCACATTAAAAAATACAAAAATACCGATGCGTTACGAAACTAAACACGAGAATGAACAAGGCACTTAAATAAGTAATCTTTAGCCGAGAAAAAAATGGTTACAAGTAAATAATACTGATACTGAAACACGCACAAACGATGTAATTATATTATTATTTTTTATATTATATTTTTTCTCAGCTAATAGTGTAAGCTTGTACTGCAGAATAGCAACTTTTGATATATTATATTTCTAATATTTCTAGTATGCTAAATATTTCATCCTTGAGGCTGCGCCAAGTGAAACTTTGCGGTTTGTAATTGCAAGCTTTTTTTATAAAATTATTGTCTAATAAGAACAGATGCCAACTAATATATTATAGTAGGTGCATCTTAATAATCTAAATGACTATGTTTTATAAATGCTGTGTCACAATGCAAGCTTACACTCTGTTATATATTGGACTCTATTCACTGATCCAGTGGTAAGTCCATTCTCGCAAGTTCGAAGCTCACGTAATTATCGAGTCAAAGTTATAATGCCGGTAAGCCTGTATGTCGCCGTCTCTTACTCGAGTAAGCGAAGTTTCCGCGACAGGCGCCTCCTTTCCACGCAACATCTGGTTGGCGAGCTTCTGTTTGTTGACCGGTGAACCTGAAAATTGGACTCAATTCACCTGCCTGAAGGTACAATTTTGAAAAGGCAACTTTATAGCTATTTTATATTTATGTATTCTCTTTATCAAAGCTATCAAAGAAGGGATATTTTTGTTTTTTTGTTCAATAACGCACGTCATTAAATGTCTTAACCACTCATTTAATTATTAAATTATAATAAAGTTCCGGATGCATACCACAAATAGACGATACATACAAAACCATTAGTAAAGCAAGTAATAAATTTCGTTACCCATTGGCTAACCAAACCGCCATTTTGTTTTATAAAACAAAAAAAAGCAATAGACGATTTTTTATGAATACTTATTGTTTTAAATAGCAAAAATAATAAGGTACTAAACGAAGCTTTTTAAACATATTATATCATCAAAATTAAATAAATACAAAACGACCATGCCAGAAGTACACCTGCTAATTCCCGCGCCCTTTTGGTAAACTGGCTTTTCCTTACCTTAATTGGTTAGTAATGACACAGTGATGGGTTAAAAGTAAGCTTATTATACCAAACATAAGTCAAATTTTGAAAAAAAATCTATACTAACTACATGGCAACACTGTTTATGATACAAAAACGCAGCAAACTAAGTCAAGAATAATTTTAGTTTGTTATTTATAATGCAAAATAATTTTAGTAAGAAAAAAGTTTGATGGTTTTCAACATTGCCATGTTTAAACTAAAAGTAACAAGGTCCAATATACAAGCAAAAAATATGTGCAAATAAAACTATACGACAAAGTTGCATGCGAGGCCGAAACAAAAACTGTTTAAAAAATAAAAAGAAATAAATCATTAATACCTAAACCGTATAAGTGATATTTGTTAGAAAGAAATATGTACATATTACATAATTTTGAAAATAATTAAGCTTGCTTTAAAATAGTTTTAATTTCAAAGAGAGAATTTATCCATGTTTGATCAAAAACCTGACTTGATATTCTATATATATTTTGTTTTTATTCGACTTGCTGATGTAAAACCAGATAGCCACTTGACGTTAAGTGGTTAATATCTCTTATAACAAAGCACCTACGAAGCACGTAGATCACGTTCGTTAGGAACGTGCCCTACGATACACCGTTCCGCGTCCATCAACCTGAGGCATACATTTGTTAAGCCTCATGTGCCTGCAATTTTATTCCATATTCGTGAACATACCATATCTATACCATAGAGATATGTTGTTTTCGAATCACAAACATTTTAAAAAGAATCGCTATTGTGATATTTCTAGCCAGTGTATGTGTAATGTCCGGTTCTTATCTTCAAGCAACTTGCTGTGCTCCGGTGTAAAGGGTGTGTGTGTGCCGGTAAAATTACAGGCAAATGAAGCTTTACACAAGTATGCCTCAGGTTAATGGACGCATTGTAGGTCATGATCCTAACGAACGTGACCTGCAAGGCATTGCTTTGTTATAGGTGATGGTAACCACTTAACATCAGGTGGGTCATATGCTTGTTCCATCAGAAATCGTAGACTTTATAGAAATAATCATTAAATTTTTCATCTTTTTTACCTTTTTAATGAACTGACTTGATACAAAGACTCGTTACTACTTTAATGTAGAAGAGTGTTGTTTATAGTGTACTTTTTAGTAGTGATGGGGTACTTACCGATGTAGCTGAGCATGACAGGCAGGAAGATGAGGCCGTGAGCCGCACCGAACAGCACTATGCCGAGGTACATACGGAAGTAGAACACCTACGGAAGTGGACGATTAAACATTAAAGTTGATAATCATCCACAGTAATATCCATAGATCCATAAGTAGTAATATTATTATTATTAAGTCGCTGTTTCAGCTTAGTACTTTGTTAATTTACCTGGAAGATCTGACTCTTGGCAGTTCCCAAGACAATGATTCCCCCGAACTTGGTGAGCGTGATGCCGGAGAGCACCGAGGAGCCCATCCGAGTGAGCGAGTCAGCGGCGCGCGCTATCCTCGACCGGCCGTACGACACGCTGAAGCTGTGCACGAGGTGAGAGCAGAACTCCACCGCGATGCCGACCGCCATCACCTGCAGCCATCCCATTACCCATTACCAAACACTCAGCATGCTCCATCTACTTAGTGGAAGTGTGCCCTGGAACACACTGCTGAGTCGGTCATCTTACCAAGTTCACAAGGGAGACCGCGTTCAGGCTGATTCCCCACCAGTACATCAGCCCGCCGATGTTCACCACAATCATTGTTATGGTAATCACTACCACCTGGAATATATACACATATTTGTATATAGTTTACATTACACCAATCAATGTAGAGATCTATAACTTTGCAACAAAAATAGTAGTTAATTAGTAAAAAAATTGTTACTGTCAAAATTGTTTTTTTTTCTTCCATATTCAATACGATCCCGGAACAAATGGGTACTTTTTTTTACCGCCACGGGAATCAAAGGTTTCAGTCAGTTATCGATTATAGTAACTTACCAAAGCGGAGAAGAGATCGAATCCCATCAGCAAGAAGGTGACAATGAATATGGACATGACAGATATCCCCATCGACTTCAAGGTGTCCGGCCACATCGTGAGGTACTGCTCGTAGAAGACGTAGAAGACAGAGTAGGGGAACACATTGACGGTGGTGTTCATTCCTTGTTCCTTGAGGTTCCTGTTGAGGGTCTCGGTGAGGTTGGCTGCCACGTCGCGCGCGCCTCGTAGCGATGAGTAGTAGTCGTGGCTCGTCTTCAGCACTGTGTGGTAACCTGCGGATATATAACACATGTGGTTAAGAATTGCTCATTATTCTTATTAATATAAACCAACTAGCAAAACACACGCGATCTCGTCTGCGTGAAGATACTTTCATTTCGTCTGTTTTTGAAAAACAAACTGAGTTAGTCTGATTTAACAATTTTTCAACCTGAGGCGTACAGGTGTGTCTGTATTTTTTCAAACTAGCACCCAGCTTGGCTTAGTAGTTATACCAGCGGCTGTGTATTCCGCTGGTAGAGGACGACCAGTCCTACAGGAAATTCATACCTTGATAGTAAGTAGCGCCAAGCTTGGCTTGAGTCTTGTTTATCATGTGGTAGTTGACAGCTCTTGAATAGGCGGCGTGTCCGCCCTTGATACAGCCGCTATCGGGGGACGGATTGTCCTGTAGGAAGTAGGGCACGTAGTGGTTGAAGTCAGCTCGGGACGGACGGTGTTCCTCGCCGATTAGGGATATGTTGCAACGAGGGCAGGGCGGAGATAAGATAGCTGAAATAATTTGTTAATTTAGTAAAATTTCAATTTACAAACAGTGAATGCGTATTATCTACGAGTATACATCTATACAAATAAATAAAATTGAAGTGTCTGTTTGTAATATTAAAATAACCACTTTTTTTCTACATGCATAAGAATACTACTCTACGGTACATATACCAAAATAACATTTTTTTTTTATTTTTGGCTGTCTGTCTGTCTGTTTATCTGTTTGTTTGTTCCAGCTAATCTCTGGAACGGCTGAACCGATTTTGACGGGACTTTTACTAGCAAATAGCTGATGTAATAAGAAGTAACTTAGGCTACTTCTATTTTAGAAAATTTCTAAAGTGTCCAAGTACTATCCAATACCGCGCGCAGCCCACTCGCATGCCACCACTGCGCTGTCGCGTCGGGCGCCTCCCACCGCTTCTGCCACCTAAAAACTTAATAAACTACATAACTTTTTTGTTAAATTCCACGCGGACGAAGTCGCGTGCACAGCTAGTTATATAATATAGTACTAATGGTTCTACCTCGCGAGCCCTTACAACCATGCAATAACCGACAATTCCTCTTTCCCAATTTAATTAAAATTAATTTAAATCCGTCCACATATAATGCTACAGCAAATTTCCCTCCTTTTCCTCCCTCCACTTTTGGACGCTTTCGGATTTATTTTCGTAATAACTTGTGTAGAATTAAGTCCTCAGTATGCTTCTCAAATTTGTTTTTAAGTAAAAATACGTTACAGCAAACTTCCCCCTTTTTACCCCCAAACAAAAATCAGGCTCGACTTAAAATCTCAAGAAAATCCAATGAATGCCAATTTTCAAAAGCCGTCAAAGCATCCAATTTGCTTTTTTCATGTATTTATAATGTAGCACAGCAGTCGTAACGCCATCTTTAGACCTGACAATAAATTATAAAATACATACAGAATACCAAACCCCAACATCTATGTTGAACGCGCAAAAATCAAAGCCGGAATGTAGTCTGGCTTTACCTGTACTTAAATTTTGAATAAGCTCCGACTATTTATATAGTTTATTAAACACTATTTATATAGTTTTCGACCGTAAAATCAAGTAAATAAAACTTACAATCGCTCGGACAGAAGCTGCTGTTTCCACGGAAGTAACGACAGCAGTCCGGTATAGAAGCCCAATCGAAGAAGTCGTCGAGCCAAGAGTTCGGCGGCTGCGATAGATACGTCTCGTTGGGCAGCTTAGATGCTGAAAATAAACAATGAATTTTATTAAATTGCGTGGCGTCTGAGGAAGGAGGCTTATGCCCAGCCATGATTAACCCACAAGCTGCTTAAGATGATGAAGATAATAGTAAATTGCTTTTACAGGGTTACAAATATTGACGTATCTCTTTTGGTCCATTCATTCATTCATAAATCAACCCCATAGTGTATGTGAGGTCTAATGTTATTGAATGTTTTTGTTATAAAGATTTATCATCATTGTTTTTTTATATATAACTAGCTAAACTCCGTCCGCATGAAACTATTTTCATTCTACCTGGGGTTAAATTTTAGAAATGACTTTCTTATTACATTCCTATACGCACCATGACAAATAGACCTTAATTTTAAGCTTGTGCGGCCAGTGGTTGAGACTGTGCGTTGTCAATATGTCAGTTAGTCATTCAATCAGTCAGGACAAAGATTCTCATAATTGGTATAGATGGTTTCTTAGCTACCTGCTTAGGTATCGATCATAATTAAAGTTCCATAGTCTATCAATTACTGACCTGCGTACAATTGCATAGCAACACTGTCTTGCCTACAGAACCGCGTGCCGCATATCATATTCTGCGTGCCTCGATCCGAATAGTCCAGCCCTTCCGTGACCACGAAGTACACAGGAGGGCCGATGTTCAGGTAGCGGTTTAGATGCTGGAAGTATTTCAGTTGGAAGCTGTCTTGAGGCATTGACAACTCTTGGTCCAGTCCGATCTCTATGTGAGGTGCCACCTGACAAAATTACAATCACACAATTTAGAAAATCCAACGCACAGTACAAAAGTTTAAGTTGAAACCTGAAGGTAGGCGTTCATGCGATAAACAGATGCCAGTTAGACAATGACTAACTTCAGACCCGTCAAATTATACTTAAAATTGTAGCAATACTTACAGCGACAGAAGAACAAAGCCACGCGAAGAAAATGATCATAACAGCCGCTCTGACTTCTCTCTTCATGAGGAAAGGCACATACACTTGCTTGAACAAGTTGTAGAGCGCTCCTTCTGTTCCCTCCGCGGCGGGATTCTCTATCTTAGAGCCTTGCATGCAACATAGCACGTCGAACCTACACAGAACGAACATAATAGAATAATATGATTCTATTTCATAAATAAAATCTTTTTCTTTCTTTCTTTCTATTTGGATCCACTTGCTAGCCAAGTTGACTCGCTATTTTCAGATTGGCGCACACCACTATACTTACGAGCTGTACTTGTCTTCTGTATATGAGAGTTATTTGCCGAGTAAGATTAAGTTCTGACGGCGTTGTTGGTTAATGTATCTCCATATCAAGATAAGGGTTGATACAAGTTAGGGGTACTGCTTTGGTTCAAATTCTCGTTAGCTAAATCCCAACATCCTATTATCATCATCATCATCAGCCTATATTAGTCCACTGCTGGACGTAGGCCTCTCCCAAAACGTGCCACTGAGCCCGGTTTTCGGCTCTTCTCATCCATTGTTTGCCAGCTATATTTCGCAGATCGTCGCTCCATCTTGCCGTAGGGCCTATGATATCCTATTATAAGGATATTAAATTATAGCTTTGTTTAGATGTTTAGATAAATAATGGATCATAACTGCCGGCCACATAGAGACTTGGAATAAATAAATAACTACAGAGTGAATATAGTTATTACCTGTTAGCATTCTGCCTGTAAGTGTCGATAGCTAACAATGCTACGAAGCAGGTGACCTGCAGTAAGAAGTCCACCAGCAAGGCGGCGCCTGCGTACAGAGCGAACGCGCGTACTGCTGGCATGTCGCTCAATGCTCCGAGGAAGAAGCACACGGACTCTGATACTGATGTTAGGAACATCGACGGACCGACTTGACCGAGACTGTGGAAACAAAAATAAGTCAGTTTATCACAAATAATTTAAAATTATGACAATGATATTATATCAACTATCTGAATGCGAGCTAGAGCTAGTTTGGAACTAGGTGGAGCTCTGTAAATGACCACCAATATTTTATTTATTAAATCTTAAAATAAAGTTTTGTCTAATGATGGACGAGGAAAATCTGGGCGATACAAGTGACTTCTAAACTTACACTACACATTACTTACGTCCTTCCAATATGCTGAGGCACTGTCTCGTTGGGTCTCCTTGCATCTCTCTGTCCCGTTTGTACGAGAATGAAGATATTGTCGACACCTACAGCGAGGACCAGGAACGGTATGACCTCTACAATGATGAGCGTGGCGGGGACGCCGACGAAGCCGAATATACCGATGGAGCAAACCACCGACGCTAGCACGATGAGCACACCTGCCAAATGTACATGCAATTGACACAACGACTAGTATACAATTCATCAGTTATCGAGCTAAGGAATAAGAGATTCAATTGTGTCAGTCAGCTTGTGTGTGGTTTTTATTTAGTTTAACTCTGAAGTTAATCGAGTGAGCAAAGATTTTTTGAACAACTGTATAGTTTTTGAGATAGCACAAAATTAGCAAAAACCAATATAGCATGAGTTTGCATCTGTTCACTGTCACTAATATGTCTTTCAAGTTTCAAAGAAGTTTGAAAGAGACAAAACACGGTGAAACTATTTAAAAGTTACGTCGAGCATATTACTAAAACAAAGTTAGAGTTTCAATGTATTTGTAGTTCGGGTAAGGTTGGAAATAAGTTCCAGGGGAACCACTAATATGTTACCTCCGAGTCCAAGCGTGACTTTGCTGTCGATGAGCAGCCGCGAGAAGGTGGTGATGTGGCCGAGTGATATTGCAATGTACGCGAACATAATGAAGTACGACACCAGGATGGTGGACACATCCGACTGAGACTCGCGATCCAGCTCGTCTTCTATCGACCGCTCCGATGTGTACGCGATGTCCATGAACGACGGCATCTCCGTCTCAGTGTAGTTCTTCATGAATGCTATGAACTCCTTCTCCCAGGCCAGGGCTGGTTTCAGCTGGAAATTATACAGGACTGTTAGTTATACCCAATACTAACGTTATTGCAGGTGCTGTAGGAGTGGCAGATACATAATCGTTTAACATTTTTGTACTTATAGAGATTGAAGTGGCAAAATAAGTTCTACATATATCTTCATTGTCTATTTTATACTTTTGATGATAATAATCACGGAAATACGAGTACGAAGGTCTCGGATAAAAATTATGTTTTTTTTTAATGTTTATGATAAAAACACAATTTTTTTGTTACAATTACACAATGTTTCAAGGATCAGAGGCTCGCTTCGCGCGTTGGCATGTTAGATAGTATTGCTTTACCTTTTCCTTGTCGTGCTTGTTGTCCACCAGTATAGTAATGATGAGTGCGTTGGCGCTGTGGAAGCGCGAGCGCTTGGTAAGCGGCTCGCCGGGAGACAGGAACCCGCCCAGCGCCACGCCGGGCAACACGGGCCCGCCGTACTCGGACAGGCAGTCGGTCGCGTACGGGTTACTGCAACACACGTTTTTGATCGAACAATCTCGTCGATGAAACAAGTCTGTATCATCGACGCGTAGAAGATGTCAAAATGGTTTTTTGACAAACACAAGCCCACGTCAAGTAACGTCTCAGAATCTTAGCCTAAGAGCGCTGTATTGTCGATCCTATCTGTCTTTAGAATCTTCAAGATTTTTATTGAAAAATACCTTCTGGTTTTGATTTTCTCACCTGGAACACAGAAGAATCTTGTCGAGGTAGGCGTTGTCTTCAGTATCGAAGTTTTCAATACTATTCTGGTACCATCCCCATACAGTCTGTATGGCGCACTCGGCGGGTGTCACTCCGCCGCGGAACGGAGACGACAGCGGAGCGAAGCAGATGTCGGCAATGCCGGTCTCGTTACCTAACTCTGGAACAGTAGATAACCAACTCAACACTAGCTTCCTAATTATTTTTACTACCCTCCACTGTATGAAAACACTTACCCATGATCTTATTCTGCAGATTCAGTACCTCCAACATGAAAGTGGAGTTGAACACGGGCCCAAACTCGATGACTCCTGAGTGGGTGGTGTGTTCGATATTAGACATCCCTTTCGAGCTAATTATCAGCATTTCCGTTCTGGAGAGGAAGATCAAATAATTATAAATAAATATTTGTTGACATTTGTTACACAACATCATCTAGTCCCAAACTAAGCATAGCTTGTACTTTGGCAACCAGGTAACTAATAGAATGCTTTATACGGTTTTTATTGTAAATATTCATTCATAGAGTACCCAGTTCATCACACAAAATGTTTGCCATCGGTGGGGATCGAACCCAAAACCTACAGCTCATAAGGCAAAGCTTCTTCTAACTGAGCTCAGTCAAAAGAGTGAGGATTATTAGTCAAATAGACATAAACCCGAAGGCCTATACTGCAAAACGACAAATGAATGTACTCATGGACTCCAATAAACACCCAGACGTAGCATCCATATCTGCATCAGAACATGCAAACATTTGTCTCGCCGTCAATAAACGCTGTCGTAAGAATGCAGGTGTTTGCTTTTAATTTTATGCAAATAGAGCTAAACTGGCTTAACCTCATTTGATGGTAGGTGGTAATCTTGGCCTAGAGTACAGAATAAATATCAGTACTCATAGACACTAACAACGTTGTTATTAATCTACTTATATACCCATAATTTAAATATATCTAAGCTTCTAACTGAATGTAGTTGATATGTAACAATACACTTGCCTTCATAAGAAGAAAACTATACCTGTAGAAAGGCTCAAAGTGTGAATCAAAGTATTCTCTCTCGATCCTCGACCGGGAAGTAGGCGACGCCCACAGCTCGACCGGATTAGTGGTGACTTGCATGTACTTGATGCCGTGACCCAGGCCGACTACAAGGCAGAGTCCTGTGCAGAAAGAAATACATAATATAGTCAAGTGGTTCAGATGTGAGGATGCATGTTAGTAAAGAATCGAAATAAGAAAAAGCTTCCGTGGTTCCAACGCTTCTGATTCTTCTTCTGACGATTAACAGTGTACTAACATATCCTACTACTAGCTGACCGGTGCCCACTTCGTTGGGCGGTAAACATGTTTACTTACAAATCTTAACTGAAGTAGTACTCGATGTCACCAACAGATGGCGTTAATACGGCATAAAATAGCGGCCGTTCGCAGTTTCGCCAGCGTGGCAGTTTATATCAGTTCCCGTTATTTTTTCGGGATAAAAAGTAGCCTAAGTTACTCCTTGTTACATTAGCTATCTGCCAGTGAAAGTCCCGTCGAAATCGGTCCAGCCGTTCCAAAGATTACACGGAACAAACAGACAGACAGACAGACAAAAATTTAAAAAAATGCTATTTTGGTATATGTATCGTATATACATTCCTATGCATGTAGTAAAAAGCGTTATTTTAATATTACAAACAGACACTTCAATTTTATTTATTTGTATAGATTTTGTCATAAAACTATATTACATTATGAATTAATGTCCTTTTTATAAAACACCTGCGTAGGGAGCCGACCTCGCGTCGGAGCCGCGCGGGTACCTCCTAACTCATAGATCTAAACTACTCCCCTGCACGCGCACTCCCAACTTGGTGACGCTCACTTCGCAACGGGCGGTGCAGCAGAAATCGTAATATTTTAATTTCGCCATAACTTCAAAACCAAACGTTCAATTCTAATCATTCATAGACCAAATATTATCTACATGAACTGTACTTAGTGATAAAATAATTTATTTTGATAAGGATTAATAGTATGAGTAAAATAAATGCGTTTAAATGTAGTCCAAAAAAAATTGAAGATTTTTAAATAAAAAAATGGTTGTTGTGCCTCACTCGACATAGATAGGTATAGTGTGTCGCTGACTTTTTTGTAGACATTTATAAGATCTACAATTATGTAGAACATTTTATGGTTCTATCTTTTATAGTTTAGGCAGCGTACGCAAAATAAGTAACTTTTCTGGTTGATTTTTTACACCTTGTGTCTGAAAAACCCAAATATTTTACGGAACGCTATTTTTTTCCAAAATAAAATATAGCCTATGTTACTCAGTGATAATGTAGCTTTCTAATGAAAAAAGAATGATCAAAATCGGTCCAGTACTTTTTGAGTTTATTCATAACATACAAAAATACAAAAATACAAAGCTTTCCTCTTTATAATATTAGTGTAGAAAACAAAACATTGTATACCGATGTTGCCAAAAACGCAACTTTCGACATGGCTATGACATTATTAGTCAAGTGAGATGTATCCTAGTCAGCTTACCCAAAAACAACACGATCCAAGGCCTGGAAGCCATAAGCGTGCCCCACCACTGGAAGAAGTCTTCAAGCTTGGTTTCGGTCTTAGCGCCGAGCTTTTCGAAGAAGGTCGCTTCAGACGGCCCGCCATCCGGCTGGTCGATGCCCCAGCCGGCTGAGGTAGGATTTGTTGCCATCTCTTGGTTATGTTCTGACGTTACACCTATGGTAAAAACGTAAGTCTTACTATACTGAAAGATAGCACGAATAGTTTGACATTTGTGGCAATCTTTTGGACAATCACAGGATGTGACACCGATACACGTCTGCAGAGTGTTGACTGCCTGCCGCGCAGTCTAACTTAGATGTCTGTACAGTCAGCGGCACTATAATGTATACAATTCGTAACTTTCAAAACGGTATCAAAACCCTATACCTACATAATTCTTAAACAGTAAAAACTCAACAATCGTGAAATTTGTTGATAAGTTCACTTATTTTTTGAGTTTTTACCCTGTTAATATTAATTGTAACGCTATAAAATCATTCTGTAAGTTACGAATTGTTTACATTTTAGTGCAGCTGACTGTACAACACTCTTATGCCATAAATCTCATAAATCTCGTGCCAGTTCCTTAGTTTCAAGCGTCCATGTTCAGCGGTCACTATTCAGCTTCAACTAGTGACCACAGAACATGATCAGTAATTAGCTGCCCAGAAAAAACTTGAACAAAGCAATGTTTGTTCTATATGTGCGAACCCTTACAGGTAAGTTAAGTCCTACGAACCAGACCAGAGCTGTACCATTATTGCTTTGGTAGTTAGTAAAAAAATAACAAACTTAACACGGTTGACATCGCCTTAGACATTTTGGAACAGTCAGCATTAAAACTAAACAATAATTAGATTTTTTTCAAAATTATTGAAAACTAGGTAGTAAAACTAAACTACAATTACATTTTCTCATTATTTGTACTTCTATCAATTATATTATATCAATCATTATTTAATGTGTAAATTCACACTCACCATTTTGTACCCCAACTATATTTAGGGAATGAGTTCAACTTTTATATGTATTAGTTTATACCTACACAATGGTAGAAAAATATAAAGAATATATGATTTAACCATTTTTTATATTATTTATTATTTTTTTTTTAATTTTGAAAAAATAATAGAAATCGGATTTAGCTATATTTAACTTGTATCTTACATAATATTTTTTGGGGATGTCTTAAAGCGCCAATACATGTTGGCCCAACGTTGCCGAGCGAAGGCCAATACCAACGTGTAGACGGCATGTTTGCCTTGCCTTGCCATCGCTCGGCGTCGCTCGCCTAGTTGGCCGAGTGAATACAAGCGCCAACGTGTATAGAGGTCATTTGCAATGACTTGTCACCACTCGCGGTCGCTCGCGGTCGCTTGCGGCCACTCGCCTCACTTCGGAGCCGTGTCGGTTTTTTTGCACAAATCAAAGGCGCTTGTCTACACTCGGCCAATCGTGTCCACATGTTTGTCAGCCCGCCATTACGCGTTTGGTGTCGGTCATCGTCGCACGTGTATAATGAAATAATATCGACCGATGTGACGTAGCGGGCGAATGTCCGCCTGCGACGCAGGAGGTTGCGGGTTCGATTCCCGCCTTGGGATAAATGTTTGTATGATCTGCAAATATTTATTCCGGGTGTTCTGGGTATTTTCTATGTATAATAAAAAATATCTATGCATGTAATGTATTGTATATCAGTCATCTAGTACCCATAACACAAGCTCTGCTTAGTTTGGGGCTAGATGATGCTGTGTGTATTGTCCAGCATTATTATTATTATTATTATCGTTCGAAACCAACGATGATGTGTTCAAGTTTGTTCTATTTCTATGAATTCACCACCACCTTTTTTGTCTTTTCTTTTTTTATAACTTTCTTCCGGTATACAAAGACGTAATTAATAAACGTGCTCATCAAATAAATAGCAGCAGCTGCAACAAATTCTACGTCCATATTGTTCGAACCAAATAAATACCGGATAACCATGTAGCTAGTTTGAATGCACAACGCGAACTGACAGCACCCAACGTGTGGGCAGCTTCACTCGTCCAACTCATTCATTGGCCGCTTGCAATAGTTTGCGTAGACTTGCCGAACGTCTGGACGGTAGCACTTGCCTTGCATCGATTTGCCTACGCTCGCGTTGGCGTTAGCTCGGCAAACATGTATTGCAGGCTTTAGAAGCGTCAGTTGGCAAAATACTTTTTTGTGTAAGTAACCTAACGTTTTTTTATTTAAATTGATAATGGAACAAGCAGGTGGCCCACCTGATGTTAAGTGGTCACCATAATCTAAAACAAAGCAATGCCTCGTAGGTCACGCTTATTAGGAATAAGGTAAGTAAAAATTTAGAGGCACCCATATGCCTCTAAATTTTTATTTTACTTACTTTATTCCTAATATTTTTATTCCTTTATGCCTCATGTACCTGTAATTCCACCTGCTTGTTTTAATAGATTACTTATATTAGAAAGAAAACAATCACAAACAGACAAAAAACAAAGCTTGCGACTATGTTTATGATTAATGACCCTTGGTTAAAAATTAATCAACAAACAACGTTAGTGTCAAATCTGTTTTTTCATTTACCTAAACTAACCCAATTAAATAGCACTAAAAATGTTAGCGTCTCTTTCAACAAACAAAGAAACAACAAGGACGGCTATAATTTTAACGCTTTCAAATTAATTTAGCTTAGGAAAATCATCATAATCATCCTATCCAATCCAACAGACTCCTGTAGACGTCCACAGCTGAACATAGGCCTCAACGATTCGTTTCCAGGAAGAACGATTTTGAGTTATTTCCATCCCCCGACTTTCCGCGATCCTAATAATGTTGTCAGTCCATCGGGTAAGAAGGCGTCCTACGCTTTCTTAGGGAAAAAAATCAACACAATGATCACAATAGGTACAACTAAAAATAAACTAATTATAGATACCATCGCACTAATAATAGTAGGAAGACAAAAGTGTTGTAATCTATGTTACTTAGAAATGTAGCTAGTTTACTGAAAACTATCAAAAAAATCTTGTACACGAATACACCTGAACAAATTCACAGCTGGACATAAACCTCCCTTATGTCCAGAAAATACGATTTTGTGCTATCAATCCACCGACTGCCTGTGATCATAGAAATATCGTGGGTCCATCGGGTCCTAAGCTTCGGTTCGTGATTTTTAATCGAGAACTTTTATTCCACAGCGGTTGTAGAGTTCATGAGCGATATAGCATGCATCTTGCACCTTCATAGGTGATGAGCAGAGCTATATCGTTGGTCTTGGCTCTTGTACGGATTTTATAAAGAACTTCCCAGCCCTATCACTACCACAATCACATAATGGTGTACGATATTCAGCTTGCACCTACATACACCATTGATAATTGATGTTTTCAACAAAGGCGAATCACAATTATAGCGGATGCTGTCGTTCTTTATGCAGAAAACGGGCACTATCCTAAACTGACAAGGTCAGTGTACAAGGCCATTTTTGTACGAGAAAAAGTGACGGGACCTGGTGTTAAGCGGTACCTCTGTAACAATTGCATTGCCTCAAAGAGCACTACACTCCGTCATTGTGACGTAAACTACTTTATGTGTAAGTAATAGTATAACGCTACTTTTAACATTAGATGTGCATATGTGGTGTTAAATGTGGTTAGTAAAAGAACAAAACAGAAAAAATAATGCATACACTAAATTGATTATGTTAAATATATTTAGGTTAAAAGTAATTAGTGATTAAAAGGTTTCAAGCTTTTTATGTATAGAAAGTCTAAAGAGCCTACTAGAACTAGCACGTTTATTAATAAAAACATCACACGAAATTACATATACATTACACAGACAAATTCACAAGTTGCAAGGACAGTACAAAAACGTTTAATTTGCCAGACGAATTTTTAGTTTAGCCCCCCTAAATAAGAAGACAAATCGCAACAACGTTACACAGAAAGCTAGTCTAACTAAAAGCTTTGTTATATTGATAGAGCAATAATATGCTTTACCCCAAGTTACAAAGACATCTTGCATTGACTTTCACAATAAGCCTAGTTAAAATTGCCAACAGAAACTGTACCTTCCCTTGCTGAGTTATAACTCCCACAAAAGCTAATTGTGCTGAAGTAAACTGTACCTTACCCCGTTGCAATAAGAGTTATACGTACTAGAGCGGTGCGAGTGTAGAGGGCTGGTCTCCGGTCCGCCGCCGCGGCGCGCGTCAGTCCACCCGTCTGTTCCCAATCACCGCGGTTAGCATGCTATCACTCTTAATATCGACCTTATTGACATGGACTAAAGTTACTTTCCCAATACATTTTGAACGGTTGTCTTTACGCTCTTTATGCTATCAACATAGATATGCAAAAAGAAAACAAAATTTATTATTATTAATTTTCCATGTGTAAATAAAGATTTATACATGGAAAATGATGCCATTTTTAAGGTATTTTTTCTATGCAGCAAAAGTTTCATACCACTAGGAGTGATTGTGTAAGTGTTGTTGCTAGCAAACTGCTGTTGCAAGTGTCAAATATGATATATTTTTTATAGCAAATCTGTCATATTAGACACTTGCAACAGGAGCATGTTAGCAACAGAAGATACGCAATCAGCGGACTGCATTAATATGCTATTAGTATTTGGCCTTCAGTTTTTGTTTGAATTTTTTAATATTAAACATGATTCAGCCCGGAAATAAGTCAATAAGGTCAATTATGTAGTTATCTAACTACGGCATATTTAAAATTCAAGTACATTATAATTCTTTGAGTTTCCATACATCACATAGTAGAATAGGTTAAATAATGAAATATAATGGAGTGGGTGAGAATTAAAATACAAACAATAGGGTAAATGGGTGTAGATTATTCTCCACAAACAGACAGTATAGATATTCTTTTTTGTGCCTACACCATTTAAAAAACATAAAAAGTACAACTTAGAATAATAGGCAGGTACAATGGGGGTAAAGAATAGAAGAAATATTTAACGTCACTTTACTTTAACGTACTGACTGTATTCCTAGAAAAGGTAGACATAGAATCAGACATCTTTGTTTGGTACTGAAGATAATACAAAATATATGGAACCGATACGCTTCAAAGTCAAAGCCAAAAGGTATTTGTCGAATTACATGTATAGGTATATCTATACCTGTGACATCTGTCACAGTTATTTGTTTCAATGTTATGACGTCTACCATGTTATGGAGTGCAAAAATTAATTTATCAATATGATTAAAAGTAAAATTTATATCTAATGCACATCAAATTTGTAAAATTTAACATGTAAAATATATGGTTTCTAAGGCGTCACGACACTCGGGGTTGGTCTAATGTGGTTCTGCTTTAACACTTGTCGGAAACTGGCCACCGGTTGTTGAACGACCATAAAAATATAAATCAGCCCAGTACGCATGAACATTATAATTTTAGACTACAATTTATAATAACGCCAAACTGACACATTCAATTATACCCTATAGAACACAAATGATTTCTTTCTTCGAATTTTCTTTCAAGTACAACAACAAGCCACACCAAGGTCAATGCTACCGTATTTTATCTGTATACTAACATAGGTGTGTATAGTGTAGTAGTATAAGTATGGAAACCCATTAACCGCCACCTTCACGCATATTTCAACATGCAAACTATTACCATTCTAACTTTATCACTATTAGTTGGGTGTTAGAGTTGATTTTTCTACGGCTGTGTGGCTAGGGTTGATTCACCATCGTTCTAATCTAGTTGGCTGTTATGTGACCATTCGCGCGTCGTGTTCCTGTTTACTGAAACTACAGACTGACTTAATATCAATCGACCTGGTTCTTATTAATATTAACATCCGTCAGTTATATCTCTTCACCCGAATTCTATAGTCTACGAGCATTCAGTTCTTTGTTTGACGGATAATCTTTTATCTCATTGGCTAAAGTAAACTATCACCCAATGATATTATCTGACAGACAAAAATTTTTAGTGCCATTAACGCAAAGGTACTATAAAAAAGAAAGCGGGCAATAGTTACATTAACCCCTAGGTCACACGCACGTACACGAACATTATTATATTAAATACAAATATTTATGAAATCCGATAAACTTGCACGCGATCTATTTTTAATCAATATATAAATAATTATTAAGGTCACACAATGAGTTATGATTATAATGATAATGCATGTACATAACGATATAATATTTATAAACAATTATCTTGATGAATAGATTCGAGTTTTTTTCCCGCACCTTCGAACCAGAGATCGATAACTTCAGTCAGGCTTCAAAACAGATAAGATTCAATTGTGATCAGAAGTGGCCTACTATCTATATCTATATCAATTATAAGAATCTTTATGCTACTGACTGACTGACATATAAACAACGCACAGCCTAAACTACTGGTTGTAGAGACTTCAAAATTCATATCAGGGTATATTCGTTTTGGTGCGTAGAGCTGTACAAAGTCAAAGTCAAAGTCAAAGTCAAAGTGTATTTATTTGCAGAATTACATGTATAGGTACAGATGTCACAGTATTGTATTTGGTTCAATATAAAAAAAATAAAAAAAAAAAAGAAAGAAAGTAATTCCCGAATAAGATTGTATAAAAATAACTTTAGGCGGACGAAGTCGCGCGCGTTTCTCTACTACTACTACTATAGTAATGGTACTACCCTCAACCAAATAAAATCCCTATAATAAATTAAATAAGACTATTAACAACTGCTAAAACTTGCGTTCAAATATAAAATTTGTGTGCAATCATAAAAAGTCAACAATCTGATAGTCTGGATGCATTCTGTGGTGCCCCTTACCCTAAATCCTTTCTACGACATTCTTCCCATTTCCCTAACCTATTCTCCCTTACATAAGGTTTATAACTAAGATCCAGTTTACGTAAAAAATCAATTCTAACCCATTTAGTTGACATGAGCTACTTGCTCGCTCTGTCATGCTAATTTGAACTTTATGAACATTCGCACAATGTACGCTCACCTAAGCTTTTCCCCACGCTAATGTAACCTAATGATTATCTTCCTAAAAAGTTTTAATTGGCTTACCGACAGAGTTCTCTTGTTGCGCACAGCAAAACACTCCGCTCAGGAAGAGGGTGGTGAATATGACGAAGACGATCGCCATAACGACCGCGTACCCGTCCGCTCCGTGGATCGAGAACGGCTTGGGGGGCGGAGGACGAGGGGGGGGAGCGGGACATGATGCAGAGCAATCGAGGCAACTGCACCCAGGCTGGCCCTGAACATACACAATATAATATTAAATATAAGATAATAGTAGCAGCTTCTTCAAAACATACATAAATATGAACAACGTCCTATAGCAGAAATTTTAGAAGTTTAGGCCGGCAGAACGTTCCTGAATCAAACCATGGATGACAGACGCTTGCTGCGACCGCTGCGGGATTAGACAGTAGCATGCAAATTTATATCTTTCTCTCTTTACCACAAAGTGTAAGAGACAGAGTTTTGTTATAATTTTATTGCAAAATGCTATATGACCGAGAGCGCGAGTAGCAGCTAGAGAAGCATTATGCAAATGAGGTATAAGGTTTAACTCACCCCGACACCGACATCACAAGTCCTAGTCACAGGATCGAACGGAGTATAGCCGTCCACAGGACCATCGCTCGCGATATAGTTGATCTGGAACGGTACGTAGGGAGAGTCCGCCGCATCTCCCATGAAATGGAACCAGCGCTCTGGTGTGCAGTATTCTGAACCCCACTGCCCGCACATAAGGTCTAAGGCTACTTGATTTGTTGCTGGGTATTGGACCTAGAAATAATATGAAGCATATTTTACAAAGTTAATGTTACAGTTGGTTGAAAAACTGAGGTGGTTCAGCTCGATATGTATACTTTTAAACTAGTGGTTTAAAAGGCTTGGTCTTAGAAAGTAGAATCTGGTGTCTAAGTTTCGTCTCGTGAAGGCAAAGAGGACTGCGTAGTCTCAAAAATTGAAAGATACAGAAAACTTTATTGTTTTAATGTCACTCTGCTGGTTCTTTATGTTAGTGACAGTCAGTGAGTACATAACCACCCAAGTAACCAATATATGTTTAAATAAAACTATGTACCTACTACTTTACACCTCAATCTGTAAAAGCTAGCTTGCAAAGAAACAATATCGTCTAAGTAAAGTAACAATATTTGCTCATTTCACAAGGTTATGCACACGAATTGTTATTTTGCGAATCGCATGTAATCATTATCCAAATAATAATTTATTTGTTTATGACATTCCTTGTTTACTATCTCAGGTGTATTCTAAAACGGTACTGCGTGATCAAATATAACGTGTTCGGAATGATACCAACCAACGGCTAGGCCAAGTCGCATACGCTTCCAATCGTTTCATTCGTTAATTTATTTCTACAGTAGAAAGAGAAAGTTTCGACAAGAGATATTCATAAGTCAATTCGATTTCGATTATCTCTTGTAAAACATGACACTTGACTACGGTATGTATACTTCTAGGCTATATATATTGTAGCCAAGTGTAATTTACTTTTTGGCATACGTTTTTGATGTATTACCTATATGTTTAGGATTTTTGGCAGTCCAAGTGACATTTCCTTAGCATGACATTGTGTATGTGGATGAAAAGGGCTCAAAATCGATCGTGGAAACGTATACACGAGACCTATGTCTAGTATTAGACTTTTTCAGGCAGGCTATGAAGTATTTGTCTATATAATATTTTACAATGAACTTCCGCCAAGCCAGACCAGAATCAATAAACTATACAACACCTACTAAAATATATTGTTTTAGTTATCAGAAGTGTTGAACATCAGCCTTTTCGAACACCTGCTTACTTACTATAACCGATAAATTGTTGATAACGTTTAAATAACGTAACACTTAGTTTGGTCACGGGGCCTTTGTAAATTGCATTATACTAATCACTTAGGTTTAGTGGTTTAGCAGCCACTAAGCCATAACTGAGGCCTCTAGGCTACCTGAAGAACTCATCTTCAGAGGTCATATCCGATCTTTGTAAGGTGCAAGGTACACTCCAGCAAAGTGTGAGGTCATATCTAGCTGGCAAACGTTAGGAGAAAAAGGCTTAACGCGTCAAGCAGTGAACTAGTGAACAATTTTGCCTATAATGTATTTAAGTTACAAGCTATCAATATAGTTTCTAGCAGCAACATCTCTACATAACTCGCAGTGATCCTAAAGAAGTCCACCGCTGGACATCGGTATTCCCTTTACATTCCCAGGATGAATAATTTTGAGCCATATCCATCCATCAACTTCCCGCGGTCTTTACAATCAGAGTACAAAATAGGGTGGAGGCGTCATTGTTGCAAATTTAGCTGCTGGTTGCGAACCTCGCAAGATTACCGTTCGAGGTGCAGTATTAGTAATCTATACCAATTATAAAAATCGTTGTCCTGAATGGCTGACATATTCAGAACGCCTCAACCACTGGCCGAAGACATGAAATTTTCAGAGTATATTCGTCTCGGTGTGTAGAGGCGTACTAAGAAAGGAATTCCCGAAATTCAACCCCTAAGTGAGTATAGCAGGGGCTGAAGATTATATAAAAATCACGCGCATTTCGTTAGTAATATATATTTCCTAACATGCAAAAACATTTACCTGCAAGCAGGACTCGAAAGTGGCGTTCAAGTAGCTATTGGTGATGTGGTAGTCAATCTCCGCAACAGCCTGGTGAGTGGCTGAAATATAATTATATAGTTTAATAATGACATTATTATAATAACTGTGATGAACACAGATGTTTGTTTGTTGTGTAAATATGTCCACAAATATTTATTAATTCATTTGAATAGTCTATGGGAATAGAAAATAAAATTTACAAAAACCATAGTAAACAAGATACAAGAACTATAATAACGAATAAATGGCCACCTTTGAATAAAAGCGGATACATTTGCTATAGGAGCAAAACCCCTGCAGCGGTAAGAGGCAGTAAGAGGTTCCTATATTCGACTCACGACCTCTTTTGCGTGAAAAAAAAAACTATAAATCCTTTTCCAGTTCACGATGTTTTAAGTTTCATCCATGTCGTCTTGCACTTTGATTGAGTTACAAACACCCAAATATCTCACATATACTAAATAATAATTAGGATAATGTCCTCATAAAAAAGTGTAAACTCACCATTCCAAGGCTTGAGTTTCAGCGGTTTGATGTAATCACTCTGATTGATCCCACAACTCATTCCGCATATGTGCTTGAGGAAGTTGTCCATGCATGATGGACACCGAGAGAGGATGTTCCCCGCCAGACCGATGTTTGCCTCGAATACCTTGAGCTGGTCAGTGTTGCAGCATGAGGTACCGGTGATAGCTATGTCCGGGCAATACTTCTCTATTATATGCTGAAACCAAGAAACAAAAACTTTAAAATGGGACCTAGAATGAGAGAAGGCAATATTTTGTTTCGGGGTGTAAATATTGCCCCCTTTTTAGGGTTCCGTACCCAAATGGTAAAACAGTACTCTAATACTAAGACTCCGGTGTCTGAGTGTCTGCCTGTCCGTCTGTCACCAGGCTGTATCTAATGAACCGTGATAGTTAGAAAGTTGAAATTTTCACAGATGATGTATTTGTGTTGCCGCTATAACACAAATATTAAAAAACAGAATAAAATAAATATTTAAGGGGGCTCTCATACAACAAACGTGATTTTTTTGCCGTTTTTATTACAGATAATGGTACGAAACCCTTCGTGCGCGAGTCCGACTCGCACTTGGCCGGTTTTTTTCATAGCTCTCATGTACTTTCAGAACCTTAGATAAAACATAATCCTCAACACTATTATGTATACGGTAGCCTAACAGTTAGTAACGTGAACTGTGAGAAGATCTAAAAGTATCGTATTCTAAACACACGATGATGACTAATAAAGGGTTCTGGTTTCACTCTCCTTTTTTATTGATCTACATGATTTACATGATCCTTTAGTAAACATAGATTCTCATAAATTATAGGTGATATGAGATAAACGCCACATCTACGCGACTAGTATCCAAAGGGTAAAACGGGGTCACTAAGACTCCGCTGTCTCCGATCTCATGAACCGTGATATCAAGAGTCTGACTTAAGTCAATATAACTCAGACAGCAATATTCTGCAAATTATCCATAGATATCGTTTCTCAGAATTGCACCAAAACAAAGAAAATGATTCACCAAGTTGCCTTATCGCATTCATTGGACTTATGAATACTAGAGGTTTGTGTCAGCGGTCAAACTAAGATAAGAATATGTTAATTTTCAACAAAAAACTAAGTACGACATTTGTAGCTAATTAATCTCCCGGTTATCAAAGTGCAACGTTGAATTAAACGATTGTTGCATTGCAAGATTCAACTTTGATATTAAGGTCGTATGAAGTGATATCACTTATCAAAAATGACCAGACATAATAGTGTTATGGTATCTGGTGACGTCAATGTTTGAACTGTTATTAAATTGTTAGACTAATCTCCAACACACGTTGCAGTATCTGATAATTGAAACATTATTGTCATGTCATACGACTAATGCAAAGGAACCAACACATTACTGGTATTTATTTAAACCATCGGTTAAGATGTCACATATTATTGAAACATTCGAAATGTAGTATTGGCGGTACTCATATAATAGAACAATCTGTCTATACACAAACATTTAATACATAGAATTTGTCCGCTACTTGCCTACAAATCAATTTAAAATACTTATTATGCCGGGACTCATTGTAACTTAAGTAAATTAGAAGGCAAAAGGACGAGACCAAGCCCCTCTCCGTCCAAAGATTGTCTGGAAGAGATCGCTCTTAGAGATAAGGCCGGTCATTGTACTTGTTTTTTACTGTTTCTGTGTGATTTCTTTTGTGTACAATAAAATGTTTATCAATCTAACCAAGCGCTGGTCCATAAAAAAAAGTAGGTATCGGAATAACTCAAAATTAGATTGGATCACGCATCTTATGATATCACATACAGCTTTAAATGAAGAGTTATTATCCAGAACGAACTATAGAGGAGGAGTAGGATAGGAAGAACGTGTCTCTCCCACAGTCTTACATAATTAAACATCAGCGATTTCCAGCGATCCAGTTCACTGGCCGAGGTATCCAGCTCTGTCATACTTGCGAACATGTTACGAGGTCTGACACACACAGGACATCCTGAATAAACCATAGAGGTACGAAACTAAATAATTTTATGTTATAAACACTTATTTGTATTTTATTAGATAAAAAAAGTAGTGGACATTGTTGTTTTTTTATGTCTTTTGTTTTTAATCATAATTACCAGAACAAAGTGAGCGCTATTATGTTTAGTCATAAGTAGTTTTTAAATACTGGGCATGTGATTTAAAATATTTTAACTGCCTTATCTTTAAAGCATGGAAATTAAAATAGACATGATTTATGTAATGTGGGTATATAACTCTTATCAATATTGTAGTTGAAATTCCAACGGAAACTTGTGGCGTGACACAAAGCGCGTTCAACAATACTTTATAAATCGAATTAATAGATCATCACGAGTTTAATCCCAAAGCACGGTACATATCCCCTCTTAGTAAGAGTACCTACCTAGTCTCCAAGTACCTACTCGAGATTCTTTGAGGATGTTTAAGAGGGGTAGTCAGAGGTACGTCCAGATATTACATTTGGTACATACCCAAATTTTGCAGTAGTTTATATACTATTTTTGTTTAAATCTTTCCTGCATGGTTAGTACTTACTTAGTAGTGTGGTTTGACTCAATAATTAGGAATTAACAGTTTTATTAGTAACTGTTCTAACTTGTACGACAAACAAGATATCACTCTGATGTCATTTATTAAATGACTAGCGAAATGCGCGCAACTTCGCCCGCGTGATTTGTTTTTATACAAACTTCAAACCCCGTTCAAGCCCGTTTAGGGGTTGAATAATCAGGACAAAGATTCTTATAATTGGTATAGATTATAGATGACGAAAATATTTAATAGAAATTTCAATGTCCTTACTGTAGTAGTATATCTCTCTGTGAAACATTTCGTCTGGACATGCTTTTTGAGGCAATAAAAAGCTAACAAATGTAATGATGCGATGATGTTGTGGCACCTATACAAGGTCTATACCTATATTTATCTAAACCTATACAATTGCCTCACAGGTCATTTTCTGTCAACATTATTGCGTCTTAGAGAACAATTTATCGGAATACAGAGTTGTATAATCGTGTTATCAGCATATAACCCGGCCCGTAGATATTATAAAACTTAGTTTATTAATTATATGGCCATAACCAGTTTTAACTAAAAGTGTCGAAAATATTAACGTCTGCTTTGTTTTTTGTCAAGGTTAATCAGAGATCTTCAACGACGTATAAGCTTAAATCATACACCACTAGACACGACCAGCGTAGCCGCGTGGAATCGCGTCGGATGTGTTTAAAAGCAGAGAAGCCGTTCTAGTGTAACCTAAGAATCTTTGTCCTGACTGACTGACTGACATCATAGACAAAGCCTAGACCTACCAATGCTTGCAGAGACTTGAAATTTTCAGGGTATAGTCGTCTTGGTACGTAGAGGTGGTACCAATAAAGAAATCCCTGTAATTAAACCCCTAAACGGGTACAGCGGGGTTGAAGTTTGTATGAAAATAACATCACGCGGGTGAAGTCACGCGCGTTTTGCTAGTCACTTGTACACAAAATGTATAGGACCGATTGATTTCTGACGCGTGTCTGTTCTGTCACGACACGCGGGGCAGGTCTAGTGTGATTTTGTCTTAAAACTTTTGAAGAAAACCTTAGTCATAAAATTCTGTCAAAGATAGCAATAGACTTTTGCTCTCTTATCTACGTCACTGTGTAATAAAGAAACCCGTCGACACTTATCTACAGCGCCATCCAATTTCAAACTAAACAAAGCTTGTACAGTCAGCTGCAGAATGTATACAACTCGTTACTTTCAAAATGGTATCAGGTGATGAGTTCACTAATTTTACACACTGAGTAATTACCATGTAAATTAAAATTTATCGTAACGCTGTGTCACTATTTTGAAAATAATGAATTGTATACATTCTAGTGTAGCTACTATACTATGGAAATCAATATAATAATTCTCTACGACCAGTGGTTTAGGTTATGCGTTGTTTATATCAGTATACCGTGTTATGTAACAAGGGTCATCACAATAATTTAAATTCTAACCATATGCTATCAATAGGGTCAAGTCGACCATGGCCTGACCTCATGGTGTTCATGGTACTCCAAGTCAATTAACAAAGCAGTTAAACACTATTAACGTGAGCGTCTGAACGCTGGGCATGGCCTTTCTAATTGAAGCCATAGATAACAAGCACAAGCACTATGTACTAACTATAATTACATAACATGTACGAGCAAATTATGTCGGAGCGGCGTCGAGACGACTAATGAAATCATAATAATATAAAATACCCATCTCGTCTTTATTCAGATACTATAGCTATACTATAAGACGATGGGTCGTCAGTGAACGCACCATTTCTATCCACTGAGCTCAGGCATGTTATTCAACAAGTTTATAATATATCCATTTGGATAGAAACTTGGCAATACATCCATACAAATCAACACCACCAATTTAAATTGTAACTAATGCACATAAAGTATATTTTTGAATGAATCTGAATGAAGATTTGACACAAAAGGAATTCAGGATGTGAATGATTTGAAAAACCTTTGTTGCAATAATTAAAAGTAAACGTTTGGGCATAATTTGACTAGATGTGAGGTGATGATGCCATCGACGGAGCACGCGTTACCTGGAAGGTCACTCTTTTCTTGAAAACGACCAAATTATCGATATTTGGTAAAGAACAGACCCGAGCAACGAATTTCACTCTATATCCTATCCTACCGCTTGTAGGTTAACCCTGAATTTCTATTACTGCGACAGCCTAATTTAAGCCATTTTCTAGCTTCTACTCACACAGTAGGATTCATATTTGCCTGAAGCTGACATAATAATTTAACCTCAAATTCTCAATAGAGTTGAAATTGCTATGAGAGTCCCAGTGTGATTACGTAATATAAATGTGATTCCCAAAGGAGTTTATCGCCGTTGCATGGAAAAGATTGGATTTTATAATATGAGTAATACCGCCTGTACCTTACTTCGGTGAAGGACAAAGCCAAGGGTGGAAAATACATTAGTGGGCTGGGCCTGAAGACACTAGCATCGATCCCCGGTAAGTGCTTACAAGAACTAATACAAACATCTATAAAATTGGAAGTACTTGGGAGCGAACACTTTTATAGACTTGCTCAAGGATTTTGGCACCAAAGAGATCAAATAAAGATCAAGGATGTTTTACGTGCATGCTTACAGTCTTATTCCAGGAGATTTGTTTTTTATTTAAAGAAATAAGTTCTCTTATTTAGTAGCACACCTACACATACACACACCTGTAGATTCACTTGTGGCCGGCCTTCAAGTTATTTCCTGAATTGCATAACCAATAATTCAAGAATTCAAGTTCCGATTAAAAGTTCGCTTCTTAGATAAACAAAAATTTTATTTGAGGACATGTTTCACAGCAGACTCTCATTAGCGCCCTAAATTTAGCAAATCTTGTAATATAATGGGAACCTAAACCTATGATGACTAAAGGCAATTTTAATACTTACATTATAATACCCTGTACAATAAATTAACTACTGTTCAGGGAAACATTATAAACTTATCTAAACTGAACTAGCAGTAAAGCTAGTCTTCGTGTCAAAAACAAGTTCTGTAGGTCAAGGCTTTCAGACAGAAGCCTTCAAAATTCTAAAGCTGTAAGAGAACCTTGTGGCGAGGGAAATTACTGAAAGAGCCCTCGTCTAATCTGCATGCAAAATTTCGCCAATGGAAATCAGTTATGTACATATAATTCAGTTCAATTTATGCTAAAAGTTTTTAAAATATTTATTAGGAATATGATAAAGCTAACAAGTAAAAAGTATACTATGATTATTTTATTGATAATATAATTACACGGGTATATTATGCGGGTACATTGTTAGGATCGCGGGGAGTCGATGGATGGAAAGGGCTCAGAATCGTTCTTCCTGGAAACGTATGGGAGAGGCCTATGTCCAGCAGTGGACTTCTACAAGATGTTGATGATGATGAATTTTAATATAATTGCCTTGGGGAATTTATTATTTTTCTAATTGAATACTGCGCATTATAGTAAATAAGTAGGACGTAGCAATGGTTTGGTTGTAATAGCATTGTAAGTTTTCCACTTTTATTTTGCAGATAGCAAAATTCAAAATTATATAAACTACGTCATTTACTCATATAAATTAAAGAATATACATGCATAGTATCCACTAGATTCTCAGCTGAGCCTTGATATAAAAAAGGCTTGGTCATAAAAATGTATGGCACATACGACAGGACATGCTATCTAATGTCTCAGGGTGACACACGCAATGTGAGCCTTGTAGGTCACGCTTGTCCTACTCACTATGAAACTGTACTGTGTTGACGAAGAGGAACTGAACTTTATGTCTGATGCGTAGAGATCAGATTTGTATCAACAGAATACAGGATTTGTTCCTTCACATTATCTCGACTAAAATTACAGTTCAACAAACCTTGTAGTGAGACATCAAATTGGTGCCTGCCTGCCTATGTATAGCACGTTATTCACTGAGAACATGACTGGTTACTAACGAGGGTGTAGTTTAACCTTAATACACACAAATTTATTTTTGCATACAATATCATTTTCTCACGAGATACATAGTGCTTTATACAACACTTGTACGATGAAAATATAAAGACAAATTCTACTACTGACTTATATTAAATCTTTGTTTTTCAAAAAATAGCAGCAGCAGTGCAGTATAAAAATACCTAACATGAGAACAGTATATTTTGTGACAGTGTTGTATACTCTATCACCGTGACATAAGATTTCAGATGTTTATTTAACTCATCTAAATATTTGAAAAACTACGTGTCATCAAACCAATAACAATGCCTATTCAATGGTAAGTATCCCTAAATTTTTACCAATGTTATCTTTGCTCGATCGAATGTATAAATGAACAGAACTTGAATAACGTGTTATTACCTCTTAGACAGAAACAGATTTTAGAAATAGCGCACGTGCGTCGTATATTTCTAAAAATAACGATTATCTGTATGACTCTCTTGATTTGATCTCTTGTATCTATAACTGTTCCATTAGAAGCATTAATTCACATTTGACTACACACAGTAGTAAATTACTGGTCGTATTATTTTTGTAGCTTCGTAATTTTTATTTGATTTGATTGTACTAAGTCAAAATTTTGTGTGACAAATAAATGATTTCTTTCTTTGTATTGTTTGTACCTTTTAATTTTTATTTGAACCTTAAAAGATGTCAAATAATTCATTCTATTCACATTTCCTTCTAATTTTAGAAATTCAATCCAATCACATGAACCCATTTGATACCACATCGGAGCAAAGACCTCATCTAATCTCTATTCATCCTAATACAGACGAATTCACATTATATATGTCTATTCTATGGCTCAATCAGCGCAAAGCAGCTCTGAAAGGATTTGGGTAACATTCGGTAAGATCTGAAACAGTCTAACAGTAAGCTTTGAGTATAATACGTGTGAAGTCACAGACAGAAAGCTGGTGAAAAAGCAACCAATCGATTCCACTAAGTACTAGAGGTCTTATTAATATTCCCTGACATCTTATAGCGCCGGCATATACATGTTCTAATCGCTGTCACTTTCAAGTCAAAAAGAGACGGCATATTTTTTTTTTTTTCGAACGGACTAAAATGCTGGTATAATCGCCTAGCGATTTCCGACAGCGTCAAAAGATTTATCGGTCATTTTATAAAGCTCTGCGAATAATATGAACAAAACGATAAGTAATAAGTTTACACAAGTGAAGTTGTAAATATCTGTATCCTTCTTAAACTTATGATAATAATAAATAGATATTTGTGGACATTTTTATTATAATCTTTACCATTTATAAAAATCTTTGTCTTTGCTTCAACGCACAGCCTAACTAAACCACTGGTCACAGAGACTTGAAATTTTCAAGGTTCAGCGGAGGTTGAAGTTTGTATGAAAATAACTTCACGTGGACTAAATCGCGTTTTGATGATAATTCATAAATATAACTTTGTCTGTTCGCGTTCAGTCCGAATACTCAAACCGGCTAGGCACGATCAATAGTACCGCCACCGCCGTACGGCAAAAATGGAGGCCGTCTCAAGGTCGGCAGATTTAATGCTGCTGTCTGAGGAGTATTACATTAGATCAAGTTCACTCTTAGAAACAGGTTAAAACTCAGACACGCATTTTTTACACGCTTTAGTAGTTGTTAGTTCCGTTAACTATGTAAAATATTTGAAGATAATTAGATGCCTTCAAAATCAGAAATGCAAGTAAACTTTTAGACTCCCTAGTTTGGATAGGAGATAAGGCATAGCAAGGCAGCTTTAAAACAACTATGTAACTGTGTGATTGAGAATAACAGAAAATACTAATGTTTTAATAAAAACACGTGTCTTTTTTAACTTTTTAGTTTCCGGGTTCAGTTAAGTAATAAAGCATTGCTAATCATCTAAAACAAGTAGGTAAGTACTTAATTTCTTCGCATCGTCGTCGGTAGAACAGCAGATATGCCATTTTTATACACGTGTACGACGATAGTGCGAAATCGGAAGAAGGCAAAATCACTGGCGAAAACAAATCAGCTGAAAACAAGCAAGCAAATAAACAAATTAGCAGAAAAACAAATCAAAAGGGGCTGTTATTTATATTTCCTGACACATTTTGGCACCAGATTACTTTTGTCTCCATCACTTTCATGTCAACAAAAAGAGTAAATAAGTTGATTGCCATAACAGACTTATCGGCCATATTAGTTAGAGATAAGTACATAGAATGTGTTCAGGGCCAGACAATTGTAAATTGATATTTATTGCAAAATTAAAATCACATCAGAGAACGCGGTAGTTGGAAGTGTTTTTATAACGTTATATTATTTGACACAACTTCAAGCGACCATAAAATTGTACGTATTAAATTGCTACGTTATCTTCAAGAGAACATCCACGATTCAGCAAAAACTCATTCGGTATTGTAAAGGTTTCCGTGGAAGTGCTGCCATAACATCTAGATGTTACTGCGATGTCCTGGTGCAATGACCAAATGGCAAACACTCATTGAGGTTAATTTTCAATGCAAACAATATGATCACATCTTCGAAGTGGTAAAAGAATTGTGTTTGAACCTCCTGGTCACTTTTATCTATATAATACTGTCTTGTGGAAGAGACTCAAATGCTGGGCGTGGTCGGCCATTCATTTGACTAAAATTCATACTTTTAATCAAACGAATATACATAAATCAAATTCCTGATATTATCGAAATTGTACATATTTATAAAATCATGGATTACGTTTAATCTAACAGACCGGAAACCACAAAATAAACATCTAGTTTGCTGTACAATTTCACCAAACATATACAAAATCAGAAAAAAACGTTGATGGTTTTGTTCCGTAAAAATATTATTATAACATGATCATATTCTGATTACATCTGGCCGTAAACAATAGTAAATTCGGCTATGATGATATACATTAAAATGACATCTTTCAATTTAAGTGCTGATATGCTGAAATTATGGTTTATTTTTAAACGACAACAGTGATGTTTTACGATTTGGCAAAGATCCCGGTTTTGGTGCAGTTGTACTAGGATGAAAACATACGATTCCAGGACCGACAACAGACGACGTTTTGCACATTTGCATTGGCCATAGGAATGGAGAAAATGGAGGACAAAAAGTCTGTTCATTGTCCGCTTATTTATAATTATTCGTTTCAAAATGCTGACATTAAGCTTTTGTACGTACAATGTTGAAGTTCCGCGACTCGCTTGGTAGGTATCTTAGAACAATAGTTTAATTCTCATAATTATTCTCAACTGGTTGATCATCCCAAGCCCGGTTTATAATTAAAAACACATATATTTCTAATTATAGATAAACATTGTAAGAAGGTAAACTAAATAGGTATTCATTTACTTTTTAACTAAACCTTTGTACAGTCTTTACCTCTATTGTCTATGCGAAGAGTCACGTTTCGATAATATTGGTCACTAGTAGTTAGGTTGATATACCTACATTCCTTCCTCGCAGGCCCCTACATTAAACAATAACGGAAAACATTGTGTCTACCTTGTATATGTATACTGGTGGTTCTGTGAGAACAGTTGACCTCGCGAGCTCTTATAACGAACAATTTCCCCTTTTCCAAAATTGAAATCCGTCCATATAATATTACGCTCATTTGTACAGCTATTACACGGGTTTCCTTGGTCCTAGGAGGTCGAATCTGGTGTCTGTGTTCGTCTCGTATAGGCGGAAGGGATTGCGTAGTTTAATTGGTGTAGGTAAGTATATTTTCGAAAAAAAAAAAAACAAATACACAAATAAATTAATCAAGGAACTTGTGTGCCAATGATCGTCAAAATCGGTAGAAAAATGCGTCCTGTAGGCGATTACAGAAAGAAATCCGTACAAAAGCATTTTTGGCCAATCTTGAAACTGAGACGCTTTGCTCGCTCGGTCAATTAACGGCCCGGTTGAAGGCGAAATACCCATTTCGAAGCCCCCCGCTTCAGTCATACTATACATACATATGCATTGCACTGCGTAGTTAGAGCTCAACAAGCGCTTAAAATTTGCCATCTAGCGAGTATCACTCGAACTACATGTTCAACTCACTGTCATTGCATTTGGTCGTCTAGGGTCATTGCGCTAGTTGTCGAACTATTAGCGGAGTGTCCAACTAAACTAGGCCAATTTATTAGTATGCAATATTTACTAGATATCTACTGAAAGTGTTTTACATGGTTCCACGCATGATCAAGTTATATTCAAAATAAAAAAAAGACCCAAACATTAATATTTGAAATTCAAAATGATAGTGCAACTGATGGTGCATGTCATACCTACCTACAGTAAGCAAGTAGGTAGGTAAAGAAACAAACGCTGATTACGAATATCTGGTCAGATTTGAAATTCAAAATGGCGGGTACAAATCATGATACAAAAAACTGACATGGGTGTCGTTTTCGACTAATTTGGGGGTGCCGATTACGAATATCTGGTCAAATTTGAAATTCAAAATGGCGGATACAAATCATGATACAAAAAACTGACATGGGTGTCGTTTTCGATTAATTTGGGGGTGCTGATTACGAATATCTGGTCAGATTTGAAATTCAAAATGGCGGATGCAAATGATGGAACAAAAAACTGAAATGGGAGTCGTTTTCGACTAATTTGGGGGTGCTGATTACAAATATCTTGTCAGATTTCAAATTCAAAATGGCGGGTACAAATCATGATACAAAAAACTGACATGGGTGTCGTTTTCTACTAATTTGGGGGTGCTGATTACGAATATTTGGTCAAATTTGAAATTCAAAATGGCGCATGCAAATGATGGTACAAAAAACTGACATGGGTGTCGTTTTCGACTAATTTGGGGGTGCTGATTACGAATATCTGGTCAAATTTGAAATTCAAAATGGCGGATACAAATCATGATACAAAAAACTGACATGGGTGTCGTTTTCTACTAATTTGGGGGTGCTGATTACGAATATCTGGTCAGATTTGAAATTCAAAATGGCGGATGCAAATGATGGAACAAAAAACTGACATGGGTGTCGTTTTCGACTAATTTGGGGGTGCTGATTACAAATATCTTGTCAGATCTGAAATTCAAAATGGCGGGTACAAATCATGATACAAAAAACTGACATGGGTGTCGTTTTCTACTAATTTGGGGGTGCTGATTACGAATATCTGGTCAAATTTGAAATTCAAAATGGCGCATGCAAATGATGGTACAAAAAACTGACATGGGTGTCGTTTTCTACTGATTTGGGGGTGCTGATTACGAATATCTGGTCAGATTTAAAATTTAAAATGGCGGATTCAAATGATGGTACAAAAAACTGACATGGGTGTCGTTTTCGATTAATTTGGGGGTGCTGATTACGAATATCTGGTCAGATTTGAAATTCAAAATGACGGATGCAAATGATGGTACAAAAAACTGACATGGGTGTCGTTTTCGACTGATTTGGGGGTGCCGATTACGAATATCTTTTAGAGTTTTTTTTCGAGTTTTTTGTACCATCATTTGCACCCGCAATTTTGAATGTCAAATCTAACCAGATTTTCGTAATCAGCGCCTCCAAATTAGTCGGAAAAGACCCCCATGTCAGTTTTTTGTACCATGATTACGAATATCTGGTCAAATTTGAAATTCAAAATGGCGGGTACAAATCATGGTACAAAAAACTGACATGGGGGTCTTTTCCGACTAATTTGGGGGTGCTGATTACAAATATCTGATCAGATTTAAAATTCAAAATGGCGGGTACAAATGATGGTACAAAAAACTGACATGGGTGTCGTTTTCTACTAATTTGGGGGTGCCGATTACGAATATCTGGTCAAATTTGAAATTCAAAATGGCGCATGCAAATGATGGTACAAAAAACTGACATGGGTGTCGTTTTCTACTAATTTGGGGGTGCTGATTACGAATATCTGGTCAAATTTGAAATTCAAAATGGCGCATGCAAATGATGGTACAAAAAACTGACATGGGTGTCGTTTTCTACTGATTTGGGGGTGCTGATTACGAATATCTGGTCAGATTTAAAATTCAAAATGGCGGATTCAAATGATGGTACAAAAAAGTGACATGGGTGTCGTTTTCGATTAATTTGGGGGTGCTGATTACGAATATCTGGTTAGATTTGAAATTCAAAATGGCGGATACAAATCATGATACAAAAAACTGACATGGTTGTCGTTTTTGATTAATTTGGGGCTGCTGATTACGAATATCTGGTCAGATTTGAAATTCAAAATGACGGATGCAAATGATGGTACAAAAAACTGACATGGGTGTCGTTTTCGACTGATTTGGGGGTGCCGATTACGAATATCTTTTAGAGTTTTTTTTCGAGTTTTTATCGAGTTTTTTGTACCATCATTTCTACCCGCCATTTTGAATGTCAAATCTAACCAGATTTTCGTAATCAGCAACCCCAAATTAGTCGGAAAAGACCCCCATGTCAGTTTTTTGTACCATGATTACGAATATCTGGTCAAATTTGAAATTCAAAATGGCGGGTACAAATCATGGTACAAAAAACTGACATGGGGGTCTTTTCCGACTAATTTGATTTGTACCCGCCATTTTGAATTTCAAATCTGACCAGATATTCGTAATCAGCACCCCCAAATTAGTAGAAAACGACACCCATGTCAGTTTTTTGTATCATGATTTGTATCCGCCATTTTGAATTTAAAATTTGACCAGATATTCGTAATCAGCACCCCCAAATTAGTAGAAAACGACACCCATGTCAGTTTTTTGTATCATGATTTGTATCCGCCATTTTGAATTTCAAATTTGACCAGATATTCGTAATCAGCATCCCCAAATTAGTCGAAAACGACACCCATGTCAGTTTTTTTGTATCATGATTTGTATCCGCCATTTTGAATTTCAAATTTGACCAGATATTCGTAATCAGCACCCCCAAATTAGTAGAAAACGACACCCATGTCAGTTTTTTGTATCATGATTTGTATCCGCCATTTTGAATTTTAAATTTGACCAGATATTCGTAATCAGCACCCCCAAATTAGTAGAAAACGACACCCATGTCAGTTTTTTGTATCATGATTTGTATCCGCCATTTTGAATTTCAAATTTGACCAGATATTCGTAATCAGCACCCCCAAATTAGTAGAAAACGACACCCATGTCAGTTTTTTGTATCATGATTTGTATCCGCCATTTTGAATTTAAAATTTGACCAGATATTCGTAATCAGCACCCCCAAATTAGTAGAAAACGACACCCATGTCAGTTTTTTGTATCCGCCATTTTGAATTTAAAATTTGACCAGATATTCGTAATCAGCACCCCCAAATTAGTAGAAAACGACACCCATGTCAGTTTTTTGTATCATGATTTGTATCCACCATTTTGAATTTCAAATTTGACCAGATATTCGTAATCAGCACCCCCAAATTAGTCGAAAACGACACCCATGTCAGGTTTTTTGTATCATGATTTGTATCCGCCATTTTGAATTTCAAATTTGACCAGATATTCGTAATCAGCACCCCCAAATTAGTAGAAAACGACACCCATGTCAGTTTTTTGTATCATGATTTGTATCCGCCATTTTGAATTTCAAATTTGACCAGATATTCGTAATCAGCACCCCCAAATTAGTAGAAAACGACACCCATGTCAGTTTTTTGTATCATGATTTGTATCCGCCATTTTGAATTTCAAATTTGACCAGATATTCGTAATCAGCACCCCCAAATTAGTAGAAAACGACACCCATGTCAGTTTTTTGTATCATGATTTGTATCCGCCATTTTGAATTTAAAATTTGACCAGATATTCGTAATCAGCACCCCCAAATTAGTAGAAAACGACACCCATGTCAGTTTTTTGTATCATGATTTGTATCCGCCATTTTGAATTTAAAATTTGACCAGATATTCGTAATCAGCACCCCCAAATTAGTAGAAAACGACACCCATGTCAGTTTTTTGTATCATGATTTGTATCCGCCATTTTGAATTTCAAATTTGACCAGATATTCGTAATCAGCACCCCCAAATTAGTCGAAAACGACACCCATGTCAGTTTTTTTGTATCATGATTTGTATCCGCCATTTTGAATTTCAAATTTGACCAGATATTCGTAATCAGCACCCCCAAATTAGTAGAAAACGACACCCATGTCAGTTTTTTGTACCATGATTTGTACCCGCCATTTTGAATTTCAAATCTGACCAGATATTCGTAATTAAATTTGATAACAAATTAAATTCTATTCTATTCTATTCTATTCTTCTATTCTAATTTAGTAGGTATTTCTATGAATCTTGTCTGCCTCCCTTCTAACCTATGTCGCAGTAGATCTAAATAAGTATAGTACCTACCTACTTCATAGTAGGGCTAGTCATATGCACAAATATAGAAAAAATGAAATGATAAAATGGCAACTCCACCTATTTCCGTATTTTCGACCGGTGGTGCGGCGGCAGTCGGAGGGTCGTCGGGTAGCGACGCGCCGCCGCCGCGCCGCCGCCCGCGCCGCGACGAAGGTAAGGTAGGGAAGGGGGTTAGGGGAACGCCTATGTTCAACCGTAAACAATCTACAACTACAAACGACTACGTAAAGAAATAATAAATAAAATGAAATAATAATAATAATATTTGACCCCACATAATAAAAATACATAAATTGGTAGGTAGGTAGCTAGTAGGTACATCCTTACATAAAAACTGGTTGGATGGTAGGTTAGGTAGATGAGATAAATAGACGTACGGTACTTAGGTACTTTCACCCGTCGCATTACACATGCTTTCGCTCTCATGATTTTCATAAGTTGTTTTTTTTAACTTTTTTTTATTACCCATACTTTTAGATACGAGTAAATATAGAACTGAACTAGCTGAAATATTGACTAGAACACACTTTGTTATTAGAGTTTTTGTTTAAAAGTCCCGCGCTTTTAAATCACGTCGATCGTGAGCTTGGTCAGTGTACGGTGGAGAGGCACAGGTCCGTCGCTGGCCGTTGCCGCTGAGTGAGTGAGGGCAGGCGGTGACAGTGACGCTATAACGTCTAATCCACTCGTAAAAAAGAGATGGCAATAGCGCGTGTGTCGTATTTGTAAACGTCGTAAGTGCAATAACACAAAATATTTTTTTAAATATAATAAAAATAAGCTTACTGTATAATCCGTACAGTAAAGTATTTAATATGAACATAATAATTTTTTTTTGTAAAAATCATTTGTTACATTGCTACACTTTCATAGCACTGACTTAATAAAGTATTTCCAGCGCCTAATTTGAAATTTATATTCTATCGAGAAAATTTTATCTAATCGTGTTTTCAATTTTTATAGTTATAGATATGCTCAATTTGATACTCATACTTAAAATTTAACCCGCTCAGAGTTCTATGCGATGATTTACAGTAAACGCCGTGAACCTCGTTTCTATTGAAGGGAGCCCTTAATACCTGGTTTAGTTCAACAGGAAAACGGTAAGAACATAACCGTAAGTTCTTCTAGGCTTGTTCGCGATTCTAAGTGATCCCCTTATTGAATAAATGCTTTTTGACTTTGACTTCGGCCGACTGACAGTTTTTTTAGAAGATGCAATTTGCTTACATTGCGCCTATCATTTGGAGTACACGACATGTACTCATTGCCCAATATTTTAATTGCACACGTCTATTACAAATCGCAGACTTTGCAATAAAGAGTCAACTAGTAGGTAATGTATTTGTTAATAACTTTTTTTTTTATAAAAGATCTTGCCTGAATGAAGGTTGGATACTATTAAACATCTATAAAATAGATCACAAATGCTCTACTACAAATGCTTAAACAATAAGAAAAAATATATAGTTCCAATACCATTTTAAAAATATTGACGTAGGTAAATATATTTTGCCAGACATTTCACACAATGCAATCTATCCCCAAACTAAGCAAGTTTGTACTATCGGATCTAAGATAACTGTCATGTATTATAATAATCACCATATTTATTTTATCTGACGAATTCAACATTTTGGTTTAGTCATCCATAAAGTTATCGTTATAATTTCACAGATATCGTTGACTATCTATATTCCAATAGGTAATTAAGTTTCATTTATTTACATAGAACATTACAGCTAACGCAAGCATTTATAATTGGTATGCACAAAATGCATATGCAACAGTTGAACTATCTATAGACCATTGCAAACAATCTAAAGATAGCTCAACTGATCCAAATCTGTGCCAATCGGAAGCGTCCCCAACACACTGGCTGCATTGCCACGCTGATTGACAATGCTAAACGCTGAGCCAGATACTCACCAGCCATATAATTAAGGAGGTGGTATCCGCCAACGAGAGGTTTTCTCCGTGTTATTTCTCTTAGATGAGTGAGTATAAATGTCCAAAAAATATTAAATATATATAATTAACATTAAAATAATATTATAATATTATAATATTATTTATTATAATATTTAATATTATATTGCTTATTAAAGACTAAATTTTAATTTGAACAATTGAAAGAATTCTAACTATATTATTACTATATGAAAAAAATATCCAAAGTAAAGCAATTTTTATTTTAAATTTGGTTATTTCTTCTAAACGGTATTGATTTTTAGTTTTTTTTTTCACACAAATATTTGTCAAAGTATTTATCACAAAGTGAACAATTGGCAGTTCGAACTAATAATTCATTAGGCTACAAATAATTATTTCTTGAATGCGATATGAAATGGAATGCGCGCGGGTCCCTGTGCGGGCGACGGGCGGCAGTGCAACTCAGTATGGACAGACTCCTCAAGGTCGTTGGCGAGTACCACCGCCTTAAGTATTTTGATTAAACATTAGTCATTAATATTCGTGTCACTAATAATATTTAAGAACCTTTGTCTAGCTCGGGTAGGAAGGAATAGGAACTAGCTAGTTCAGTACTCGTAAATTCATGGCCGCGAACACATGATTTCTTAACACTGTTATTGCTGAAATTACGAAAACTGTAATGTATTATGGCCTAAATGCTACTTTATACGTGTGTTTTTTATGAGAATTTGTGATGAAACAAGCTGATATTCTGTTGAGCGGCTACCTGTATACCTAATGGATTATCTTACAGATTACAGAAGCCTCAGCGACGACGTCTAAGCGGCGTTATGCTTAATAATGCACGTTTATTTTTGTTCCACATGCATAACGCATCCTAGAACCAAATATGTACCTACCAATATATTTCCTATATATATAAAAGAAAGTCGTGTTAGTTACTTCACTTATAACTCAAGAACGGCTGAACCGATTTAGCTGAAACTTGGCAGGGAGGTAGTTTAGAGCCAGGAGAAGGACATAGGATACTTTTTATCCCGAAAAAATAACGGGAACGGGAAAAAACTGCCACGCGGGCGAAGCTGCGGGCGGCCGCTAGTTACCTATATTATTAAATTACTAGATTTAAATAACTTTATACATACATATAATATAAAATGTTATAGTTGAAGGTTAACAAGAATCGAAAATATGATTACTATTGTTTAGGTAGTCAAAATATACAAAGTGCTTGGATTGAAAAATATATTTTTATGTTTGTCATTAAATCGTTCTCTTTCATTTTTCTGCATAGATTGTAGGGTACAAGATGATCTAAGGGTACAAGCTCTAACATAAGAGTAATATAAAAAAAATATGAAGTTCTCAAAATACTGGTGACTGTACCCTGTAATGTACATTAACTGCAAGCTTCTATGAGTAATTGCCACAACACAGACGATCTTAATGTAAGTGAGGTCAATAAAGATCAATATCCCTAGATGTGTGTCAAGTTGGAAGCGTCACTATGGAATCTCGTGCTTTTTGGAGCATGCTATAAAACTGTACCCATTAGGGATTACCAGTGCCTAAAGGACATAAATAGTGCTCATATAGTTTCGGAGATATTTAGGTCGTTATATAATCCTTCCTTGAGCCTCACCAAGAACGGCTCACGTATCATGATGATTTATATGCCAAAAAAACTGTGCCCTAACAGTGCCCACGACGAGCCAAGTTTTAACATAGTAGAAGCCGAGATATTATACCCTATTGATATGGCTTCCAACTTGACGGTTGGTTTTCCATTAATTCTGGCAAAACGACAGATTAGAAACATTTAATATGCAAAAAAAACTATGCTCAATTTAGAGCCCAATCTGAGAAAACAAAACCAGAACCTTAGTGCCTTCTCTACGTAAAAACTGTAAATTTTAAACAGTCGCTTGGTTATGTACGCAGTTTGTTATGTGTAGCTAAATGTGAATTAATCGAAGTAGACACTTCAGTCTAACTAAAAATCACTCGGAACACCGCCTCTTTCATTCATGTTTACTTATCTACAGTTTTAAAGTTTTTCCCTAGTGTTGCTAAGACCTTCGTTTGCAACAGTATTTTTTTGCGAGTAGTCATAACCCGTTTATAATATCATCAAAGGTGACCTCAACAAAAATAATAACCGATAACTACAAAGTAGCAATGTTGGCTAATCTACGATTACAACTGACCACCTGAATGTCATTGAGGGTAATGATATGAGGGACAATATAAAAAGTTAAAAAATAACGAATTATATATCGTAGCCAAGAATTCATTACTCTATGACGTTAGTCGTAAAGTCTAAATAGTATGGGATTGACGCATACTACAGCTTTATAAAGGTAGAAAAGGAACGAAGCCGTACGTTTCTTGCCAGTTCTTCTAGACTTGTTCACGTGGAACTAGCGGCGCCTAGAACTCACCTAGCTTTAGGAAGATTCTATGTAATCCTTAGGATACTTCTGAATTTATGCATTTTGACTTTGACTATGATATTAAGTGACAACCATCACATATAACCGAAAACATCACGTGATCTGTCATTAAAACCCTAGACAGAGTGTTGATAATGCTGTTGTTTAATTTGCCTAAACTAACTGCAACGTCCATACTTATAAAAATCTGTCAAAATATAAACAATGCTTATAATATTGCCATCTCTTATTAATAGATAATAACGAACAGTGACAGGGCTAATTTTAAAAAAAGATAAATTAAAAGAAGAATATGAAACAACAGATTTGACACTAATGTATATGTGTAATGTTGTTGTAATCTGTCGTTCGTTTCTTTCGCGTGAATCTATTTTTTAATTCAACATAAGTAACTAAGGGTTTAGGGTTAAAATTCAGGAATTTCTTCGTTAGTCGAACCAAGACATAAAAGACCTGAAAATTTCAAATTTCTACGATCAGCGGTTCGCTGTGCGTTGTTAATGTCAGTCAGCTAGTCAAGACATAATTGTTATAAATTTATTCTCAATGAACAATTATGATATCATAATATGACATCATAATTAAATTTTATGTCATCATATTTCTGCGGCTGGTAGGTCAAGCCCCAAACTAAGCACAGCTTGTACTATGGGAACTAGATGACTGATAGCATACTTATATACATTTTTTGTTGTAGACAGAAAACAAACATCTTTGTTCATCGCACAAATGTTTGTTCTTTGTGGGGATTGAACCCACCACCTACAGCGCAGAAGGCAGGACTACTATGAACTGAGCTGTTAAGGCTGTAATGTGTCATGAGATGAATCACTAATAGTGATAATCAGAGCATTCCACCATTCAGTATTCTAACATTATATAAACAAGATAAACCGGTTTATGTTCTCGGTTATTCTTCTATTTTAAGGGTTACAGTAAGTGCTTGATAAGAGCAGGTACTTAGAGAAGTTCTAAGGCAAAATACAGAAGTGTGAATGGGACAGTTGAACGGTAAGGCTTGGTCGCATAAAACTGGAGCCAGATTAGCTTGGTTTATAAACACGTTGAAATGTATTAAATGAAAACATTTTGACTTTGAAAGAACTAATCGCATCTAGATTATATTAAAAACTGAAAGAGAAATGGAAGATTGAAGACAGAAAGCTCGAGAATACCGAACGTTACGTGAACAGAACGATACGAGAATGAAGCAAATTACTAGTGTACAATACGTGGTCTCTAATATAAATAAAGTACAGTTTATTTTTAGAATTAATTAATGTCTGTAGTATCTGTACATGTAACTTGTAAAGCGTTTAAATTGTATTTTAAGAACAAATAAAACATGCATGGAAGTGCTAATGCAACTGTTGCATGCCGGGTCAAGTTTCTCGTGCAAACTAGGACTTGATGACGTCATCCGTGGATGCTAAATATAGCCTCTGTGACCTGCTTACAGAACAAAGTATAGGGGGGTACCCCGAGGCACGTGCCCTTGGGACGAGAGGGTTGAAATAAAGCGAAAACGTACAAGTTGGGATTGGAAACCGACCAAAAATTCGAAGCAAATTTTGACCTTCCCTATGCGGGACATACTCGTAGATAGGATATTTGGTTTCTGGGTTTAGCCGGAGATATGTACAGCCTACATGGATCCATTTGAATTTGAATTCTACACATGATTGTATTGCACGAATCTCCCCAGTGGAAAAAATATATAACTCTGGTGTCTTTTGAACTTCTGTGGTATATCATGCACTTGGCATGTTTTCTGTCGTACCTTTGACACCACACTGGAGCCAATATAACTTAACTTAATAAAGTTGAGGTTATTTACATTATTATATTCGTAAGTTCAAAATATTTTTTGGGTGTATTTTCTTATTGCAATTCAAATCAATGCACATGGGAAGGGAACATGTTTTATGTATAAAATTTTAATTATGGCGAAACTTGACACAAGTTGAAGTTATAAAACCGCGAACAATAACAACCCCACGATGACGATAAAACATGGTAAGTGGTTACCGACAATCGAATCATTTCCATTCATACCGGAAGAATAGTGATTTTATGATAAGACAAGCTATTTTTACAAATACATATTTTTAAATACCTCTCTTTCACAGAAAAAAAAACCTAAAGATTCTCTTCTTTATTATGCTAGTTTGTTCACAGCTGAAAGTTTTATAAAAGACCTTATGTTCTAGGGTGTAGCTTCAGAAGTACTTTGGCTATATAGCTATCCTATCCTAAAGCAATTTTACACCGTATTTTTTTAGCAAATGTATGTTTTTTGTGACTTACCCTTGACTCTTCTTCTATAGGCGGTGCTGTACGATTGCTAAGGCAGTTCATCTTCTTAAATTCGTTTGGGCTAGAGCATATTCCATACCAGATGCAATGTCCTTCCGCCGAGGCCGTTGGAATCTGTAACGAATGCATGGCTTTTTAGAAAATATTCCACAAACTCAAATTAAAAAAGGATCGGCTGGTGAAGATAGTCGTCTGACGAATAGAAAAAAAGTGACGATCAACATAATAAGCAAAATGATAACGACCTGAAAAAACCTTTTTCTATGCAAAAAATTCCATATTTTTTAAGGAAATCTGTGCGTTCTGTTTTTGTTACTGTACACTATTAAAGTCCATGGTGATCGACTTAACTTTCGCTGAAACCAGACCTAGATCTATTAGTTTATCATCTATTTAGTGCATATAGAAGTAGTCTTCTATACTACGTAAAACAAATGAGACACTTGCTTGTTCAGTACAGTTCACAGAGCACTGGTGTAGAGCCAGCATATTACCATAGTGATAAGATTTTTTACAAAAAGCCAAGCATCAAAAGATACTCTCAACAACTTTGACGAGAGCTGTTTTGGCAGACTGCCTTACCGATGAGGAGCAAGTGACCAGCTGTTGATTCTCAATTTCAAATCTCATATTGTTTTTATATTGCTCGTAGAACTGAAAACCGCTGAGGAACAAAGGTTCTCGAGTGGCGACCACGAACCGAAAGCCAAAGCGTAGGGCGCCATCCTACCCGATGGACTGACAACAATGATAGGATCGCGGAAATTCGATGAATGGAAAGGACTCAAAATCGTTCTTTCTGAAAATATGTGGAGATGCCTATGTCCAATGTGGACTTCTACGATGATTGTTTTCAATCTACCATCTCTTTTATACTCCTCGTAAACAAACTAAGACTGCAAGCACTGAAGCGTGTCTGTACCTACCTATTTTACTACTGCAAAGAGTCATACTTGGTTGGTTTGTATCTTACACAGCTTAGTTCACATAACACATTACTTTGTAACGTTTTATAAATAACCGTGCATTGAGAATCATTGTACAAAGACATGGTAATAAAAACTACATTAGTAAACACTACCTATCGATTTGACTGCTAATACGAATCGCGTGACATGCCAGAAAGAGTACACAGACAGTAGTCAGAAATGTATCATGGCATTGATTTATTCATGGAAGGTAGACAGAACACACGATTATCGTACAAGAATTTGTACGTTTGTATTTTATGGCCAAGACATGTCAATCTCAGTAGGTTAGTTGGTGGAGTCAGCAATGAGACAATGGCGACCCATAAACATTTGTGTGATGGGTACTAAGAATATGGACTTATTCTATGGATGGGTATGATGATTTTGGCGGATAAAGAGTCTGGGCGTTATTATCAACGTACATAAAGTATAATTTACAAAAAAAGGATCTATTCTAAGTAATCACTTTGATTTTATGGACTAAAAGCTTTTTGACTTTTATCAATTATCTGGCTCAATAATAAAAGTTTTGCTTAGTAGTTGTCTGACATTTTCAGAACACTCAAACAACATGTCACCATCCACTTTCTGATTCATTGATTCAGGATTCGTTAGCTTTAACCTCGTATATTAAATTAATTAAAGGACGTGCAAAAGTAAAAGTCCGATCATCATGCTGGTATTAAATTATCATGGGTATCAATAATTCGTCTCCCACGCACAATGGATGAAACGTATACTTACTAGATTAAACTAGATAGAATAGAGAGATATAGAAAATAGATAGAAGATAAGTATCAGTATCCTAGCTAATCTATACTAATAAATAAAATTTAGGTGTCTGTTTGTAATATTAAAATAACTGCTTTTTAGTACATGCATAGGAATGTATATACGATACATATACCAAAATAGCATTTTTTTAAATTTTTGTCTGTCTGTCTGTCTGTTTGTTCCGGGTAATCTCTGGAACGGCTGGACCGATTTCGACGGGACTTTCACTGGCAGATAGCTGATGTAACAAGGAGTAACTTAGGCTACTTTTTATCCCGAAAAAATAACGAGAACGGGAAAAAACTGCCACGCGGGCGAAACTGCGAACGACCGCTATTTTATGCCGTATTAACGCCATCTGTTGGCGACATCGAGTACTACTTCAGTTAAGATTTGTAAGTAAAAATGTTTACCGCCCAACGAAGTGGGCACGGGTCAGCTAGTATAATAATAATATACGTACAGAAGTTCTACTCCGATGATACAAAAAAGGAGATCGTACGAATTTTAGTTATGGTAGATATGTATGTATTCGATTATGTACATAATCGAATAAATGTCGGCATAATGGGTATATGAAACATTCACTTGACTTTCCAATGAATCCTTGTGCGTCATTCGATTCAAACCACGGTCAAAACAACTAAAAACCTGATCTATTATTCAACACCCAATATTTTATCCCGCACTCGTTTCACATTTAAATTAAGGATATTATACAACTGTTCAACAGTTGACAAGTAGGGCACACGAATATGCGATGGGAAGAACCGTTATAATGATAAATATCTTTTGCGGGTGGATATGTACCAAATGTACTATTTAGATATACCTCTGACTACCCCCCTTAGACATCCTCAAAGAACCTCGAGAGGTACTTGGTACTAAGAGATCGGAGGGGATATCTACCGTGCTTGGAGAATAAAGTCATGATGCTACTTCTTGCTATTGCTTTTTTACTACTATGATGCTAATATAGTAGTAAAAATATCTGCTAATAGATGACGATAAGGAAACTGGATAAGGAATTAGAATCATAACATTTCCTGTTTATATACATAACTAGCGGCCGCCCGCAGCTTCGCCCGCGTGGCAGTTTTTTCCCGTTTCCGTTATTTTTTCGGGATAAAAAGTATCCTATGTCCTTCTCCTGGCTCTAAACTACCTCCCTGCCAATTTTCAGCTAAATCGGTTCCGCCGTTCTTGAGTTATAAGTGAAGTAACTAACACGACTTTCTTTTATATATATAGATGTTATTGAAATATGCTGTTAAGTCGTAAAGTATACAATAAATAATTTCGCCGTGTGAAGAGCAGACAAGCAGAAGAAGTCTTATGAAGACACCTCACAAGACTCACTTCAATTGTAGCTATATAGAATTACTAGGCATATTTTTTTCAAGAATAAGGCTTTAAAGTTATCTTACTAATCTATACAAATAAATTACATTTAATGAATTAAATATTTGTAATGTAAAAATAGTTTTTTACTAAATACATAATGAGATATGTCACATACCTATATGTGACATACGGTATATCGTTCGGTATATATGTTATGAAATATTAAGGTTAGCAAAATTACAACGTCAAAGTCGCGGACGGCTTGATAGTTATTTTATAAATAAACTTTGTACAACGTAAGCAGATGATTTGAGAAATAAATACTGAAAAATAAATCTTTAAATAACCCTGATATTGTTCACTAAAGCGCTGAAAAAGAAAGCATCTCGTCAATCATAAACCATTGAACCTATTTAAATTCATAAAACTTTGATGGATGAGCGTTTTTCAAGCGGCGAACTGAGTTCATTACAGTTTAGTTACCTTCCGAATGAATAGACTTAGTAGGTACCTTAGTAGAATAGTCTTTACAACTTGCGTGAAAGAAAGTAGCCCGTTGACCTCACACGCTTTGGTATAAAACTTTCGTAAATGCCAACGTTTGCGAGTTCAAGGCTTGACTAATCCCTATACTAATAAACATTACTTAGAACATTGCTCATTTTTTAAAAACGCAATATAAGGTACTTTAATAATCATTGTTTATTTGACTGTTACAGATTTTTATAAGTGTAAACTTCAATAAGCAAAAGATACTACACCATTATGAATCAAAGTGAACCATCAACCACATTACTTTACCAACCAGTTGCTAGTGTTTCCAGTATTCTAGTGATCTGGCTGTATTGTGTCATGTTACCGCCTCAGCACAGTTGCACAGTACACGTATTTTTTGAAATCCGACCAGTTTCACTTTGAAACTAGCAAGAATAACACAAAGTTATACGAAAGTTACATAATTATATGATAATACTTGTACCAAGAACATAGTCTGTCAGCTAATTCTACAAGGACGCTTTTAAACATGAGCAGCTGAACTTCAGATTATAAAAGATTATGAGCCTCATCACATTTAAACTTGAAATCCTTTACAAAGATGACTGGATTCTAGACTTAGAACGTAATCCCTATTTAAATTTAACACCTACTCACGTAAAACGTTCGCAATAAAACTATACCGGATTTAAATCGTGTTTTTTTCTCGAGGAATTATGGCAATAGCTAAATTAAAGATCGATGGAAGCAGGGTCTATAACAATGGAGACATGGATTTGTAACTGTGGGTAGTGTGGGTGTCACTGTGTGTCGAATTCAGCCAAATTTTAATGTATTACGGACATAAGCGGTATTCCCAGAAACAGCCATGGGGTTAGTGAGTGGAATAGATATCTGAGTGAATATATCAATAAAATCAAAACTGTTTGTGAGACAGATTTTGAAACAAAGAAGACATCAAAATCATTTGAGTAAACAAACATACCTACTTTTAGTCCATACGGTCAACGAATCCGTTTGTACGATAACCTCCAATGTTATCTGCTTTGCTTTATTCAAATGTAAGATTCAAGGTTAATGATATAAGCTTGCTCATTTCCGTTCTCGAAGAACAGACCATTTTCTACTAATTTTTAAAAGCGTACTATCTGAATTTTCCCTGAGTTTTCTTTTCGTTAATATCGCAGTCCCTTCCATTTCCCCACTTATTTGTTTCACGTCTAGCCGGTTGTCGGCATTGCCGCCGCGCCCTGTCTACTGTTTTCCCCGGTGATCAATATTTACTTTCCTCCTACCCCCTATAGAATCGACTACCTACCAAATTCAGCTTTTCACCAGACAATATAGTCAACATTGCTTTGACGGATACCTTTACCATTATACGGAAATCAATCTGCTAATTAGAATAATACTAATTTCCGTTTCATGATAAAGGTATCCGTCAAAGCAATGTTGACTTATATAGCTTGGGTACGTACTACATATACATTTTGAATGAGTCAGGACGTCTAAGGATGAATCATTGTTATTCAGTGGTTGTATTAAATATTCCATTGTCCGGGCTTGCTTCTTTATCTCGGGGCTCCTTTTAATTAGTGACAGGGATTTTATGGTTGGTTTTTATGATAATTATATAACAAATTCTTCTAAATTTCGTTTTGTCATCATCATAATCATGAAGATACAGGACATACGCCGCCTCATTTTTAGGAAGAACAATTAAAAAATTAAATTAATTTATAAAAAATTTGAGTCTTTGCCATCCACCATCTTCCCGCAACCATTACAATTTCATCAGGTCTATTATTTAGCCATTCATTAGGCCATCATTTAGGTTTATGGGCCCGTTCTAAGCTTCGTTTTTCGGTTCTAAGTCACCATTCAAGAACAAAAAAAAAAAAAAAAAAACGATGCAGTACCTTGCCTAATGAGCCTGAAGTCTGAGATTAGAGAAGTACGCAGTTCATGTTTAGTTTGTATTATGGGATACACGATAAGCGCCCCTGTCGGACATTAGAACTGCTTTTGCTAGTCAAAATTACACATGAACCATGTACACCTAAAATATCAGAGTCTCAACTCTGATCATAAAGTTTATTTCAGCATTGCATTCGGCAACCACAACGTGTTATTTTAAACTGCTCACAGATTCTGTTCCACTTTCACGTCTGTCGTTTGTCTGATTCATAAAGTTTGCATGAGATTTCTCCAAGGTTGACCTGACCTTCGTTACAACCTTATCAGCCTCATTATCACCTTGTAAAGCTCGGTAATTGCATCCTCATCTTGAAAATCATTTATTTTCAAACATGATCTTTAAATTGCTAAGTAGGTACGTCTCTTGGGTTGGGTTCAACATGATTATTTCTTTTAAAAAGTTTCTCTTAAACCAGGGTAAAGTCTAAGCGAATATGACCATGTTATTTTTTAATATTTCTATTCATTCACATGTTAAGTACATGTGAATGAATAGAAATATTAATGCATTTTTTCACATTTCTATGAAACTTATGGTGTTGCAGATGTCAATGAAAGTGTTTAATGGTATAGAATAAATAATGGAATGTACTAGCCACGTGGTGCTCCAGGCTTAAAGAAAGAGTAGGACTCTTTTATTACCTCCCATTGATGACACAAGATACAACTAAGGAAACGCATCAAGAGGCATTAGACAACAGCATCTCCTGCGTACAAAACACTGACACAGGTGTCACCAATCCACCTGCCAAGTGTGGTGACTATGGCAAACCCCCTCTTAAATTAGTGGAGTCACTTAAGTATACATACAGGGTACATCATAGCCTGCATATGTAAGTATTACACTTATAATATAAATTTGTGTTAGATTTATAATAAGAATTTATGTTTCAGCATTTTAACATTTATATCGGTGTGGAAAACATGGTGAGGAAACCAGTTAGGATACTAGCAGCGGCGATGGGCTTGCAACCTGTCACATATGGAATATCCACTACATAATGCAAAAGGTGGGTATGTGTCAAAAAAAAAATAATATCTGGACGCACCTCTGACCCCCCTTAGACATCCTCGAAGAATCTCGAATAGGTACTTGGTACTAAGAGATCTGAGGGATATCTCCCGTGCTTGGGGATTAAAGTCGTGATGCAATTTTTTTATAAAAAGGTAATTAAGTAGGTACCTACCTATTTTATGTACCTGGTAAGTATGGCACTGAAGACTTGTCACACTTTTGGGAAATGCTTGTCATAACTACTGCATTGTTAGGCATGACGTACCCCAAGGTTTACTGTCGTCTCACACACACGACATTCACAGAATTTAAAACAGTTTCCTTAACATCACACCACTCAAGGCGAGTTTTCATAAAAAAATTTTGAAAAACAAGAAAAAAAAGAAACATGAGATGAGAAACCTGAAGATGTCAAAAAAATTAAAATAAATTTGCAAAAATTCACGACCGATGTGGCGCAGCGGGCGAATGTCCGCCTGCGACGCAGGAGGTTGCGGGTTCGATTCCCGCCTTGGGGTAAATGTTTGTACGATTTATAAATATTTATTCCGGGAGTTCTGGGTATTTTCTGTGCATAATAAAAAATATATATGTGCATGTATTGTATTGCATTAAGTATATCAGTCATCTAGTACCCATAGCACAAGCTCTGCTTAGCTTGGGGCTAGATGATGCAGTGTGGATTGTCCAGCATTAAAAAAAATTATATGATATGTTAAATGTATAGGTAACCTATGGGTATTTGAAATAAATAGCCTTTTTACCCATAACTTTTTTACAATTTATGTTAGTAATCGCCTTAACAAGTTCAGTTTGGAATGCTAGATTGATGCCAATGTATACCCACATACAATAACATGGTTATAACTAGAAGAGATTGTATTAATTAATAAGGTTGCTTTTCTTTATATCACATGCTTAATCTCCACATTCTAAGTTTCATTAAAATCCATTCATCCGATACATGACACTACCAAATGATAGGTACCTATATACCCACATTGTGATTTCCTACTTCACATAATTGAATAGAAGTGGGGCCAATAAAGCTCCCTTTATGCTGAGTCAATTGACAACAGACAGTTATTGGAATAAATTAATATTAATTGGTCTCACTGTCCTTCTATTGAGCAGTTGCGGTGGGTCACTTAAAACAACTACTTAATACTTAATAACTTTTATTATTCACTGCATCAACCATTCTTATTACATTAATTGTTCGGTTCCAAGAAGATTTTTTCAATGCTGCGATAGTTGGAGTTTTTAGTTTCATTCAAACATAATGGTATGGGTTACCACTAGAGATGTTTCAGGATTATAGATACCAATCCCAAGACGCAATACATGTATAAACAAAATTAAATGTGAAAGTATTTGCCACACAGAACAATTTACACTACAATACTTATTATCTCAGTAGGTATGTAAGTTAAACAAATGTTTAATTAAATCATTTTGCTAGACCTTAACAGCAGATTTTGTATCATACAAAAGAAAGCTGTCATCATGCCATTATAATTTTGATTTTAGAATTCATGCATTGAGAATGCATGAGTTCATCAATCCATCTCAACACTAGGGTATAGAAAAGTATCAATATCATCTGTGAGGCATTGTAACAAAGAATATGGACTAAAAAATACATAATTACAGGCATAAAAAAAGAATTTGTTTTAAAATGCTACCTACCTCGCCAGATATAAAATCGAAATAAAAAAAATACTAGATAACTACCACAATTGCATCCTGGGCATTCCTGGGTAAGGTTTAATTCTGGAAACTATACAGCAGTTATATTTTTCTTTCTATTATTTCTTTAAAAATTTAATTGTTACAGCACCTACTTGTTGACAATGTTGTTCTATATAAGCCCAGAAGGTTTTTATTAGCTGGACAAATCAGTTCCTGTTGATAAAATAAAATGAACCTTTAACTTGAGCGACATGTACCTACCTACCCAAAAATCTATCAACCTTTTTTATAGGTACTAAGCACAATAATAATTGTAAATAATACTTATTTTTATAGTATGTGGCAATAGTCAGAAGTTAGTTACGGATTTATTATAATCAAAACTAAAAACATGCCTAATGCACCATACTATATCACGGAAAGTTATAACAGTCGGACTTACGTATACTGTAAGATGTAGGAGCAGCAGACATTCCAAGAGAGCTGGTAGAAATCGGCGTAAAAGCCCTGGGTAATCCGCCATTGCTCCACACTAAATTTCACTATTTACTTTTACTACCACAAATAAAATGTCATGACATAATTACACAAAAAGCGTTTTCACAATTTTATTTATCTTTAGCTGCCCGACCAAAACCAACACGAAGTATTCTGTGAAACCAAACCGCACGAACAAACCAGAACAACATTGATTGATTGAATGAAATGAACTGGAAGAAATGGATAGGAATTAATTAGGAATGAAATGAACCAAATTATCAGGTACCGTGATTACACAACCATAGAAAACACAACCACGGAAAGCGCAGCCAGGAATTGGTCTACATTTTGGCATTCAATGCCATGGTCGTGTACTCCATGGTATTGGAATACATTGGTAAACACAACTATGGAATTGGATGCCAAAAATTATGCCTCGTTTACACTCATTTTCTGAGGTGGATCCGACTCGGATAGGTTAGGTTAGAACATAAAAAAAAACGCGCGAGACGACCAAGTGGAGCGAGCGTCCTGTGGCAGCAGCTGCTGAAGCACCAGGAATAAATGACCTCCATGACCTGCCTACACTAATCTCAAAATGACGATGGTACAACTTGACTCTTAAGTTGCGTCTAAACGAAGCCTAAGCTTTCGTTCGACCAATCAGAGCAATGGTCACCAATTTCCCAGGCCGTGTAGTCTATGGTACATTTATTTGGTAAGCACAATTATTTTATGATACGTTTCTCAATATAAAAATAAAAACCAGCTAAGTGCGAGTTGGACTCGCACACGAAGAGTTCCGTACCATTATCTATGATAAAAACTGCAAAAAAAATCACGTTTGTCGTATGAGAGCCTCCTTAAACATTTATTTTATTTTGTTTTTTAGTATTTTCTTGTTATAGCGGCAACAGAAATACATCATCTGTGAAAATTTCAACTTTCTAACTATCACGTTTCATGAGATACATACAGCCTGGTAACAGACGGACAGACAGACTGACAGCAGAGTCTTAGTAATAGGGTCCCGTTTTAACCTTTGGGTACGGAACTCTAAAAACTACCCGTTATTTAATTAATAGGTAATATTCAATCAATCTACGTTTTAGGGGTTGCAGTTGCACACATTCACGACGCGTGTTGTGAATGTACAACCATGAAAAACACGGCCTGGAATTTTTCACCATGGACTGACATGTGTATTCCACGGTTGTGAAATCACGTGACCCCTCTTTAGATTTAGATACTTTTGCAAATAAAATCTGCACTAGGTGGTACAAGAACTAGACAAACAAACAACCAAGGAAGTGTAAGAATTTGTATGAAACCTAGCTGCCTACTAGATCATGAAAGTTATGTAGGTATATTTTTGTATCCATTTAAAGTGGCTTTTGATAAAAAGAAATAGAATCTCTAGAATGGACCCGAGACTAAGGCAAAGAACGGTGTACCCTACATTTAAACAGAAAAGGAAGTTGATTGCATTGGTATCGCAGCATCCGCAATTAATTTCATTTAAGGTTTCTCAGAATTTTAACACTAGAGATTCTCAGTCACTTTGGGGTAACATTGCAGCTGAGTGCAATTCTCTTCCTGGAGCTAGAAAAACTTGGAGACAGTGGAGAAAGGTTAGTTCTCCCTCTAATAAATAAACAATATCTGTATGTACAGTACTCAAAATGGCTTATGAAATAGCCCATCACATCAGCATACAGTGCTTGAAGAAGTTTCATTTATGTTCCTCCATTAGTGTATCACCCTTGCAACTACTAACTATTATCAAAAAAGATGGCTTGACAGCTCATCCCTAGGCAAAGTAGACAACCTGTCAACAAATATTCTTTGGATAGGTACTAATATTTGTGTTCTATCTCATGACCGATGTGGTGCGGCGGGCAAATGTCCGCCTGTGACGCAGGAGGTTTGCGGGTTCAATTCCCGCCTTGGGGGAAATGTTTGTATGATCTGCAAATGTTTATTCTGGGTGTTCTAGGTATTTTCTATGTATAATAAAAAATATCTATTCATGTAATGTATTTATTGTATTAAGTATATCAGTCATCTAGTACCCATAACACAAGCTCTGCTTAGCTTGGGGCTAGATGATGCTGTGTGGATTGTCCAGCATTTTTATTATTACTATCTCCTTTCTTTCATTTTGCAGACATGGCAAGATATTAGGTCTAATGCCAAGAAAAAACAGCAAGTTAGAAATGGCGAAATTCCTACATCCATTGAAAATCTTACAATGGCAGAAAGGGAAGCTTTAGGATTGAAAAATGTGACTTCTACTACTAGCTACCAAGATGCTGTTGAGTTTGTGGCCCCAGAAGAAACACTAGAGCCTACTGTGGACGATCATTTTAATGGGTATACTGATTCAGCATTATTCAGTGAGCCTGGATCACCTCCTGAAGTAAAGGCAGAACTATTAACTTTTTCGCACCCACAGCTTAACCCCTCTATATCTAAGGTGAAAAAGGTCAAAACTAGTAAAAACAGTAGTAATTCTGACAACTGTGTGTTCAACTGTGATATGTTAGCACTTCAAGAGCAGAGAAAAATACAAATTAAGGAAGATTATTTAAATTTCAAAAAAGACTATTTGAGACAGAAATTGCTATTGATGAAAGAGCAGACTGAAGCATTGAAAGGTATTGCAAAAGAACTTGCAAAGTGAATTATGGCGAAAATAGTGCCCAATTTAGCAAAAAAATAGTCAGTAAAGTAAGGATGTAGTTATTTTAAGTATAAGTAAATATATTATGTATCTACATAAAAAAATATTTATCCTACCTATTTTTATTTTAAATACTTTATAAACCTATCATAACTAATAGAAACTTACTACCTGCACTCTCCCTTATTTGGTTTGCCTCACCATTACCTAGCCTAATTTAATTTTTAGGCTCGGTTGCTGTTAATTCTGTGGTAATGTAGTGGGTACCATAAGGCAAGTAGGGTAAGAATAAAAAAATTACAGTACGGTTTGATTCATACATAATAATAAAATTATTTTTGGGCTGTGATGATGATGAATAATAATAAATATATTTTTAATAACATTAAACAAGTAAGTAGGTATTATATAACTTTGTTACAGTCAAACAGTGGGACTGTCACCATAGGTACCTATTTTTACTGCCTACCGGTTATGCTCCCATTGCTGTGTTCCTTTGCTGTGTTATTTTTTCATTCGTCGCATAGAGACGGCTGTTTCTGAAAATCGATTTAAACACGTAATTTATATAATCGATTTACTAAAAATCGGGTCCGCTACATTACTGCTCACTACTACTCTACTATTCACTAATAAAACCTCATCTGGATTATCTTGTTGAGATAATGAGGTAGTGCTGTAAGTTCTACATTAAAAGACTTACAAATAAATCAAAATAAACTTTTGAAACATCTCTTTAACTACGATTTCCTAACACCAACTAAACAGCTATACAGTGAAACAAAAATAATGAATATTTACCAAACGTACTCCTATAATACAAGTATCCAAATAAAAACGAAATTTCGAAAAAAAAACACATAATAGTCTAATAACATTTAAAACAAATAGACAACAAGGCAAGAGATTACTTCGGAATGCAGATAATATCCATATAACTAAGGTCCGTACAAATTATGGTAGAACAAGCATAAGCTTTGAAGGTGCAAAACTATTTAATAGTTTTCCAAAAGAAATTAAAAACTCCGGTAGCATAAATATATTTAAAACTGCGTAGTTCCACTCTTTACCGGGCGATGATGGCTCACAAACGCACAATCTTTTGAGGAATACCCACAAAATAGTTAGTTTTTTTATTTTTAGCTGTAGCAAAGCTCTCTTTATAATTTTATTTACTGTTAGATTGTTAGTTTATGTGCTCAGGAAATCATTTTTTTTTAAACTAGTTGTACGTACGTAAGTAGGTAAGATATTTAGTAATAAGTGTTCTACGAGACGGTCTAGTTACTTTATTTATTTATTTATTTATTTTTTGGAAGACTTACAGCACTAATTTACATGTTAACTAAAGCTAATCTAGCAACTAAAGGCTAATAACAAGTCTCCACTGTTAGTGACATCATAGCTAGGGAGCACTAGAACGTACAAGCAAAAATGTCGGTTGCCAACTAACAAGGTACCTACAGAATGCTATTTAACCAAAAACAAAAACTAAAAAGAAAAATAAAATAAAATGAACTGTAACACTGATAGAAAACATAATATTAATAGCATAATGATTGCTAAAATGACAAATAAATTTGCCTAATCAAAAAACTTAGAGCTCAACAAACGCCTCATCCTTGATGTGCTGCAACTGAATACATCAATAATGGTACTATGCTGCTTATTGTAAGTATCACACGCACGCAATAGATACGAGTTATAACGGTAGTTCGTACTCACGAATTTTAAACTGAATGTAGGAATACACCTTCGAGATCTGCTAGGAACGTAGAACTGTAACCTACTCAACAACTCAGGACAATCAATTTGACCGGCCACCAACTTACCCAGATAAAGAACATCTGCAATATCGCGTCTACAAGAAAGCGGTAAGAGGTGATATTTTTTACATGATAGTTCATAGTCATGAAGGTAAGATCTTGTTCGAAAATTTAAATAGCGTATGAATTTCTTTTGTATCAGCTCTAATCTATCAATGTACGTTGCATAGGCGGGGTTCCACACCTGTGAGGCATATTCTAAAATACTTCTTACATAAGTGCAGTATAAGATTTTACCTACGTACTAACGCGCTCTGCATGCTCGCTATCATTTTTAACGTAAAATAAGCTAATATTTCTCATTAAGTGAATTTGTACATTTCTTTTGAGAATAAAGTTCTTTAACCACAAAAATCTATTAATATTACTATAAAAATCGATTATAAGAAAATAAAAATCGATTATTTTTTAACATCCCTAGTTTACACGACCATGGAAAACGCGGCCAGGAATTTGTATACATTTTGACATCTAATTCCATAGTCGTGTATTCCATGGCTGTGCTGCTTGCCTAAGGTCGTGAGTAATAGTATTCTGTGGTAATGTGAGTAATTGAGTATTATGGTTCTGAGAGTTCTAAAGTATTTTAAGAGAGCACAAATTTGAGTACAATAATGTATGTACATGTTAGTACCCAAGCACTAAAATGCTAAGAAAACATTACAATAATTTTGTGAAGGCTTCAGTTTCTTCAGAAATTGATACTATACAGCCAGCGCTTAGTGGAGAACAAGCCAAAGAAATATATCTAAATGAAATCAAAGATGCAAACAGTTGTACAAGCTCTAGACATGCATCAGCTTCAACCACTCCAAAGAATACAACACAGAGAGTAAAAAGTTTAGAAGATATCCCATGTAAAGACTTGTTTAACAGTGTACAAAACAATGATGTAAATATGCTCAAAGTTATTCTGGATTCTTGTCCAAGTTTGATAAACATGGTTGACAACTATGGATGGAGTTTACTCATGATCGCTTGCCAAGCCAACTCAGTTGACACTGTAAAGGAATTGTTGAAAAGAGGAGTTGATACATCAGTAAGAGATAAAGGTGGTAACTCTGCTACAAACTTGGTCATCAGAAACAAAAACCTTGAACTAGTTGACCTACTGATACATCATAGAAATAACAACTCAAACAGTAATAATCATGAAACTTCTGGAAAAATAAATCTAAAAATAAATAACCCGACGCTTAAAGAAATGTTTGTATGTGAAATCTGTAACAAAGCTTTTCCTGACAAAGAGGAACATTTAACATCAACAGTACACAATATTAGCACCAGTATGGATAAGAAAATACCCACAAACTATGTTATACCCCAAACCAATAAAGGATATCAACTAATGCTGAAAGTTGGCTGGGATAGAGAATGTGGTTTAGGTAGAGATGGAAGAGGAAAGAAGTATCCAATTAAAGCCATACCGAAAAAGGATAGAAAAGGACTCGGACACAAGAAGACAATTCTAGAAGACCTAAGTCAATTGAAAGCATGCAAAAGAAATGAAATGGTCAATACAAAATTAAAAAATGATAAATCAATAGAAATACATTTTAGAAGAGAATTTTATTGAACACCTAATTTGTTCAGCGATGTGAAAATACATGATAACCAACTGAGGTGATATTAGGTATGCTTTTTTAGACCACACAATATAGACCTACTTCAATTGTGAAACTAATGATACAATAATTCATTGTGTGCTAAGAGATCAAAGTATGATGCGAGTAGACTTAAAAATTAAATTGATTTAAAGCTATTATTTTATAAAAAGGTGTATTGATGAATAAACACTTTGCTTAAAAACACAATTGCTGATATATTTTTATAAACAGTAAATAATACTAAAAATCATCACTTAGAAAAAAGTTGATTTTAATATTTCGTCATATTATTTGTGCAAAAGATAATAAAATATGCTTGTCATGAATAATCTACTATAAAATAATCACTTTGTGACACTAAATGTGTCTTGTTTAACAAGTAGGTACCTACCTACCTATTTCTTTCTTAAAATTAGACTATGTATTTATATGACTATGTACAAGTAAAATAGTATTTACACCATCTCTACAAACAACTAGGCAAGTCTTCAAAAATTCTAAGTATTCATAACAATAACATCTCTTCAATATTTCAGATTTACACTTACAATTCACTTAGCACCTATAGTTACTTATTCATGTTGATTTACAGTATTTACTACCTATCAAAGATTAGGTGCAACCCAGTTAAGGAAGTTTATAGCTAACTCAAAACCTACAAAGCATGCTGCATTAGCCGGGAAAGCTCTGAGCATGACTGGTGTTACACCTTTATACAGAGCAGTTGGCCCTTCCCTTTCCATCAGTTGCTTGAAGACATCTCTCATGCCTCGAGGATATGTGCCCTCAGGGGCAGTTTGTAGTCTACTTTTTAGAACATCAGCTGGCATGCCCACTAGCCAGTTAGCTATTCCAGCACAGCCCCCCGCCACAACAGTTGCCATCATCTTCATCTTAGCAGTGGCGTCTTCAGGTACTAGTACTTCTTTAACCCACTCATAAGTCATGAAGTACATGCCACTAGCAGGCACATCCCTTAGTATGGTGGCAACACTGCCCTTATAAATACTCTTGATTCCTCCCTCTGAATATAGCTGCCTGGCACAGTCAACCATGCCATTGTACTTCTGCGGCACATTTCCTCCTTGTTGGATTTGTAACAGGCACTTAATGCGTTCTCCGGGAGCCATGATAGATGTAGTAAAGATACCTGAGAATGCACCAGCAGCAAAAAGCTCAGGTTTAGTCAAAACTTGATTTTCATCACTCTTTATCAACCGTTTTCCGAGTCCAAAACCGAAGAAGCTGATAGCGAAAATAGGGGCTACTCCAGTCAGGGGCGCTGACATACCTTTGTAGAGACCCCGGAAACCTTCCTTCTGTATTGTTTTCTTAAAGCAATCATAGGTACCACTGTATTGAGCGACTTCGCCAGGTTTAGCCACGGGCATTGTCTGCAATCTCACTTTCACCGTATCCATAGGATGTCCTGCTAAAACAGTGCATACTCCACCAAAACCACCACTAAGGAAATATTTTATTGGGCTACTGTTTTCAGACATTTTGGATTTGTTTTTTACCAAAAGACTTTTATTTCTTAAAAGGATTGATAACCTTTATTTAGCTACATACAACTTTGAACGTACAATGAAATTTCCTAAAAACCCGCTATGTTACTAAACCACTCAACCAGCTGTTGCAGAGTTGATTTTGGATGGAAATGTCATATAAAAAGTAAAAGTACAATGTTCTGTGGTCAAAGTCCATTTACGTTCCTTTACTTTCGAGTTCATGTATGTCGTCAAACCACACCAACTAGATGGCAGATTGATTTGACCTTGATTTAGTTGGTGAGTGTCGTTTTTTGCTCATAGACAGAGGTATAATCTATGAAATTTCATATTATCAGAAAGAAAATATTGAAAATTAACGAAATTAACTTGATAATGAACATTAAATTACTATAGATATTAAAATACCCGGAACATTTTGATTGTGCCGTCTGCCTGCTTTTGGCTTTACTGGCCTTTTTTGGGATCACGTGCTGGCAACACAGGTTGGGTACATACATACATACATTCTGAAAAAAAAAATTGTTAGGATATACTTCTTTCTATGGAATTTTTAAACAACAGTACAACAAATAGTCTGTGCATCAATCAATTCACAACGCACGTTATTTTGTTTTGGTTTGGCTGGAATAAATTATTTTGATTGGATTGATGATACCTAAATATAATAAAAATATAATATCCACAAAACACTACTTCTAGCGAACACAGAGTAGGTAGGTACTTAGTTTTATTTAAAAGTATTGAAAACATTGATTTTGTTTTGGTTTGGCTGGATTATAAAAGTTTGATTGGATCGCCTAAAATATAATATCTACAGAACATTAGGTAGGTACTTCTAGCGATCACAGAGTACCTAGGTACCTACTTAGTTACTCAAAATAGTTGAGTTGAGTGGCGTGTCAGTGGCGGCATTAATATGTTTGTTTTTTGCTAGAAAATGTGATCATATCAGTAATGTCGTGCTCCAGTGAAGAAATTGAAATTAAGCGACTCGCCGCGCTGCAAAAACGGCAAAGTAAAATCCTCAATCAAAACACCACTCTGCTGGGCTCTCCTGTTAATGTGGAAAGGAATCAGTTAGGGTCCCCTTCCGCTAAGACGTCCAGAGCAGGTCCTCTGAAGACATTTTCCAGTAACACACAGAGTTACCATCCCTATGCAAAACCAAAGATCCTGGTGGAAACAAATAATGTTCCTGTTGGTAAAGTTGTCAGTGGAATTACCTATCTAATCTCTGAAGAAAGGTTTGAAGTGAACCCTTCTGAGTTCTGCACTCCATTAATCAACATATTTAAGAGCTTGTCTTCTAAAAACTATGGTAAGTAGTAGTAGTTCATGTCCTAGATCTCTTTAGTTGGAATGGAACCACTTCAATAAACTTTTTTTTTTTTTTTTTAATAATTTTAAGAAAACTTACATCTAGGTATACAAAAAGTTAATTCATTCAAAACATATATTCTGAAGGCCAATTAAAAATTAATTATTTTATGTTGTGCCACCTTTAACTCTACCTGACTTATTTCTTTTTAAAACTACCTTTATATTATACTCCTAGGCTGTTATGTTGTGCCACCTCAAACCCTATCTGACTTGTTCTTTTTATAACTGTAAGTATTATACTCCTGGGCTTCAGATCCAAAATCTAAGTTGTGGAACTTCTCTATGGATGATTATGATGCTTTGATGTCGAAGGTGGCCCCATTGGCTCCTCATGTTGTCCTTGGAGCTCTTCCCAGCTATGTCCTAAAGGTAAAACCATGAAATTATGATGTTTGATACTAAAATTATAAGTTCTTTAGGCTTTATAATAAGACAAGAAAAAGAAATAGCTTCACAACAATATTTGGCGAGTTGCAGTTTTTGTGAAAAACATTAAAATTACAATTATTTGGCTAGTCAAATTTATCATTCTTCCTTTGTTATCCTGAAATAGGCAAATAACCTTGGTCTTAATACAGTAGAAAACTGCAATAATAGAAAAAACACTAGTAAAACTGAAAATAAAAATAAATATAAGCATGCAACCTTATTAGTGCCTAAGGTCCTCTAATGATAAATTTCTTGTCATCCATGATATTTTTTTCTACAGATATTAAGAGAGAACACTATGGATCCTAACAACATAGATTTGTCACCTGTGGAATACAGGCTCAGACACAAATTGATGCCATTTCAAGAAGATGGAGTTAGGTAAGAAATATCTCATAATGTCTCTTGCACAACTAGGATAGTTGTCAAAGTTGTAATAAAAAAAGGCATTTATTCAATACAGTCCCAAGGTCCACTTTGAACTGTCTTCACATGGCCAGGTTTAAAGGAATAGGCAAGTAACTTACAGTTAGTAAATTACAACTTAGTAGTACTAATGGGATATACCTAGTATACATTCACATGTATTACCATCACCTATAAGAAAGCATTACTTCGGAAGTCACATTCGTTAGGAATGTGCCCTACGATGCACTGCTCTGTGTCCATAAACATTGAGAACATTCTGTTAAATCTTGCGTCTCTTTCTTGCAAAGATGTTGTTCTCTTCCTTCTATTCTTTCTGGAACTACTGCCTAGAATGTTCGAAAGCATATTATCTCTTTCTAATAGTGGCTCTTTCACTTCTAAGTTTATTCTATACTAGCGGCCGCTCGCAGCTTCACCCGCGTGGCAGTTTTGTCCCGTTCCCTTTTTTTTTCAGGATAAAAAGTAGTTTTTACGTTAATTCAGGTTACAAACTATATTTATTTCAAATTTCACCCAAATCGGTCCACCGGTTAGAGCGTGAAAGAGTAACAAACATCTATCCTTCCTTCCATCCATCCATCCAATCCATACTTACAAACTTTCGCGTTTATAATATTAAGAAGGATAATATTGCCTTCCAGATTTGCCATAGCCCGGCGCGGCAGATGCATGATTGCTGATGATATGGGACTAGGCAAAACTTTCCAAGCTCTCGCTGTGGCAAGTTATTACAAACACAACTGGCCTATGCTTATTGTTACTACTTCTTCAATGAGGTAAATAGACTTTTAAGTTATTTATTAGACTATCAATGACTAGCGGCTCGTCCCGGCATCGCGCGGGTTTTAGTGAGGATCCCTAATTTTTTTAAAAACAATATAGCCTATGTCACCCGGAGATAGTGTAGCTTCCCAGAGGTGAATTTTTTTTTTCAAATCGGTCCAGTAGTTTCAGAGCCTATATAATATATGTGGGGGTGTGTGTGTGTGTCTGTGGCATCGTAGCTTTTAATGAGCCGATTTTGATTTTGTTTTTTTTTGTTTAAAAGGTTATTTAGTCGTTAGTAGTTCATATTAGGGGTTCAATTTCAAGTTACTTAATCTATCGCTACTCATTAAATAAATATGAAGTTTATTCATCCAGCTATTTATGCTGTATGTTGTGTTTATGCCAGTCAGTACCCACTAAGGTACATAGATGTATGCTTAGTGTGATTAATACTTTTAGAGAGACATGGCAGAGTAAAATCCATGAGTTGCTTCCGTCAGTGCCGCTCATGAACATCGTCACGCTGACCAACAGCAAGGACACACAACTGGTGGCAGACAGACAGGTAAAACAACTTGTATTCAATACTTATCTGTTGCATCTCTACTGTCTAGCCTTAAACTAAGCAAGCAACTAGTTTTTGGTAGATGTTTCGTCAGATATCTTACTACCCACTAATACTACCATACCTGAACCAGCCCTTCACTAAGGGCTGCAATAAAATGATCGACGCTGCTGACGATGAAATTAATTTGGTTAACTTCTCTTTTCAGACTGAAATTGTAATAGTGAGCTACAAAATAACAACAATGCATACAGAATTATTGAAGAATAAGAAGTTCGGAGTAGTTATCATTGTAAGTAGGTACCATTTTTTTTTATTTAGCTCTATGGAACAAGCAGATGGCCCAACTGATGAGTGGTAATTATAGATAGAAAATACTTGCACACCACAACTTAAGGATAAACAAGTATACATAAAACTTATATACATTTGGCGGTCTTATCGTTAAACAGAGCGCTCACTACCAGACAACCTATGGATGGAATGAACTCATGAAGTTTACAAAAAATAGGTACAACTTTACTGTGAACCCGGCGATTCACGACGTGGGAATATGGAGAGGCTATAAGACTATTATTTATTGATCATGTTTTATGTTTTCATAAGGACGAATCTCACTACCTAAAGTCTCACAAAGCGCAATGTACGCTCGCCCTCGGCGGCATCACGCGACAATGTGCTCGCTGTGTACTTCTCAGCGGCACTCCGGCGCTCAGCCGTCCCGCAGAACTGTACACGCAGCTAGCACTTATAGAACCAAGACTGTTTGGCAGCTACACCGACTATGGTAATTATAAATTGATCATACTAATATTATAAAGAGGAAAACTTTGTTTGTTTGTATTGAATAGGCTCCGAAACTACTGGACCGATTTGAATAATTCTTTCACCATTGGGAAGCTACACTATCCCCGGGTGACATAGGCTATATTACATTTTCAAAAAAATTAGGGATCCTTACTAAAACCCGTGCGAAGCCGGGACGGACCGCTAGTGGTCTATAAAATTAAGTCAGGAGGGCACAGGGGGTCTATTCTCGCTCTTTAGAGATTAAGTCGAATTTGACCTAGGTCAAAAAAAGACCAAGAATATCGAATAAAATAAGCAAAAAAACTGCCAAAACCGCTTAAATAATGTGTACAACTGACCAACTTGTTCGTACCTATGGCTAAATAATACAGAATGAAGCTCTTTGTTGGACATCTGTACTCAAAAAATATGATCCGCGACATGATCTCTATTTCGCCAAAATCTCTACAATCTGAGAATTGGCCCCCTGATCTAGGTCACCCAAAATTTAGTAACTTCTTAATTTTTAGTAGTAATATGTAAAGGGTTCGTTCGAAGTCTGGGGAAGTACCGCCATGCCTATCTTTGCCGCCAATCATTACTGTGTGTCGATTTGAAGGTTACTCTGAAATTACAGGCACATGAGGCTTACCATCTGCATGCCTCAAGCTGATGGAAGACGGATTGAGTAGGAACAAACATACACACACGCACACTCACTTCCAGCCTTTCATATAATATTTAAAGTAAATTTTAGTGTGATATTTAAATGTTATTAAAGTAATAATAATAATAATAATAATGCTGGACAATCCACACAGCATCATTTAGCCCCAAGCTAAGCAGAGCTTGTGTTATGGGTACTAGATGACTGATATACTTAATACAATACTACAACTAATACTAAACTAATACTACTAATACTTAATAATATAATACTTATTTTTTATTATACATAGAAAACACCCAGAACACCCGGAATAAATATTTGCAGATCGTACAAACATTTATCCCAAGGCGGGAATCGAACCCGCAACCTCCGCATCGCAGGCGGACATTCGCCCGCCGCGCCACATCGGTCGTCCAAAAGTGGGTAAACCATTGCATTAATTTATTACCAGTCGCAAATTACTAAGAACATATATTTGAATTACAATAATTGGTCCGTCTTTCAATGATGATAGTTAGATTAAAAACTTATTATATAAAATAACTAACAAGAGTACGTAACAGTATTGGAGGTTTGTAAAAATTATTTATTTTAGGTAAAAGATATTGTGACGGCAAGCAAACTAACTTCGGCTGGGATATGACTGGACAGTCAAATCTAGCCGAACTACAAATTATCTTACAAAAGAGGTTCCTTATCAGACGAACTAAAGAACAAGTCCTTACGAAGCTTGAAGGAAAAACAAGGTAATATTAAAAAGAAGTGTTATTTCAAAACAAATAACACTCGTACTGTAGCGTATAAACACTATAGAAAACATCACCTAACTTATTGCCTTAAGATACACCGATCTTATAAAAACTTTAAAAATATAAATGTTTATGCTTGTTTTTATTGATATGTGACGTTTTTTTACTATAAAAAAAAATATAAAAATACTGTATTTTCACTGTGTTTTAAAATAACATTTAGGATTAAACATAGCAACTGTATCAAAAGCATCCAAGAGTTTCGAATATACTCTTCCACCAAACATATTTGAATTAATAAAATAAATTGTGGAATTGCAGAGAAACAGTATTGCTAGACCAAACGCTGCTACAGTTCAGTAAGGAAGACGAACAGGGATTATCTCAAATGGCAGAGACATACAAAAGCACTAAAGCATCGGATCGGCACGCAGCGCTTCTTACTTTCTTCAGCGAGTCTGCCCGCGCCAAGATACCAGCTATTTGGTAAATTATTTGACGTATACAACCTACAACCACCTAGAACCTTAATTAGGTTCTCGAATGGCGACCACGAACCGGAAGACGAAGCGTAGAACGCCCTCCTATCCGATGGATTATAATAATAATAATGCTGGACCATCCATGCAGCGTCATCTAGCCCCAAGCTACGCAGAGCTTGTGTTATGGGTACTAGATGACTGATATACTTAATACACATTACATACATAGATATTTTTTATTATACATGTACTATACATGTATAAATATTTGCAGATCGTACAAACATTTATCCCAATGCGGGAATCGAACCCGCAACCTCCTGCGTTTCAGTCGGACATTCGACTGCCGCGCCACTTCGGTCATCATAATTTATTGACGACATTGTTAGGATTGCGGGAAGTCGATGGATAGAAAAGGCTCAAAACGTATTTCCTGGAAACATATTGGAGAGGTCTATGTCGAGCAGTGGACTTTTGCTGTTGATGATGATGATGATGATAACATATTTGACCGAGCAAGCGAAGCGTCTCTGCTTCAAGTCTGGTAAAATTTACTTATTTATGTCGTAATTTACAACGTCGAAAACGGTCGTATTGTACAAAACTTGGTACCTACGAGTATAAAGGTTTTACGACTATGGGTTTTTTTTATTACCCGTAATTTTTGATTAGAGAGGTTCTTTCCCCAGTAACAGTGTTTTAATAGTGTTTTTCAACAGTCAAATTATATTGCTCTAGTAAATACATCCGGCAACTGCTAACCGATGAGTCAACGGGCAAGTTCCTCGTGTTCGCACATCACAGAAACGTTATCGAGGCCATTTGCAATACTCTAGACGAAGCGGAAGTCCATTATATCTGTATCACAGGCGCCACGCCATCGCACACTAGAGCTGTAAGTACCTCTTTTAGTAGATAGAGATGTAAGTACCCCCTTTAGTAAGCTTTGGAGTACTTTTTTTAGTAGAATTGTTAGTAGAGGGCTGTTGGAGTGCCTTCTTCTTCTTGGCTTGGAGTGTTGGCTTGGAGTGTTCTTCTAGGTTACGGTCAAAACGACCACGGAGGAGATGGTTTAATAAATGAACCGATGAAAATAAGACTACCGATGTAGCGCGGCGGGCGAATGTCCGCCTGCGACGCAGGAGTTGCTGGTTTGATTCCCGCCTTGGGATAAATGTTTGTACGATCTGTAAATATTTATTCCGGGTGTTCTGGGTATTCGCTATGTATGAAAAAAATATATCTATGCATGTAATGTATTGTATCAAGTATATCAGTCATCTAGTACCCATAACACAAGCTCTGCTTAACTTGGGGCTAGATGATGGAGTGTGGATAGTCCAGCATTATTTAAAAAAAAAACTTGATTTTCCAGGATCTGGTAGATAAGTTCCAGCATGGGCGCAAATGCCGGTGCGCCGTGCTATCTATAACAGCTGCTAACTCCGGCATCACGCTCACCGCCGCGCAACTGGTGCTCTTCGCAGAACTGCATTGGAATCCAGGGGTAAATATATACTGCTAGCATAGATAAAAATTAATTACTAGATATAATATTAGATATTTGCTGAACATTTACACGTAATTAATTTAAAAAAAAATTTTGTTTGCATCGACACGCATTAACTTAATCAATCCGATTGAACGAGATTTGATTGATTTTTTCGATTAGCTTAAAATTTAGCATGGGTTTTTTTATTAAAGCGGGTAATGTAAAAAGGGGGTAATGTTTGTATGAAAAATGCAAAGAACAATGCAGACGAAGTCGTGTGCGTAAGTTAGTTTATAATAAAATAAATAAATATTAAGCATTTTTGTAAATATGTACAGTCAGCTGCATTAGAATGTATACAATTTGTTATTTTTAAAATAGTTTCACAGCGGTGCTAAAACTATTTACATAACAATTTATCAAAAAATAAGTGAGGTCATCAACTAATTTCATATTTTTATAGTTTTTGTGGTGTAAGAGTTCATTGTTTTGCTGTAATACCGTTGTTAAAGTTACAAGTTGTATAAATTCTAGTGCAGCTGACTGTACATAGAATATAATAATAAAAGTTTCAGTTCTCAGTGTCATGTTGTAACTAGATCCTGACCCAGGCGGAGGCGCGTGCGCATCGGCTCGGTCAGGCGGGCGTGGTGTGCGCACGGTACTTGCTCGCCGAGCGTACCGCTGATGACTACATGTGGCCCATGCTGCAGGGAAAACTCAATGTAAGTCAACCAGCTTAAAAAAACGAGTGTGATTTAGACCACACGACTGAAGTAAAACTTCTTTAATATACGAAACGTAACTGGCTATGAGAGAAAGAAAGAAAGAATAGTGCTTTCATACCCCCCCATGGTAGTGTTAAACGTTTAACGCACCCTTGTTGGAAGTCGCATTAGAAGTATTACTTCAACAGTGCTTTCATACCCCCCTCCACGGTAGTGTTAAACGTTAAACGCAACCTTGTTGGAAGTCGCATTAGAAGTATTACTTCAACAGTGCTTTTATACCCCCTCCATGGTGGTGTTAAACGTTAAACGCAACCTTGTTGGAAGTCGCATTAGAAGTATTACTTCAACAGTGCTTTTATACCCCCTCCAAGGTAGTGTTAAACGTTTAACGCAACTATGTTGGAAGTTGCATAAGAAGTATTACTTCAACAGTGCTTTCATACCCCCTCCATGGTAGTGTTAAACGTTTAACGCAACCTTGTTGGAAGTCGCATTAGAAGTATTACTTCAATAAAGAAGAGCTTGTATACTCGACTGTATGTATTTTTTGACCGAGCGAGTTCAGTCTCATGTGTACGATCATGGAACTTCGGCTTGAAGGGAAAAAGAGAAATCGAGAGGCGCATTTAGGACTTCATTCTAAACAAGATGTTGCAAAAAAGTTTCCAAAAGGGGGGAGTGGATGGGGTGAAGTTTTCTATATTGTTTTTTTTTGTCTTTTTTTTTTATAGACTGCCCTTTGGCTTCAATCTCACCTGGATTTATGTATGTTTGTTTGTGGATGGACGGATATCAATTTTAGGTAAGGGGAAAGCTATGATTATAGCATGGTTACAAGAACTCGCGAGGTCTACTGTTCTCACAGAACCACTAGTGTAAATAATACTTCAGGCATCTGAGGTAATACCTAATAAATAAATAAATAAACAAATAAATAATGCTGGACAATCCACACAGCATCATCTAGCCCCAAGCTAAGCAGAGCTTGTGTTATGGGTACCAGATGACTGATATACTTAATACAATACATTACATATATAGATATTTTTTTTATTATACATAGAAAACACCCAGAACACCCGAAATAAATATTTGCAGATCGTACAAACACTTATCCCAAGGCGGGAATCGAACCCGCAACCTCCTGCGTCGCAGGCGGACATTCACCCGCCGCGCCACATCGGTCGTCTGGTGTAATAATGTCCTCCTAATCGTATTCGATTATGGCGAACCCTTTGCATAACCTAATCTTTATCATGAACCCTAATATGGCTTGACAGACCGAAATTAGTTTTAAACACCCTGTCACATAATGAACAGTAGAGCTGACCAGCACTGTTTAATGTGTAATTATAGAGGCGCTTTGGACGGATATTGCTGAGCAGCCGCTTCTAGTAGAGTCGCTAGACGAAGCTTTTACACCTTCGTGAACGGTAGAGCGCCATTCAACCCGGTTCGCAGCATGAACTTCCCAGTTGGTTTGGTTTATTCCACAGGCGGTTAGGTGTCGTTTAAGGACGTCTTTGTAACGAAGGTATTGTCCCCCAGGTTTACGCTGGTAATACCTAATGTGCCTGGGAATTACAGCTGTTTATTTAATTTTAATTATTATTTTTCCTTATTACAGGTACTAAACGACGTGGGGCTCAGTAAAGACTCATTTGAAACCACTACCATGACACATCAGGTACATCTCATGATTACTTATACACAGGAAACAGAATAGAATAGAATATACGTTTATTTAGCATAGGCAAATTCACAATATTTAGCATTTTTTTTTAACAGGGATATCAAGTGACGTCATTATAGTTGGTGACAAATAAATCAACTCCTTAATACTAACGCTTATTATTAAGAATCAGCAAGTTGAAGTGGCAGTGGGCAGGCCATATAGCTTGTAGAACCGATAACCGTTGGGGAATAAAGGTTCTCGAATGGCGACCACGAACCGGAAGACGAAGCGTAGGACGTCCTCCTACCCGATGGACTGACGACATTGTTAGGACCGCGGGAAGTCGATGGATAGAAAGGGCTCAGAATCGTTCTTCCTGGAAACGTGTGTGGGAGGCCTATGTCCAGCAGTGGACTTTTACAGGCTGATGATGATGATGATTATTATTATTCAGAAACATAATTTATTTACAGAGACGTAGCTAGGTACACAATTCAATTTTAAAATAATAAAAAGGGCCGAGAGATAAACGGACCCTGATCCAACATAAAGTGTAAATCCTGCGAAGTTGATCGAAGTTAGGTTAGTTACCAGAATGTAGAAAACACTTTTTCGATGCCACTTCGCGAAAAATCTAGTACATGTGTAATAAGTCCAATGCCTGCATTACTCTACTCACGAAGTTAATCGAAGTTAGGTTAGTCACCAGAATGTAGAAGTGCACTTTTTCGATACCACTTCGCGAAAAGTCACATGTGTGTGAGTAATGCCTGCATTAATCTACTCACGAAGTGGATCGAAGTTAAGTTAGTCACCAGAATGTAGAAGTGCACTTTTCGATGCCACTTCGCGAAAAGTCACATGTGTGTGAGTAATGCCTGCATTAATCTACTCACGAAGTTGATCGAAGTTAGGCGAATACCAAAGAGTAGAAGGGCACTTCTTCGTCGAAGTAACTTCGCGAGTAGTGTAGTGCCAGTGTAAAGGTTCTAAGTCTAATTCCTACACTACACTACTTGCGAAGTTGACCGAAGTTAAGACAAAAGTGTCTTATCGTGTCCACAAAGAAAGCGAAGTTGTACGTGTAGAGTAATCTTTATTTCAAAGAAATTATTATTTAATACTGGACAATTATTATTATTTAATACAATTAATACTGGAGAGAAGGAAGGGAGGCCTTTGCCCTGCAGTGGGACACTACAGGCTCTTAATAATAATAATAATTATTATTATTTACAGGAAAGCAAAAACAAAATATCCCAATACCTGACACCACAATACACAAAAAACAAAAACGACTACATACCGGGTACGAATATTAAGAAGAATCCTATCAAAAATGATACAGCACAGTCGGGAGAGACATCTTATAATGGATTTAGTGAATCGTTTTTAGAGAGTGAAGTATTTGAAAAATCTTTTTTGGATGATAATGAGGATGATGAACTCTTAGCCAATTTAGAACTATAGTTTAGAGATGACCGATCTGGTGCGGCGGGCGAATGTCCGCCAGTGATGCAGGAGATTGTGGATTCGATTCCCGCCTTGGGATAAATGTTTGTACGATCTGCAAATATTTATTCCGGGTGTTCTGGGTATTCTCTATGTATATAAAAAAATCTATGCATGTAATGTATTGTATCAAGTATATCAGTCATCTAGCACCCATAACACAAGCTCTAAGCAGAGCTTGTGTTAGCATTATTATTATAGTGAATGTGATAAAGTGTTAAAATAAAGTGAATATTTTGGTCCTTACTATTTTTTTAATAAAACAATTTTTTCTCAAGCGTTTATTATTTATTGGATTCTAGTATTTTTGTATATTCATTTAAACTTCACCAAACTTCAAACTTCGTGTACCTATAACCGAATAACTGTATAATGTATGTAATAAACGAGTTTTAAGATGTCGTAGACAATACTACTAACTAATACTAGTTATTTTAAGACTTTCTGTAAGTGTTGTAGATCTGCATACCTACCTCTTATTGTAATTTAGGATAAAAAGAATGACTATCAAAAAATACAACATTTATTGAACACTACAGTTGAAAAACAAAACAGAAACTTCAATTGTTTACTACGTTAACATCTCCACAATTACCGGGGTGTGCGATGCTCAAACTGGGATCACTAGCGGTCGCGCAGTTCAGCAAGCAGTCGTTAGAGTAGGTCGTGCCATCAGATCCACAAACAGGCTTCAAGTCCCTCATACACGTACAAAAAGGAGGAATTGGGAGGTTGCCTTCATTTTCAGGGCATTTACCGGAGTGTGCGATGCTCAAACTGGGATCACTAGCGGTCGCGCAGTTTAGCAAGCAGTCGTTTGAGTAGGTTTTGCCATCGGATCCACAGACCGGCTTCAAGTTCCTCACGCACGTACAAGTAGGAGGAATCGGAAGACTGTCTTCTTTTTCAGGGCATTTACCGGAGTGTGCGATGCTCAAACTGGGATCCTTGGCGGTAGCGCAATTTAACCCACAAGCGTTTGCGTACGTCTTACCATCACTACCGCATACTTCGTTCAAATCGTCAGTGCAAATACAGGGCACCTCCACCTTAACTTTGTCTGTGCATTCTCCTTCGTAAGCGGTAGCTATCTTCGGGTTAATGGGTTTTGTGCAGCGGAGCGCACAATTATTGGAATATGTCACGCCGTCGTTCCCGCACACTGGCTTATATTCGAACGTGCATATGCATACTGGTAGATCGGGTGTATCAGGACAGGGGCCATCGCTCACTTTAGTAAGATCTGATTTAGCGTTGAACTTCTCGCATTGCAGTTTGCAATCGTTGCTGTAGGTGACCCCGTCTGAGCCACAGATGGGTACGTAGTTGCGAGCGCAGGCGCAGGGCGGGAGAGCGCTGGTGAGGTAGGCTTGTAGAGCCACTAAGGCCGTGATTGCTGTAGAAAGTGTTTTGAAATTATAATAGAACTGTCGTAATAATTTGCTAGATTAATTAAAAATAAATGCATATTATGGTGTACTTTATGCCTAGGTAGGTACCTAGTTTAAAGTCTATACCTAGTCTATAGACACCTACAAAATGACGTAATACCCGTATTGTTTGAAAATAAATGTTCTGTTTGGAAATTACTTAGATAATTCAGGTATTCCCGGCGACGCGGAATTCACTGATGAAATACGAATCAACTCCAAAGGTTCACGATGAACTCAAACTGGGACATGACATCACGTTTTTAACACCTTTTAGCAACCTGTCTTAATCTGTGCTATTGGTTAGGCCAAAATACAAACTAAAAGAAAACTGTAAACTATTTTGTCCAAAAACAACCCGAATAAGTCCACTCCTGGTTATACCTCCCCCATATTTGGAGGTTTGCCATGAATCCCACACACAGACAAACAAATATGTGACACTTTATTGTATACTTTTATTATTCCTACTGCTGTGTATAGTTTATCTTGCATTTCACAAAACACTGTCTAGGTTTTGTTAAGTTATATATAAATAGAAATAACTGAGTGTTGACTTCAAGGCTACGGTCAAATGTCAAGGTGGGGTTGACAACGTTTAATTAAACACAGAACAAAAGATAATTCACTACCTACCTAATGAAAACTTTTATAGAATACTTAGCACAGAACCACACTGACTACTTGAGAATTGTACTCACTTGAAAGTGGTCAAATTACATCAGTAAAAGTGTTGAGGTATGTTTACCTTGATAATCTATTCTAAAAGACATGCTAGCTATTATAATCACACAGCTAAATCGATATTTTAGTCAATGCTAAATTCAATTAAATAATAATCGTAACACTTACCAATTTTGTAGTTCATTTCGTCAATTCCAAGTCAATGCTCTGTTTGTACTAATGCTTTAATTTTTGAGCAAGCTGTAAGCAGTAACTTTGTCAAAGGTTATCGGTGCTTAAATATTCACAAATCTGCCTTTCTGTCATCAAGTCTCGGGAGATCTGAAGATCGTCGAACGTGGAACAGGTTATATAGTGAATAATATTGTTTCTTGGGAAAATGCAAGGTGTTTGTGCTGTAAGTACGTAAATCCCCGAGTGTACCTACGTCAACAGAACATTAACACGATCGCCTTCGCTAACGCCTTGGCAAGTACCTTACCTACCTCGAAAAACAAATATTTGAAACTGTATAGTCAGCAATAAAATAACTAGTAGGTTAGGTAATAATTAGATTTATTTCCCACAAAATGATGAATTCATAACAAAAACAAACCTTATTCGTGTATGTTATGTACGGTCTACTTATTTTAAGTAACTTCAAAATTTCTTTAGCATCTACGGGTTATTCCTTAGCGGCTTTACATAAAAATGCTTGATAACTTTTAAGGTATTTTATTTGAGACGGTTTACTAATTTTAAAGTAAACCGTTACTTATACTTATTGTATAAGATTATATTGAAAGCTTTGTAAAATCCATCTCTTGAATGGAGAATGCTCAAAATTGTTCTTCATGGAAACCATGGTGTAGGTTTATGTCAAACGGTGGATTTCTTAAGGCTTGAATAAGTGTAGGTGTAATATCATTATTGATTAAAGTTCAAGTTGATAATGATGATCTAGAATAGTTAGACAATTGTAAGTTGTCTGTCAGAGAATTTCTCTGACAGACAACTTACACGGTATCTAGGTAGGTATTTCTGGACACTACTTGGCTATAAGTGTGACTCGGTGCTTGAGCAAGTTTGGATGATGATCTTTACATAGATCTTCCATTAAACATGTAAAATAATCATTTTTTACAAAGAACAAAAGCTTCTTTAGTTGCGGATCTTACCACTATCCAAGCTATTGATAGTCAATATTAGGATAGCATGGACATAATAAGACAGGTAACCTGTCCGTGAGTTCAAAGTTGCCGCAACAACTTTGCAGTCAGTCGCACCTAGGTGGTAGTGTAGAGTTTCTAGAGTCGCCTCATGTTGAATAGGAAATACGAGTAACTTTACTTTTATTTAGTATGTGGCGTATCATGATTCTGGCCTAGAAAGAAAACATTTACAGGTTTATTGTTGGTCTTAGATTTAGATGAGGGCGAAGGGCGTGAATTCAGCTATAACTGGACGGTTACATCCAGCGCTGTTTTAAAATTTACCCCTCACGGGTATCGAGAATTTCTGAGTGAGCGGGGTACAGATACAGTTGTAATTAGCCTACAAAGTAATTTGTAGTCAGAAAGATAACAATAATAGTAAGTAAATGAGAAAGAAAAAGAAAAATTTACATTAGATATGAGCAAATAAGCGTTTTGGAGGGTAAAAGGTTGCCTGTGAGATGCACGCACAGTACATCACACAGCACAGTAGGTACAGTGTGTGCGTTCATATCCCTACGAGATATTTTGTGTTGGTGTTTTGTAATCGTGAGCAAGCGTGTGTGAAAAGGAGCTTCCACAAAAGTCCAGTCTCTTAGGAGCCTGGATGATGAAGGAACTACCCCTTAGTGAGTGTGTGCGTATGTGGTAGGTACCTATGTATTTATGGGTGTGAGTGAGTTGCGTATGTGGGTACCTAGGTATGTGTGATCGCTAGATGTAAAGTAAATTAAATTAACTTCAGGTTGATGCTACCTTTTGTTTTGCTTCAATAGTATTATCACTTTTAAGTTTTTGTTTTAGTAATAATATAGGTACTTACCTATTCATACAATTATTTTTTTGAGATGAGGTGGTACCTAGGTCGTTCCATATTTTTGACGCACGATATTGCTTATAGCTAAGGAATAATTAAATTCAGAGCGAGTGTTGATGTGAATGATGTGATGCATAGATTTGAACCAAGTAAATTTTTCAAAAAGGTATTTGGGCTTTTTGTTTCAAAGAATTTCTCGAGTCTAGCTCTCTTCGATCTTCCGAAGTAGCTATATTTTTTTTAACCAGGTTTGTATGGACTAATATGTTCTCGTCGAGGTATACTACAAATAAATCGACATTAGATAAATAAATAAATAGTTTCACGACTTGAATCCTTAGTCACTGTATCCCCACACCACCATCTCATGTATCTTTTAGTACCAAGTAGATACCTACACGACATTCCTTGAGGATACCTAAGAGGTCAGAGGTACGTCCAAGTATTTTACATTTGGTACATACCCACATTTTTCAGTAGTTGGTTTTCCTTACGTGACAGGTTGCAAGCCCATCGCCGCTGCTAGAACACTAACTGGTTTCCTCGCGATGTTGTCCTTCACCGTATAAGTATTAGACAATAGGTATTGTTTAAAATTTGCGCTATTAGCTCCTGGTGATATTATGATAGTTTATTTCTCTGAACCTTAATTTCACCATCATCGGGTCCTATATGTAACACCCTAGACAACAAGAAACAAAGTAAAAAACAAGTCTAAAAGGTATTTTATTTATTTAGGGCGGTTCAGTACCTTCTCTCAATTGATACAGATTTGTAAAAATAATAAATAAGTAGTAGTGGACTTGTCACACAGGCTATCTGGCCTCAAACTACCTACTTCGGTAACTATAGTATTGTTACGTGTCACCACTATGCACACAAAACCTGGTAACATGCAAGATATTGGCTCATGGCGTATCATACCATTTTGGATCAGTTGAGCTATCTTTAGATCGTTTGCAACGGTCTGTAGATAGCTTAACTGTTTCATATGTATTTTGTACTTGCATACCAATTATAAATACTTATGTTAGCTGTAATTTTCTTTGTAAATAAATGATTGGTGGTATATTTAAAAAATACCATACCGTTGCAATATGTTATTTTACGTTAGTCGTCAAATAAGCTAGACTGAGGGCTTCAGTTGAAGTTATCCAGAATTCTATATGATTAAAACTAGTTCCCAACTATTCAGAACTGCATGGTGAATGTCTGTGGAGACTGTATCTATTCTGATAAGGCGAGTTACGCTTACTCCTCTTCAAATGCTCACACTTCCCTTGCTGGCGTACTTCCAATGTTGGATTCTTCTGCCTCGCGCACCTCAGCAAGCAAATATTATTGTAGGTGACCCCATCAGTTCCACAAACAGGTAATATGTTTCGTACGCACGCGCATTCCGACTTTGGCTTTCCACATGGCCCCTCTTTCTCCACCCTTAGATCACTTCTTAGTATACTCTTCGTGCAGTCTAGAAGACATTGGTTGGAGTACTGGATTCCGTCTGACCCGCAAACTGGGGCGTACTGCCGTGGACAGGCGCATTGAGGAATCCCGGATATGGGGCTGATGATGAAGAGCGCGATCAGGATAACACAGCCTGAAACTGAAAAGGATTCGTTAAGCTCTTAGTGAAGGGCTCGTCCGAGGAAGTACTACCATCATATCTAGTTCTGCCACCAAGCAGCTTGCTGTGTTCCGGTTTGAAAGGCGTGAGTGCCGGTGAAATTTTTGGCAGGTTGATGGACGGATGGCAGTGTGTCGTAGGGTACGTTCCTAACGAACATGACCTGCGATGCGAGGCAATGCTTGATTATAGGTGATTATAACCACTTTACATCAGGTGGGCAATTTACATTCCATCAGCAAGTCGTATAAAAAAAATCTCCTTGCTCCAGATACTATACAGCTTCCGAATAAGAAAGCAATTAAAAATTCAACCCCTAAGGAGTATAGCGGAATATAAAGAGCTATTAGGTATATATTACACTTGATTCTCTGATAAATTTAAAGAAAATTATCATTGACTGTATCAATTTGTCTATACAAATCTTTTAATTATTTCGCGTAATATTTTTTCATTAAATATTTCAGTTTAAATTCTAAAAACTTGGTAATTTTACTTTTCTAAAAATCCTAGAATAACATTACTTACGTTAGGACTCGAGTTATGAGGATATACCTAATCAATAAGGAAAGCAAAAGGAAGGAAATAAATAAGAACACAACAGTAATCCCCAGGGGCACAGTAAATCCCCTTAGGTCTCTTGCACTTAACCTACCTACCTACTACATTTTAGAATGTCTAAGGAGGTACATCCAAATACTGACTACTTATCTGGTTTCCTTACAGTGTTTTCCTCCACAGTTTGAAAGCACTGGCATCGCGCACATATAATAAATATTAGAAAAGTTAAAACGATATGATTCAGAACCACGTAAAGTACCGTATTAGAAACATCGTGGGGGACAAGGGGGAGGTCGTGGGTTCACATCCTGCAATTTTTGGGATAATATAAAATCTTTGCGTACCTATCTAGGTAGGTACCTACACCTTATTGAATCTGTGCTGCATTTGACGCTAAAATAATTTAAGTGCAAACTTACCTAGTTTGAAAGACATCCTGTTTCACACAACCGATTTACCCGACAGTAAAATAACGTTGGATTTATTACCCAAATAAATTAAATAAATTGACGTTATTGTATTTTTATTGTACAGATCCTTGGCTGATCATAAAACTAGTTGTGAACTCTACGAGCTATTACAAAATAATGATGAGCACATATAGGTTCATAGCATATATATATGTAAGTAAGAAATCAATGGTTATTTTCCCTATGTGGTTTGATTTTATTGTAGGTAACCTAACATGCATCATACCAAGCTGACTCATTTATTAGCTATAACCAATGTAAAACAAGTATTATTTACTTACCTTTACTATTTTAATTTACTCACAATGGAAACTTAGGCACAGAATAGAAATAAGAAGATCCTATCATCATCAACAGCCTATAGATGGCGTAGCTGGACACACGCCTCCCCCATACGTTTCTAGGAAGAACGCTTTTCAGCCTTTTCCATCCACCAACTTTCCACGATCCTAACAATGTTATCGGGTTTCTACCCGATAACATTGTACGGGCGTCCTATGATTTGCTTTTTGGTTCGTGGTCGCCATTCAAAAAGACGAAAACCAAAATTCCCCAGTAAAAAAGAGGGGCATTAGAAAACAAAAACGTAAAGTCATAGATTCTACTTACGCCTTTTTATACACTGGATGCTATTAATATACCTCCTTACCCATTTCGTTACTAGACGTGCCAACATGATAATTGATCGAATGAGCGAAGCAAGCCAACAAAGATTTCTGAATAAAGAAAAGCTCACGGTTACCCTATGAAGAGTAACTCTTCAAATATGACAGCCGTCACAGCTCAGTTCGTAGTAGCCCTGCCTTCTGTGCTGTAGGTGGTGGGTTCGATCCCCACCGAGAACAAACATCTGTGTGATAAACATAGATGTTTGGTGTCTGGGTGTTATATTGTATTCTAAGTAAGTATACATTTACAAAAAAAAGTATATAAGTATTCTACCTGGTTCCCATAGTACAAGCTATGCTTAGTTTGGGACAAGATGATGTCGTGTAAAAATGTCCACAAACAATTATTAATTATTATTATGTGTGATTACCGTGATTGAGGCATACTTTTGTGTGAGTGAGTTCTGCTATTCTTATGAATATTCTGCTCCTCTCAAAAACGTGTTTTTTTTATAAACTGTCGCTCGGGAAATCGAGACGAATCTTTTGATACCGCATTCATCTCGACATACATCGACACTATGATAAAAAGAAGATAAACTACCTGTAAGTAACTTTCCAACGTATACTTAATTACTATCGTTTTCGTACATAAACTAGATACCTGTATATACCAAACAGGTACTCAATATTTTTATTACCTAACAATTAGTTAAATAAGTACCTAGCTGTATTTACCGAGTTGTTACGTATATCTTAGCTCCCTAGATACAGACAGCGACAAAATCTAGTTTAAAAAAGAAAACGAGCAAAGAACGGTGGCAGCCAGCGGTGGCGAGTAGTGGTGCGGCGCGGCAATTCCTGGGAATATTTCAGAACGGCCAGAGGGTGGATTCTGAGTTGTTTACGTTTTGCGGATTCCAGATTTCGGTTTGTGAGCTAGAATGTTTTGTATGGAGCTACGCTAGTACACCCATATGCCGTTAGGGGCACTTATCGTATCAATTACGTACACAAGCAAAAGAATTAATTCTGAAAACTACAAATTGTCGATATTTAAAGTTATTTGGTGTTTTTACCTAATTCGTTTTTTTAAACAATATAAAAAAATATGATGAGTTTCTTAGCAGTGCCTCAAATAATACCAACCTACATTCCCTTAATATGGCGACATCATCAACCCGAACGTCATTAGTTTCTACCGAACTTAGCTCCTTTCCACATCCCTTCATCCAGCCCCTTGATTGAGTATCTTCTGTTGCTAGCGGACTCCTATTGCAAATGTCAAATTTAACAGATTTTCTATAGCAAATCTGTCATATTTGACACTTGCAACAGGATTCTGTTAGCAATAACAATATCACCTAATTTTATTTCACAAGGAATTGTATGTTCGGTTTGCAAATGCAATCAATCGGCGAATCTTCTCATTTTGAAGACCCACCGAACGAAGATCAACTTAAACCTATTCAAAACTTAGCTTACTTATAAAGTTATCGGTTTCACCTACCAACTTTCTTTTATCTTTGTCGCTGACAGTATTAAGTAACATAAACACACGATAATGGAGTGCTTTGATGATAATAATAATTGTGACATGTAGGTTACCTACCTAAAGGGTATACGTGTGTTACTATACTAACATTAATATTGTAATAACACTCAGCTTATGAACAAGATAAATAGATAAAAATATGAGTAGGTAGTACCTGCCCTGTAATACTAGTAGGTAGGTCGATCGATAGGAGTAGGTAGGTAGAGACGTAGAGGTAGTTGCTTACGGTACATAGGTACTAGATCCCTCTGGTATTGAAACAGGTTGATGCTTACAGGTCGTTACTAAACGTATAATATCCTGATAGGCAGTAAGTACTTCTTACCTGCTTTCATATTTGGCATCGTTTGTACGTAAGTACCTATATTTACGTAGGTACGTACATACGTTTTTTTTTGCTTCTTTTTTCCGATATTTCCTAGTCTAGTAGCCAGGTGTCGCCATCTAGTTGTGGTTGTAAGAAGTTAATAATTAAAAGAAAACTGTTCAGTTTTTTTTTGGAACGTTTTTACTTATTTTTATAAGTATTTTGTTACTGGGAAGGTTTTCTTAGAAACGTTTTGATTTACCTGCATAGCTCAATTGGATCATCCAAGTAATTTATGGTAGGTATAGGTAAGTATTGCGTTTGGGAATTCGCATGTGTCAATATTTGTACACGTCAGGGGTAGGTAGGTACTCTTCTAGTCAAAAGCAAAATTTTGTGTTAGGTAAGTTTATGTTATCATACCTACCAACATCTATAACTTTATTAATAGGTATGGCCGCAGATTATAGGAGGAATAGGTATTATATGTGGCATGCTGTTATACGAGTAGACGTTATGGGTGGTTAGGGTAAGAACCATGTACGAACAGTCAGCAGCAAAAAGTTTGAGGCAAATCAAGAATACTAGACAAAAACTTTGATCATGGTTTTATGGGCTACGGAGTTATTCAAGCTTTTAAATCTAATGGTAGTTAGTAACCTAATAGACAAGAGCTATAAGTAATTAGGGAGGTATACCTATTTCTTGTCTGTGGTAATAGTGAAGCCCAGTTACCCAGTCCAACTACGGAAGACACCATAAATTATTCATAACGGAAAACCAATCGCAGAATCGCAAGACAAAGCAATTATTAAGTTTCGCATCACGCTGTGTTCTTTGCGTCGAAGACACTTATTTATTTTATCCTTATTGAGTTATCGAAAGGAAACGAGCCGATACGGCCTCGTTAACTGAAACCCGTATATAAAACTAACCATATATCTCGTCTGAAAGAAATCATTACATTAGCTATCATAGCGCGCGCACGATTCTGGTGAAATTAGACGATTTTTTGCAATGGGATTCAAAATTGGTAAGTACTTAGACTAGTGTTTTTGTATTTAAGTACCTACCTACCTGTCCATTTATAATTTTTTTTTTGTATCAACCTACTACGAAAAAAAGATTCTCTATTCGATTTTTTTTGTGTTTGATGACTCAGAGCTCCATAATTTAAAAACCGATTTGAAAAATTCTTAGGGCCCATAGAAAGTTAGTTAAAATCAGTTCAGAAGTTATAAAAATGTAGCCTAAAATGTAATCCAAGCAAGAAGGTTGGGTACGTACTTCGTATACTATAATAGGTAGGTACTATACTAAGTAACACCTACACCTTTACCTAATCCTGTATGAAGGTATAACAAAAGTTGAGTAAGTAGAAACGTTATCAGTTTCAATTATTCAATGCAATTTTTTTCAAGATTTAGCAAAGAAATTGTCATTTCGACTTACAAATAGGTAGTCATGTTTTTTATATATAGTGCAAAACTTTGAACTTTAAAGATAAAACCATAGTAAAGAAAGATAAACATACTTTTTTTAGAATTTTTACAAACTTTTTGTTTGTATGGTTCTACTTTTGCCGTTGATAGTACCAGTTAGTACCTAGGTACCTACAAGGGCTACACACTGCAGACACCAAGGTCGTTAAGTGATGACCTTTGTTCCCAGTAGGTATACCTAGTACAGATGAAAAAACCACAGACATAATTAATCGCCTGTTTGTGCGGTACCTAGGTTGGTGTAAGTTGTTGGTTACTTAACCCTTAGATCATTTGAGTAAATGATCTAAGACTTAACCATTATTTTATAAGACCTTGTTCTACACTTGTTTGTAATAATTAATTACCAAAGATATTCATACACCTGTAAAAGCAGGTTTTAGCCAAAGCCAATTAGTTTTTAAGATCCTTATGAACCTGAAATCATATGAATAAATGACTATGAATAAGGCTAAGTGCTACCTAGGTGCCAAACTATCTAACCTAAGCTAGTAGTATGTACCTACTAGCCACCCGGCACCAACCAGTCAGCATCAAAAGTAAATTATGATAAGACTAAATTCCAGAGTAGGTACGTAAATAATATACGAAAAATAGCATATGTTGAGTAGGTACTTATGTGCCGAACTATGTTTGAAGTAAAAAGTTGAGGTTAAGTACTTTTAGTACCTAACCTACTTATGAACCTACTACCTATGGAACTTCTTATATTCAACTAGCTAGCCCGTGCCCACTTCGTTAGGCGGTAAACGTCGTATTATCTCTTTAAGGAGGTGGTATCCGCCAACGAGAGGTTTTCTCCGTGTTATTTCTCTTTGATGAGTGAGTATAAATGTCCAAAAAATATATATATTGCTTATTAAAGACTAAATTTTAATTTGAACAATTGAAATAATTCTAACTATATTATTACTATATGAAAAAAATATCCAAAGTGAAGCAATTTTTATTTTAAATTTGGTTATTTCTTCTAAACGGTATTGATTTTTAGTATTTTTTTTTCACACAAATATTTGTCAAAGTATTTATCACAAAGTGAACAATTGGCAGTTCGAACTAATAATTCATTAGGCTACAAATAATTATTTCTTGAATGCGATATGAAATGGAATGCGCGCGGGTCCCTGTCCTCAAGGTCGTTGGCGAGTAGGTACCACCGCCTTAACCATTCGTCCAAACTAAATGCAATAAGAGGGAAATGTCTTTTGTTTTAAACACTTGATATGGCAAATTTAATCATTTTAATAAGAACTCATAATAATTGTTAAATCCGACTTCCACGAAAAATAATTCATTTTTCACTCACAGTTAATATAAAGCCCAAGTCACTTACCTACACACACGTCTTTCTATTGGTATAAGAATTTTCAAAATCGGTTCAGTGCATCCAGAGCTTACCCCTACAACGACACAATCTCAAACTTTACCTCTTTATTAGTACCTATAGACACCTATAGATGACAAACGAGTTCGTAATTCTGAAAAGAAATAAACTTCTGATGTCGACTGTATTTATTTAAGTTTGCGCACTGTAGGTACTCTAACAATACCATTCTAGGTGGATAAGGTATTAGGGTATGAAGGTGTACTACTACCAGCATGAGCTGATATAGACCAGACACCATACAAGGCTTTAGTACATACAAGATCTACATGTGTAGGTATAGGTACTAGTAAGTTCAATACACGGCCACCTGCAGTTTTCTACTAAGTGCCTAGGTACCTACTTTAAATTATACATACCTACACAATATACCTATATTATACTAATGTGACTCCCATTTCAGCATTTATTTTGGTGGCGATTGCCACTTGCACTCTCTGCCTACCCTCTGCACAGCCCAAACAGCCGTCTGAGCCATCATGTTCATGTGGCAGGATATACTACCCGATCTGTGCATCTGACCTACACACCTCCAACAATGAATGCGAATACGATTGCCGTGTTAAATTCATGCTTGAAAAATACGGCAAGGAAATCTACGCTCTCAAAAAAGGATTCACATGTCAAGAGTTATTACAGACACACATTTATCAATAGAAAATAAAAGACAAAAGTATGGGTATATCAAGACAACACATTTATTTTATAAAATAATATTACAGCCACCAAAAAAAACTAAAAACGTTTCTTCTGCTACTGCAGATTATTTTACTGTGTAAATTTAGCATAGCGTAGTAGTAAACTAAGGATACATAATAATAAATAAATTTACATCACATCATCTAGCCCCAAACGAAGCATAGCTTGTACTATGGAAACCAGAATACTACTGAATACAGAATACTACCACTGATAGAATACATAGATACTTTTTTTTATACATACTCAAAATACAATATTACACCCAGAAGAGAACAAACATCTATGTTCATTACACAAATGTTTGTTCTCGGTGGAGATCGAACCCACTACCTACAGCGCAGAAGGCAGGGCTACTACTACTATGTGTGTGTTTATTCGTGTAGACTAGTACCTAGGTACCTACCTACTATTGTTCTAGGATATCATTTATTACTTACGTATATTATTACATTATATCACATTATTATTACATACTAGGTATTCACATTTTCAGACTTTACAAGATACCTTGAATATTTATTTTGCAAAGGATTTTAATCCTAAAGTTGTACAGTGGGACTCAAACCACGACCTCTTCCATCCTAGTAAATAGGCATATTTAATACTAAAATAAATACATATTTGTGGACATATTTACACTACCTACATTGTCTAGTCTCAAACTAATCATAATTTGTACCTACTACCTATGGGAACGATGACTGATAGAATACTTTACATACTTTTTCTAGTAACTTTATTTAGAATACAATTTATGATATGGTTGAAATAGTCCGGTCCAAGATCAATTTTTACCTACCTACTTCTTATTCCAGTTATTCTATGCACATGGTATAATAGTTACATCCTTAAGTACCTATCTATATGCTTAACAATTCATTCTTATTGCTACTTTTAAGTTAACACCACCTACTTGGAATAGGTTCTTCCATTGATGTCGTAAAAGGAGAATAAGGGAATGCACCAGAAAGAAAGATAGAAAGTACATAGCATGTGCACGAATACTCCTGTCAAAATTGGAGACTATGGTAAGCCACCTAAATATGGTGGAGGGCTGTGCTCGGCAGTGACTTATTTAGGCTGATGATGATGGGTTATACCTACCTACTGACCGTAACTGTCAAGTTTATATCTAGGTTTTATTGTTATTCGTTTTTTGTTCTATTTTTTATCCGTGGGCTATTCTACTGTATGGTTTGTTGTAAGTGATGTTAAAATAAAATACTCTCTTTTCAGTGTTAGCATTAGCGCTATACTTTCTAGTCGCATCTACACAGCATCAAAAGGTTCCCGTCCCAACTAAACAATATCCAAAGAGATATCCGGTGACAACTACAAAGCTTCCTAAGAGATATCCAGTCACTACACAGTCACCAAAGACAATTCCACCTTGGAGAGAAATGGATTGCTACTGCACTAAACAGTACGACCCTGTCTGTGGCACCGACCAAGGCCGATACCTAAACATGTGCACCCACAAATGCAGGAATAATTACTTGAAGAAATACTACAATGCAACTATAGCACCAGTTCACTGTGCAAATAATAGTCTTATTACAAAAACAGTTTACTGATACATAAGTATATGTACTCATGGGTACTTAGGTCTGTCATCAACTATGAATTATATATAGCTCATATTGTTTTTATGCTGTATTATTTTCATTATCTCCATAAGTCTAGTTTATTTCCTCAAAATATTGATCTATCATCACGGTTCATGAGTTACAGCCTGGTGACAGACAGACAGACAGTGGAGCCTTAATAATAGGGTCCCCATTTACCCTTTGGGTACGGAATCCTAAAAATACGATAATTTTTTGTTCATATTTCATTATCCATTCTGAGATTAAAAACTAAGAAAATAAACAAATAAATATTTGCAAACATCTTGCCCCAACACAGATAGGTACTTCTACAATTCTACAATTAGAGGGAATACCTCAAACATTTTTCATTGTAAATATAGGTACTTAGATAGACTTAGACAAACACCTATGTTCATTACATAAATGTTTATCCTCGGTGAGGGTCCAATCCATGACCTACAGTGCAGAAGGCAGAGCTGCTACCAACTGAGTTGATAGGCCAGTCGTTAATAGATACCTACGGAAGTAGGTACTTCAGTATAGCAACATTTTATCACAGATAATGGTTAAACACATGACATGCAGTTCCTTCTGATAATTTATACCAATTTTATAAAGAGCTAATTATTATATTTTAATCACAAAAGTCGTTTACTATATAAAAAAAAATTAAGAAATTTCATTACGTTATGTTTATTGGTCATAATTATCAATAATTATGAATTCACAAAATAAATAAATTTATTTTAAGTGTTTAAAAATAAAATACTTTTCCTTTTTACTGCACATAATTTGGACGAACCATCAACCACTCAACGAAGACACGAAACGAGACGGGTGGAGAGAGTTTGTTTACCACTCAACGAAGTGGGCACTGGTCAGCTAGTTCCTGATATAAAAACTTGTTTTAAGAGTTTATTAGGTATAATTTTGTACTAAGTTTGACTTGACATTAAGGAACAGATACAGTGGAGTATTCATCATAATTTAGAAGGCAATAGTTCACTAAGTTCATACTTTTTTGTCATAAAGTTGGGGTTATACACATCATTAGGCAAGAAACACAACAGAAACCAGTGTGTGATCATACCCGTTATACCCCAAATCTTATGTTTCCCACATAGGAACACAGGCAAGGGTAGGTTTTGGAACATGAAATGTGCATGATTATTTGCATCACAAAAGGTTTCTAATGACACTGTAAACACTTCTTCAACCTCATCCAAGTTAGAAATTAGGTCCTTAAATACAAAGTTTTTCAATTGGCCGATCACAGGAGTGATAACCGTTTTTTTGTCCCTCCCTTGCACATCACTCATCATCCCCCAAACATCAACCTGCTTCCGAGGGAATCCTATTTCTTCTTCAGTCTCCCGTATAGCTGTATCAATCAGAGTTTCATTATTTTCCCGTTTTCCACCAGGAAAAGACACTTGGCCACTGTGCTTCGCTAGATTCGATGATCTAAGAGTGTATAGGAGACAGACTTCTTCGTTCACAACGCATAACGGTATTAAAACTGAAGAACGGCTTAATTCAGGTTCAGCTAAATTATTGAATATGAGAGAAGGCACATCCTTAATGTTGGCTATACAGCGTGCCTTGGATACACTTGACAACAAAATCCTAGGACGTAACGCCATAACTTTTTAGTTAAAATATTAGCGCTTATTTTATGTTACAATTATTATTATTCTATTGATACACGACCTCGAACGACTTTGCTAATATTTTTTGGAGTCGATTGCGACATAAACAAACTAAATTAAAAGTGTTGCCGCCTTAGTTTTTGAAAAGGGGTATTAACAGTTGGAAAAGCTAGAAATGGATGTCATGTATGTAACTGTTGAGACTAAATTAAAACTGTCCATTTTCAGACCATAATAATAATAATAATGCTACACAATCAATAATTCACACATCATCATCTAGCCCCAAGCTAAGCAGAGCTTGTATTATGGGGTAGGTACTAGATGACTGATATTAGTAGGTAGGTACGTAATACAATATCATGCTAATATTATAAAGAGGAAAACTTTGTTTGTTTGTATTGAATAGGCTCCGAAACTACTGGACCGATTTGAATAATTCTTTCACCGTTGGGAAGCTACACTATCCTCGGGTGATATAGGTTATATTACATTTTAAAAAAAATTAGGGATCCTTATTAAAACCCGTGTGAAGCCGGGACGGACTGCTAGTATTATATACTTACTTACATAGATATTTTTTATTATACATAGAAAATACCCAGAACACCCGGAATAAATTTTTGCCGATCGTACAAACATTTATCCCATGGTGGTAATCGAACCTGCAACCTTCTGCGTCGTAAGCGGACATTTGACGGCGCCCCACATCGGTCGTCAAAAAGAAAATTTCGCTTCGCTTGGTCCATTAGTTTCGTGTTTTGTCATCAAAATTGCATTTGAATTGAACAATTATTACACATTAGGTACATTCAGTTGGTCCATAGCAAACCCTCTCAATTTTTTAAAATCTAATTGATAAAATTGATGCCAAATCTTCCGAAAACGAGTTTACATACAGTAAAAACGCTAGGTCTAGCACAACAATTCATAAAGTGACAACACTGAAATTCTTTCCAATGAAAAAATGAGAGCTAGCGAGGGAGAGATCGCGCCAGGGCAGGGTTGGAACTTTGGAACTATGTTGGAACAAAGTCCCAAAGTCAAAGGTCAAAGTCCGTCGGTCCGGAGGTCGTCTGCCGTCCGTCCGTCCGTAGTAAATCTAGAAAACACAAAGAAAAAAATTAAATTTCTTGAATTTTTTACAATCGTTTTTTGAAGCGAATAAAGAAAAATAAAATTGCTTTCTCTTATAATTTTTTTTCTTTAGTGAGTCCGGTTATTGTACAACCACGAAAAATACAAATACAGCCTGAAGTCTGTTTTTAGGTGTACTCAATGGTGTCATGGACAGGACACGGTTCTTGTGTAATTTTTGTTATTTTTGTATGCATACACGCTAAGCACCTCAGTCGGGCGTTCGATGTTAGGTGTTGTTTAGACGACAGGGCGTAGAACCCTGTCGGACTAATTTTGCTTGCAAAATATCACACACACAAAATATCAGACTTGGGGCTCTAGAATTCATGTTAAAATATTTGAAATTTGATTGAAATACATTCTTGTTTATCCCCAACAGCAGGTGTTGGAAATGTACAATGCATGACGCATGACCTAAGAATTGTTAACCATTTGCAACTACAAAACTGCAACTAGATAACTACTGAGTAAAAATTGTACCTACCATCACATGAGATTAGAATGAGTAAATTTTTATGTCCGAAGTTTTCGTGCTTGTTTCTGCCCCCTAATTGCGTAGGTTTCTTCTGTTGCTAACAGAATCTTGTTGCAACATAAATTATTATCAACAACACAATCACCCCTCTGATTTTATTACACAGAATTGAATGTTCGGTTTGCAAATGCAATCAATCGCCGGATCTTCTCATTTTGAAGATCAACAATCGCCCCTCTGGTTGATCAATAAAAGTCACTAAGTAGGTACCAATTACATTTTGGCATCGAATCCCGAGGCTGTGTTTTCCACGGACTCGTCTATCATTATGTGTGTGAATGTGGTGCGAGGTATCTGACAGACAGACAGTATAATTTTTTTTTACAAAACAAACGGAGCGCTTCGTAAAATTTGTTAAATAATAGATATGAAATTAAATTACAGTGTTTGCTAACCCTATAATGAGTATAAACGTTTCATTCGGTATTCATAATATATTTTCACGAGCCTCCCGCGAACGATGTATGTTAAATTTGAAAAAACTACCTATTCCAAAATTTGGGAAGCTTCCGACTGCTACAGCTGCTGTTCTAGTGCCTCTATGTAAAGTGCATGATGTGCCTTCGATCCTTTACACTGTACGTTCTTCAAATCTAAGGACGAACAGCGGTGAGATTTCATTTCCTGGCGGCAAAACAGACCTAGACGAAACCCCTGTGCAGACCGCCCTGAGGGAAACAGTAGAAGAAATCGGGCTGTCTCCTAAGAAGATAGAAATATGGGGTCAAGGACCCGCAGTTCCAGGCAGGAATAATAAAATATTGATAACCCCGGTCATAGGGTCAATCTTTAATTTGAAAGATAAAGACTTGTGTGTAAATATCAAGGAAGTGGCTGAAGTCTTCACTGTCCCAGTAGACGTCCTGTGTGATCCTAATAATCAGTATCACACACAATACCGGAATGGCTTTATTCTACCTGTGTTCATTGCAGAGCAATACAAAATTTGGGGTATAACAGCATACATCACTCATGCATTTCTGAGTTCTATTCTTTCAAAGGATGTTTATAGAAATGAGTGGATGAAGAAAAAGATAATTTTACAGTAATTTGTTTACATTGTTTTAGGTAATTGTAAATATTTCTGCAATAAATGAAATAAACTGTTAATTTAATAGAAATGTTTATTGTATAAAAGCTAGTTATCACAATTATATATGGCTGTAGTCATAGATCATTCCAAGGACTAAGCAAGGCACAAAGCTAGTAGCAAAAATTTATGAAACTAGTGAAACAACAAAAGAAAGGAAACATAAGGAACCAAAATGGTAGCAAAATAAAACACAAACAAAAAATAATAATATTTACCAGGTTTATTCCTTAACACTTACATTAAAATCTAATTTTAATATTTTATACAATATTGTCCAGTTGACATATTGACCATCGCTCTCCCCTGTTTGCATGTGTACTAATATACATTTATAACATTTCGGTGTATTTTTCCTAAAACTAATCATTGTTTAGAGGAAAAATATACTTCAGTAGTTGCGAAATGTCAAAAATCAAATAGGTGGTCCAACTTAAAGCCACTACTGTAGTTCAAAACAACATAACTCCAAAAATTAATGTAACAAAGAACACTAAAAACTTAAAAGGGTCAACAAGGCAGGCAAGAGCACTTACAAAATGAATGCAATATTTATTGAAAAAGTCTTTTAAAAAACTTTGTAATAAAATAAAAGGCAGAGGCATTATAATTCAGGTGGAGTATAATAATAATCCTAAATATTAACCTTTTATCTGCTTCATCAGGGGTCCATCCAAAACACAAAGAAATATATATGAGTTTGGAATTTAATTAGTTCTAGGGCAAAAATTTTCAAAATAACTGAATACTGTAAGTAATCCTAAATCTAAATATATAATACAAATTATTCCTGCTTCGTTGTGTTTGAACACTACTTTCCATCTTAACTATGACAATTAGATTAAAAATCCCAATTTTAACATTACTATAAATTATCTAAATAGGCTTTCAAGCACCTCTGCCAAATAAAATAATACCGATATTAGACAAAAAAAATAAGGGCATTTTGAATAAAATCAACCAAAAAGCGAATGGCCACTGATCACTCTCACTGCATCAAAACATGAGAGTTCTTAGGGTCTAACCCCATATTCAAGCACTGCATGTTAAGAAGTTTTGCATGTTGTTAGCACTGTTTACTTACAAATGGGGCTTGACCCTCATAAAATGTCAGACTGTCTGAATAAATTACAATATCCTTATTGTTATCAACTCGTTCTATAAAAGCATTAAAAAATCCAATTGCACCATACATTCAATCTCAACAATTTAAACTGTCATTTATTAAGTCGAATTTAAGAAAACAATAAATAAGTTCAAGCTAGTTTAAGTCACACAGAAAGTTAGGTTTAAAGACTTTAAAGTTTGATAAACTAAATGGAAATGAAAAACTATGGATATTGTGCCACTGCTAAAAAAGTGGCACATATTACATAAGTTGATTGACACAGTCAGAAGTGCCAACCCGAAAGCCGAATCTGTTAATATTGACACTTAATCTTTGCAGCTTTACATGTTTTGATTGTAACGTGCAATACGTTATAACGAAGTGTCTCGTCTCACTCGGCGACGGCTTATAGAACTCTCTATAACGCTCTGGCAGTATTAGCACTGCCATTGTCAGTGTGTTATGCCGGAGTTATATAAGCCGCGGCCGAGTGCATGGTGCGATATCTATGATGTAGTCAAAGTCAAAAAGCATTTATTCAGTAATATCTGCAGGGATCATCTTGAAACGGTAGTCTAACAAAGCGTTGAAATGATTTAGTCTGTCATAAGATTACAATAATGATTAATGAATCAAACAATTCAGCATACTAATTAACTAATGGTAGTCTCAATTAAACTTTCCTATGGTCAAATCATCCATTCACAAAATGTCATATTCATTAGAAGATGATTAAAGGTAGCTAAGTAACAAATTTTCAAAGTGTAAGATTAGGTAGGTACCAATAATTTCACCTTATTCATACTACGGTCATATATCTACAAAATGATTGATATTAGGTACAACACTAACATTGCTCTAGGGAAGGAATTAAGACAGAATTACATTAGACCCGTCCCGCGTGTTGTGTCGCGTCAGATGCATTTTGTATAGAAGTGATTACAGAAATGCATACGGCGTGAATGCGCTCCCTCTGGTTCTGTCTATCCATACAAAATGTCTATGATTGCCGACGCGGGTCGTGTCTTGTGTGATTCTGCCTTTAAACTCTTCATACAATACATGCTAATTTCGACCACATAAAATAATAATACTTAGTACCTACCTGAAACTGCTATTGATAAAGGATATGAAGTGATCAAAAAGATAATGAAAATTCGACTCAATATGTATTGTACCAAGGTTGTGTATTGCGGAGGCTTCGTTACTCGGCGCTAGCTTCGCTGACGTCAACTGGAATCGATGTGGTGAACGTCGGCGTTTCAAGTTCTTCGTGTTTCTTCATTTTCAATGCCTGAGGAGGATATAAACTATGTAATTTTTACTTTACAACAAACTGATTTATGTGATCAGTTATTATTGAATGAATGGATAATTCTTAATAGCTCTTTATCTGATCTTTATAAATATTTTAACACAAATCTGTCAAAAATTTACTTTTATTGTTATGTTAAAAAACATTCTAGCATACGAACCACCGCCAATTATCAAATTAAATCAGTCATAAATATTTTAGAAATCTCAACATAACTGTTTTATAGTAATTTAGATAAACCCACAACCAATTTTATTAAAAGAAACAATGTAGGTATTTACATTAGACACAATGGATATTTTTAGACCTAGAATAATCTCACTTGTGTTTTCAACTGTCTCAGATATTTTTTATGAAACAGACAAAGACAGAGGGCCGCGCTGTCTGCTCTAGTGTAATCACTTCTATACAAAATGTACGAAACCGATAGTCTTCTGACGCGTCACGCGGCGCGGTATAATGTGATTCTGCCTTTATTCGTTAATTTTTCAAGTTGCGTGAGTGATTTTGTATGGAAACACGACTACTAGACTAGAGCGCTTATCGTGACCCCATAAGTGCTAAGAGATTTTCACTTTACTGTTGGAAACATCCAAATGTGCGATGGTTTGCGAGTCTAAATATCCATTGTGTCTATTGTGCAGCTCGGTCGTTTTTGGATGAACCCTGAACTGAAACGGTTTTCGGAATTTCGGTGCATGTAAAAACGAGGGCAAAACAGCAAATACAATAGTGTATCAGTCAGTGGGTAGTGTAGAAACAGTCAGGAACAACAGTAGGCTAGACAGGTTTGATTTTTTAAACGTTTTCTGAGTAAATCTAGCTTGAACATTGTAGTAGTAGCGGTAGGGTTCTTTGGGAAGGACTCGCCTACATCGGGGTAATACTACTAGAATACCCGTGGTTGCCGCCAAGCAACGTTGATGTGTCCCGGTTCAAAGGGTAGGTATGGATGTCAGTAAAATTACAGGCATGCAAGGTCAGTTCGAAATTATCGGCCTCATATACCCGTAATATGCCTTGTATGCCTCAGGTGGGCCATATTTTGACCATGAGGTTACAAGTTCTAGAGTTATTCAAGATATGAAATCATCAAAATTGTTCTTGACCTTCCATTGTAGGACTTGCCTGGTTTACCTTACCCATTGCAAAACTAACAGTTATTTCTTAGACTCTGAAATTTATTAGATGCACTGAAATTTCGCGACTTCAGGTTTATTCGAAAATGGCCGAACTGTACATAGGTTAAAGAATGAGACTGAAAACGAAAACCCGCTCCAATTCATACACCAAAAGCCAAAATAAAATAATACTCTGTAGAAGTATCGAGCCAGAAATTAAAACAAAGAGGGTAGTACAAAAACTTCTTTTAAATTTGGACTCCAGCCAATCCGAATTAGTTTTGTAAATGTTTATGTGACAAAACACCGTGTTAGCCATAACCTACAACGAATAGGATCAAAATGACAGGACATCAAAATTAAGCTATTAAAAAAAGTACATACTTGGGGTCTATTTCTAGGACTCTAAAAAGTATATCTCCAGAAATAGAACCCGCATGTGAAAGTTTCAATGATAAACAATCTAAAACAAAAACTAACTGTTTTCAATTTAAGTTAAAATCATAATTATATAAATTATCTCAAAAGTATGTACTTAAAATCGTAGGTCCAATAATTATGAAACTACCGTCATAAATAACTCGAATAATATGTTAGGTGCGATGGCCCATGCTTTATGAATATGTCCCATATGTGTATGTGCGTATGGTTTACAATGCGATGACGTCACGCACATCCGACGTACCGTATTGCTAGAGTCCTCATTTTTCTGTCGCTGTAGCGTTGGCGACAACACCAAGCCTTTAGCCGATAACTGCAGGCGATAGTAATACTTATAGTCATAGGTAGAAAGTATAGAATAGCATAGGAATATCCCAAAATTCAAGGAACCATTGCGAGGATGAATGTAGCTGCTAAATGATTTCTCTCGCTTTGATAAATAGGAATGCAATAACTAATCAGCTTATGTCACTGTCGCAATAGTACTTGGCACAATGGCTTATAACCCAATAGATTTTATACAGGTATTCAAATATATTTTACGAAAGAAATTTCACATAGGTACTTAAATAAATAATAGCTATTAGGTAATATTTAAAATCATGCCAGAACATGCTAACTCAATTCACCTATTTCTAATTTCCTAACTGAATAAATAATAGCACCCAGACTTTCTAAATACACAAAAGAAACACATATATTAAATAAATTTGGAAACTATTTCACCCAGTATTTCCCTTACTCCGTGGAAGGGAATAAAACTGCTGGGCACTGATGCCAATAAGACTAGACAGAATCCTACAATACTTTGTGTTCTAAAACTCTTACTACAGGTATTTTAAGTGAGGGGGCAGTCAAAAGCATTCAATTTAGTAGGTCTCTTTGTGAAAGGCTCGTCCGGGGAGTACTACCACCAGCAGCGTTATTGTGTTTAGGTTTTGAAGGGAGTAGGTGCCTGTAAAGTTGCAAGCACGAGAGCTTAACACCTGTATGTCACGTTCTTCACACTTCAAAAATGCACTGACTAATATAAATAAGTCATGACCGAAAATTGCAGGAATTTCTAGCTTAAACTAACTGTATAGTTGTCTCGTTCACTCAAATAGTTTATAAGTAGAAGAAGAAGCTACACAATTGCAGTAAGAAATTGCTACAAAACTAGTCCGCTCTCAAAAAGGTTTTGTAGCTAGAATTTGCCACAAAACTAGCTTGAATACCAAACATTTTTTATGAATAGGACAGCAATACTGTTCCAGCTAGAAATTGCCACAAAATAGCCCGTTTACAAATGCCTTTATGAACTCCTCGTGTGAACGGGACAGCCGTACACTTGCAGCTAGAAATTGACACAAAACCCCAGCACTCGTGGAATATAGAAACCGGGTAATGAAAATGTGATGGGTAAGTTATTATGTTGGTCAGCTTACCTGTTGCAGCTTGTAATGGTTGATGATGTCCTGATCGGCGGGACAGCTCTGCGTGAACGCATCCAACTGATACATGTGATGCATGTACCGCCAGAGGGCGACGAAATTTGTCTGCAAATATACAAGCGCTAGTCAAATGCGAGTTTTTTGATTGAGATGAGACGTGAGATTTATGAAAATGCATATGTTTCATGTAAATAAGTTAATCTGTTTTTATGAATCCTTTTATCAGTGCATAATTAAATCACGATAAATATTATCTATATCTATGAATTAGCTATTATAATTATTTATGAGTTAACCCAGTTTTCTAGCAACTTTACAATATTTCTTGCAAATAAAAAATACTATTTGCCCAGAACACCTTCCCCCACATGAGATTGGATGAGTTTCAGCTTAACCCTTTATCCCGACTAAATGTCACACTGATGAGTCATAAGCGTATTTCATATATTAGGTGAGTTCATCATAGTCGTTAGCAGGTGGATTGACAACCGCAGTGTTGGTGTAAAGTACTCAGGAAATGCTGCCCCTGTTGCTAATTTGACAACCGTCACAGCTCAGTTCGTAGCCCTGCCATCGTGGGTAGTGGGTTCAATCCCCACCATGAACAAACCTTTTTGTGATGAACATAAATTTTTGTTCCCTGGGTGTCGTATTTTATTCTAAGTATGTATTTAGAAAATCGTATGTACGTATTCTATTAATCATCTCGTTTCTACAGTAAAAATGTTCACGAATATTTATTTATTTAATGACTACCAGGATTCGTAAGACTGAAGGGCAAATTGAGTTTGAGTATGCACTTACTGCGAATGGCTGTAATAAAATAAATACTAACCGGTATTTCAAAGTCGACGAAGTACTTCCCCGCGACGCGAATGTGCTGCAGACGCGGCATCAGCTCGCAGTCGAAGCAGCACATTGTGTCGCCCGTTAGGAACCTGCAGTAAATAAATACATGTCTAGGTGTCAGGTCGACGCCACCAAGCCTAGATGAATAAGTAAAAAAACTTAATTCCTACTCTTTTTACAAAATAATAAAATCTACACCCGACTGACATATAGACAACGCACAGTCTAAATGGCTGGTCGTAGAAACTTGAAATTTTCAGGATATATTCGTGTTGGCGCGTAAAGGTGTACTAAGAAATTGTCGAAATTCAACCCCTAAACGAGTATAGCGAGGCTTGAACTTAACTTGGTTTTTAAATAACTTCCCACGCCGAAGTCGTGGACGTGTTCGTTATATGACGTCAATATTTAGATAATCAGCAGCTGCAAGCTTAAGAATCTATCAGAATATGTTTTGCATATCAGATAGGTCATCAGCCTAAATAAGTCCACTGCTGGACATAGACCTCCTGCATATTTGGGGGGTTTGCCGTAGTTTTATTTGTTAGCATTGAAAAAGCTCCGAAACTACTGGACCAATTTGAAAAATTCTTTCACCGCTGGGAAACTACACTATCCCGGGGTGACATAGGCTATATTATATTTAAAAAAATTAGGGATCCTTAATAAAACCTGTTGAAGCCGGGACGGACTTCTAGTAAATAAATAAAGTGGTGTTTGTTTATACCTGGTCGCCCGGCGCTCGAGCAGGCCGTCGATGCGGCTAAGGTGCGCGCGCAGGGCTGCAGACTTCTGTTCGTCTTTACGCACCAGAACCAGCTTCAGCTTAGAGTATAAGTTCTCGATCAATGAAGCCACTTCCTTGTCCTGGAATTGTGAAAAGTAAGTAGTGAGTCAAGGTCGTCATCAGAACTTGCCCTTAATCTAAGGTTAGAACTTAGATTTAAGACAAATAATAGATATAGTTAATATGGACATTTTTACACAACATCGTCTAGCCCCAAACTTAGAATAGCTTGTATTATGAGAACCAGATGACTATAGGTATAGTTAGTACTACAATAGTAACCAAATATACTAATTTGTGCTCTTTACATTTACGGCAATACAACTCAACGCTTCGAAAAACGTGAAAAATACCAAATCGTCACCTTTACAGCTGCTTAGTGTGTTGCACTAGTGACTGCATAAAAGGAATACGCGTTTGGCAGTCTAAGCTACGTATAGACTCTGTGGGGAATTACAATTTACCTGTACAAAAAGATTGTGTCCTCCCGGTACCGACTTCATGATGTGCCGTTCGATCTTCTCGTTCTCTAAGATGGCGAGTCCGTTGTCGATCAGAATGGGTGGATGCGTCGCTTCAAAGTTAGTACGGAAGTCTGGTGGAGGTTTCTGCATATCTACTGTTGTGACCTAGAACATTTTTGAATATTTCTTCAGAATCGTTTTGTCAACCATAATGTGTAACAATACAAAATTTTGTGTAGGTAGGCACGGGGTTTGAAAAAAACATTTGCATAAGACTCTGCCAATAAATCTGTAAATGTATCTCTAACTCAAAAACATTAAGAACTTATCTGAACTAACATGTCAAAGTTTGCCTTTCCAAATAGTAAATCATAATTTGCACTACGTCGACTAGTCATTGTACTCGTAGAACCTGAATTTCTTGTCACGTTTTCATCTCACGACTATTTTGTCATATCTTTAGCATTAATCACCAAACCCATTACTAGCGACCACGATCACAGAAGAGCTGACAATTGAATCGAAAACTAAGTCTTCTTTTATGATACAAAGAAAATAATGGCTGCGGGAAAATACTGTCATAGAAGGCTAAGTGTGAAAGTAAAGGTCTTACAGACAGATAGTAACGAAGAGGGGGGCGGATAAACAAACCCCACAATCAAACATTCAATTCAGCAATTATAACGTGGCTTATAAACATTATCTTACTGTGTGTTCAGTCTGACCGCCACATTAATATTATTATTTGCCAACAAATAAAGTTCACGCTAGGGGATTAAAATAAATATTTGTGGACATTTTACACAATTACATTCAGCGTTTTTTTGTAAATACATGCATAGAATGCAATATCACACAGATACAGAACAAATATCTACGTTCATCGCACAAATGTTTGTTCTCGGTGGAGATCGAACTCACGACCTAGAGCACACATGGCATAGTTACTACCGATTGCGCTATGACGTCTGATTGATTGGATGACGATGGCATTCAGCTCCTAATATTTGGCGAATTGGTCACACATTCATTGCATGCATCGTTTTTCACCCCAGAGGAGCCCTATCTCCTCTTGAATGTCTAGTGTCAATATAATGTAGCTGATCAATCCGGTCATCCCAGAATTTTAATTTGTTCTAAAGACCTATATAAATACACTTCCTCTGTTGTACATTTACGGAGATCGACCTAACCCTAGCACTTACAGCTACATGCAACCTTGTCCAAATAAACCTTGTTTGGCATAAAAGACCTACTGTAGAACAACCTCGTTAATAACGAGCATGAACTTTAAGGCTGAGGCTACACTAGGCAGCGATTTGCGATGCGACTGGAAGAGCGAAATTATTTTGAAGCAAAATATGTGATCTACGGTGTAGCCATATACGTGAGCATTAATTTATTTGTTTCAATCGCTCATGTTTCGCAAGTCGCGTCGCGGCCTAATGTAGCCTCAGCCTAAGCCTTAAATGGAATTCATGACAAATAATGATGTCTTGTGTAGCGTGACATAATCGGAGCAAAAGACTTTTGGCTGTGATCTGATCTTGGATTATACAAGTATGTGCAAGAACTTTGATTCACTTGTTTGTACTTTATAAGTCATCTTGGTCGGTCGGTCCTCATTTTGAAAGGTGATCTCAATTGTCATCTTTTGTCATCAACTGAAGAGCTTCCGTACCGAGTCGTAAAAGCGGCCACTATTACGCGTTGTTTCGGTCAAGTTCAATGCAATATTCTCACCTTTAGACTGATAGTCTTGAGTTCAGCTAAAAGGTACAAGTCCATGAAGTACTCCTGGCAGAAGAGGCACGCACCCTTCCGCCTTCCATCGATTGTCGATGCCTGGAAGACAGAAAAGGATTCATTATGGATAATTAGTTTGGTTGTAGTAGTAAGCGGGGGTAATCAGAGGAACGTCAATTATAGTTTCCCATGCGTGACTAGTATTCTTTAATTCTTTAAACCTCCTATTTTATAATGCCGACTACCTAACCTTTAAACTTGAAACTAGTACGATAAAATAATCAAGATTTCAGAAGAGAATCCCAATTGGACTAGCCGATTCAACTTATTATTTCTTTAACTTATTGTTCAAACGCATATTGAGGTAACCTAGACACGGTACAAGAGAAAGCAGTTTCGTTTATTACCTCAATAATTGACGATGAGATTCGTGCAGCGACATCAAACACAAACTTGAAGAGTTACAAGCATTTTACCAATGCGTTTCCGCAAGTTGGGAAATATAAAATACCGCCGTAATAGCTCAAACTATTTAAAAAGTAAGAGCGGTAATAGTTGTACGACCTGTTTGCGGGTTAGTGTATATGGAATTCAGCTATGTTGCGTGACTGACTGACAATAAATGCGCAGTTTAATTAAAATATAAGTTCTAGAAGCATGAAGTTGTGATTTTATCTTCAATCATCCATGATTGTGGGTAAGGAGTTAAGAATATAAATTATAATATGAATGAAAACAATTACGTTAGAGAAATTCTTAAATTCATTAAACTTAACACTTAATGATGTAGTTGCTGATGAGAAAAACGCTCGGAAAAACTACGGCGTTTCTATTTTCTAGTGGAAAACAAGATGGAAACCTTTGACTATGCATATTCATAGCTATTGTTAAGCGGCAGGCGCCTTGTCCGATTGTTTGAAGACAACTCTCGCTTTTAACAAGGATTTATTATTATTAGTTACTATGCAAAAAAACAAGCACTCCTGGCATGGTAACAGAATGTATTAACTAAAGATTATGTTTATTAGCATAGTGTCGTATTACTTTGGTTAGATCAATATGGGCTTTAGCTTAGGCACACAGCACTTGAATCTCGTCACTTCAGTTGAACTGGCATATTATGATCTTCTAGATTTGATCACAGGTCAATCAATCTTACAAAACATGCCCAATAAACAACTTTTTCACAAACAGCTATAAAGTACTACAAACTACTAATGCAATGTAAAAATACCTGTGTATATAATGGTTAATACATATATAATTACCTAGAAAGTTGTTGAACAAGATAGTATTTATGCAAACCAAAAATAAATTTTTAATTTTAAATAATTTAGGAGTGTGAAGAATAGGAATTTTCACTAAAACAGTACTTCATCAAAATCATATCACAAAGACAAAATTACATTGTTTTATATTGACACAATTATATATTTCTTTGGCAGCACTTGTGAAGCGTTTGTCTTGTTTCGAAATATTTAAAGCTTTGTTCGCTGCCATGAGTCATGTACGGCTCGTCTACTATTTGAAGGCAAAGGGCTTTCAAAGTTGTGCAACGCGCCTTCTTTAACTTTCTACAACCGTTTTAGGATTTTTTTCATTTAGTGTGTGATTTATGTGAAAGGTACTTTCCGAGTAACGAGTAAGACGCAGACTCTCCGCGTAAAGTTTGTAATCTAGTATCGGGAAATCTTTAACGGTATAGAATTCGCTTTCTCTTTTGAGTTCGGCAACTAAAATTAGGAGTTAGGTACAGTCTTATACAATAGGTACCTGAAGATTAGTATAGCTAACTACCAATTTATCTGAAAAGTATTACCTGACAATGATACAGTGGTAGATAATAATGGAATAGTTTGAAGAAATTTAAGGAAACATGCCAAAGAAAATAATAGACTGCACGAAAATAATGGCAGAATGCAATATGGCCATGTTCCGTGACACAGTATCACTTATCGCTGTTACGGTCAAATGGCTGCTGTATATAAATAGGTAATATTTCACATAGGTTCGTGACACGACTGGGTGACTAATTAATTGATAAGTAATATCATGTAGAATAAAGCTAGTCAAGCTTTCACAGAGGGCTTATTACAAAAGTATACCTTTGATATATTGGTGAAAACTCTATTAAGGATTAGAATTTATTGGATAACTTGGGACAAAACTATACTGGAGTCAGTAGCACACACAAGTAAGAAAATAATTTGTTGTTTCAATCTGTTGTTGAAGTAATTTAATCAGATTGATTGGCTACAGTCAATTTAGTTATACAGCTGTGCTGCTGGTCGAGAATGATATCAAGACGTTACCTAGAGAGAGTTTAGCAAAAAGTAGGCCATTAAAACCCTGGAAAGCCGACTAATAATGGTGTCAGTAGCCAGTGTTCCGAGTGGAATAGAAACCAAACGCGATGGCGCATGACGCACCTACATAGACGAACAAACATGACGACCAATGAATTCGATCAAGTGTAGAATATTCTCAGTTAGTGTAAGATCTGTCAAACGCTACAAGATATAATAGATACAGAAATATTACCGCTGAGCATGCTCAATATTTAAACTGTTTCCGACTGTTGCACCGGGAAAACAATTCAAATATATTTTAACCCTACCTATTTTGAACTTCAGAGAATTATAAGCAATAGAAAGCTTTTTTGAATCGGTGTGAGTGAACCATGGCATCCTAGATTAGACATATCTATTACTAGTAGAATAAAACTAGTTAATTTAAAATATTTAAACAAAAAAATGTTATTATGTGATGATACGTATACTCGCTAAACATTTTTATAAAGTACTTACTTAAAAAATAACTATCTCACTTAACTAATAAAAATATTATTTGATAAGTATATATTATGTTCATCAAAATTGGTAACACTATCATAACAATTTTTGACGCGGTATTGACCATTCTTATATAAACGCACCAAAGAAAATTATAATTGGCGAAATGAACTACTTTCTACTTGGTATGGCTCATTCATATCATGATAATAAACCGATATTAGTGCGGAAGCAGCGGAAATAATGCACATTCGAGCACAATAAAGGTGTCATAATGGTGAATAATATTATCTTTGAATAAGAATCGTATACAAAGAAGTGAAATGTGTTAAGAATGTAAAATAAATAGTAGATAAAAAGTGCAGACATCTCAGAGTTAGGAACAACGAGAACAACAATACTTAATCATGAAGTCAATGTTGCATGATTAGTATAAACAATTCTTACACACATGGCAGATAACGTGAAGAAAAACCCAAGAACGAATAAGTAGTAACAGTGGGCGGCCATGCGCGAAGCGTCATACATACAATGAAGACAGGCGAAAAACAAAGTAAATTGCAACGCCAAATTACAGCACTCTAGTTTACATTGCATGATATCATAAGTCTCCTAGCGGCTTTGACCAACTAGCCATGACAAACAAACATCAGAGTCAACGACACCTCCCGAACATATAAGGTACTTTCAGTTTCGTGAAATCGAAAGCGGCACATACATCGCCCGTGTACTGCAAGAGGAGCCATTTTAGCTAAGATGGCGGCGAAAACTCTTGATAATTCGTCACGGTGCCGTGAGCAGAGCATCCAGCGGCCATTAATTTGTCTATTGCACCGTTCGCTGCTGCATGCCACCTTCTTGTACCGCACTTATCGTCAAAGTCAACATCACTAATCTGAACACTTCATCAATTTGATTTTAACGATGTGACTACTGCTGCGTTTGAATTTATTGGTTGTAACTTCTTCGTTTGACTATCCATCACGATCATAATAAAGCTTTCAATCCGAGAGCAATCTCGTGAACGTTTTATGAGTTCCCTGATTGAGCGGCTTCTGGAGAGGTGCAGTGACCCGAGTGAAATGCAATGGCACTTGCCGGCCAGCATGGTCGCTGTGAAAGTGTACCTCTCTAATTACTCTCGTCTTGCCTATATTCGTATGGTAGGGTTTCCATTTACGATGAAAAGCGTTTGGCTGTATTTCATAATGTTTTTCTGATGGCTTTTTTGATTTATCTGGACGAGCCCATTGTTACTGCTTACATTACACGTAATATGTGCATGTACTCACGAATATGTGGATGGACTCTATACATCATAAAAGCAGCGGCACTGCATCATCTTTTCAACATTTTGATTAAAAAAATTAGCACGTGCTCCAGAATCGCGTGTTGCCTTCGATAACGAAGTGAAACCCGGCGCAGTTCGCATCACTCCTGTCAGCTGCCGCTTCCGCGTGATTTACGCACCTCCACGTAACACTCTCACTGGCGTAGACTGCCTTTTTTTTTTTTTTTTTTTTTTTTTTCGAACGGACTAAAATGCTGGTATAATCGCCTAGCGATTTCCGACAGCGTTACCGGGCTACTGGCGAGCGCAGAAGGCGCTACGCCATTACAAAATTGGTTTTGTTGGCAACGAGCACAAGGGCACCACTTAGGTACGGACCTCGGCTTGGGCTGTTGCCGGGGAAGGGAGCTACGGAGAGACTCTTCGCCCTGAAGGGGCGTTAACGGGGAGACGTCTTCGACCCCGCCGCCGGGGTCGGTGTGATTGTGGAGTGTTTCCTGTGTCCGGACTAGATGAAGCGACCTCCGCCGCATTCGCGGCGGTGATCGTGTCATCTGGGTCACCTAAAACGTGTCTAGGTCTACGGAGGGTACGTTTAACGGGCGGATCTACTGGATAATCGGGTAGCGAGTTAATTAAGGGATTCGGATGGTGGGGAGCCGAATCATAAAACCGCCTGGAGGCGCGTTTCATGAATTCGGCTATAGATTCGAGTTCGAGATCTCGATGAAGATCGATATTACGCATGTACCACGGGGCACCCGTGATAGTGCGCAAAAATCGATTTTGAACTACTTGGAGGGGTTTTAAATTGATCGAATGAGCGAACGCTACGGAGGCGTAAGTCATGATAGGTCGTATGCAAGTTTTGTAAAGCGTCAACTTATTTCTAAGAGACATTTTACTCTTCTTGCATACGAGTGGCTGAAGGCGCGAAAGAATAAATTTGGCGCGGTTACGTACAGTGCGTACGTGTTTGACAAAGGATAGACGACAATCAAGGGTTACGCCTAAGTATTTAGCTGACTTCACCCAGGGAATGGGTTCGTCAAAGAGAGTGACGGATCTGGAAGGATTACGGTTACCCTTTGAAAAGTACACAGCGGCACTTTTCGTCGGGTTAACCTCTATCCGCCATTTACGGAACCATGCACCTAGTGCATCGAGAGCCTTCTGCAGCCTTATACACACCCGATCGGCGTTCCGATCGGATGTGTACAGGGCTGTGTCATCGGCGAATAGGGCTATTTCCACCTGATGGGTGCGAGGGACGTCGCTGGTGTACAGCGTATATAGGAGGGGAGAGAGAATGGATCCTTGAGGGACACCAGCTCTGATAGGTCTAGGGTCCGAAAGGGTACCCTCTACGCGATAGCGAAAGCTTCGATTGAGTAAAAAGTCTCGTAAGATTAGCACGAGCCTGTCTGGCACTCCGAGTTTGGATAGCTTGTAAATCAAGCCATTGTGCCAGACCTTGTCGAAAGCTTTCGCCACATCGAGAAAGATTGCACCAGTATCTGCCGGCCAGGTATGGTGAAATCGAGAGAGCACGTGCTCCGTGATGCGGAGCACTTGCTGGGGACAAGAGTGTCTAGCTCTGAAGCCAAACTGCTCATCGGGTAGGATTTTGAGCTCGGTAACGTGGGACCAGAGACGATTCAGAAGGAGTCGCTCGTAGATTTTCCCCAGGGAACTGAGGAGACTGATGGGGCGGTAGCTAGAAGGCTCTGTAGCCTTTTTGCCTGGTTTGGGGATGCCAATAACGGTGGCTTCCTTCCAAGAGTCGGGGAAAGTGCAAGTTGCCATAGCCGCATTGAAGATGCTGACTAGGAGGTAAATAAGAACGGTGGGGAAATTTTTAAGCACCCTGTTGCTGATGCCGTCAGCACCAGGGGCTTTTCTCGGATGGAGACTCTTGATAATCGCGTAGACTGCCCGATATAGATATAGACTGACACTGACAAACGTAAAGTCTACTGCAGACTGAGTTGAGTGAGCACGATAAATAACTAAGGTGTTGTTTACTCTTCGACGCTATGAAATAACATTGATAGCCCAGAGACTGGTAGATGAATGACTGATAAGGGGAGTAGAGAGATCTAGTGCGTCGCATAGAGTAATCTGTAATGCATACCTACACAATAAAAGGGCGACATGTTGTTCACCATCACCAGCCCCGGTAACGCTGTCGGAAATCGCCATCCAAATATACCAGCATTTTAGTCCGTTCGAAAAAAAAACCATCACCAGTGATTGATTTAACCTAACACAAGCGCACCTCTTGCACTGGATAAAGTAGCAGTAAAAAAGTTACCTTTACCCCTCCTTTATCCATATTTTTATTTTACCTAGTTCTTTATAAGGCCTCCTTTCAGTCAAGCTGCTCTGCGCCACTCTTTATCGCTTCCCGCGCCATCCTTATCGAATGGGAAGTGATAAGGTTAGTCAGTAGAAAACAATCAATCGCTTTTTTTGGTATTATTTAAGTATGTGTAAATTTTTAGGTCCTTGGTAGAGATGTACTAATAAATGATATCCCGAAATTGAACGCGGGTACAGCGGGTATTTAAGTTTGTATGAAAATAAGTACTTGCGCGTTTCGCGAAGACTAACAAAGTAAGTTTGTACACGCTGCGCTAGTGACATACATTGTTTGAAAGACCCTAGCTTTCAGTGACAGACGTTTTGTGGCTACCTGAATAGAATAGCAATGAATGACATCGCTAGTACCCATCAATACTGGCGAAGTCATTTATTGCTTCTCTATTCAACAAGCATGTCATGATAATTGCATTTGGAGGCGCGCCAAAGACGCGAATAAACATAATGCGAAACCTTATAAGCCGATTAGAAAATGAGTGAAAACATGAACAAGACACAATGGATCGACATTGAAACGGTTGTACCAATTCAACCCATTGAATCAGTTTGAAATAGCTATTGAAGCTGAAAACGGTCATGGTCGGTGCATTGCATACAGACACAGTTGATTAAAAACGTTTCTTTTGGAAGTTTGGGAGGATATTCCCACGGACGACTGCGGAAACCAGAGGGCGCGGCACATTGCACAATACGTTATCCGGCCGTTCCATACTTCTATACCACACCATAATGTACATGATTGTACTAATCGACTGGGTTGGCTTAGCACACAACATAAGTAAGGAACAAAAAGAACTAGAAGTTTAAGATGATGCTTTTAATAAGGCTTAAAACGCAGATTGATCCAGTTTACTTTATGCGAAAAAACAGAACTTGAATATGTTAGTAGGTAAGTGGGTTCAGTATCAGTGATCTTAGAAACCTGGTATACCTACTATTATATCAGCTATCAAAGACCTGGGGGGCTAAATAGTGCTGTGTGAAAAATGCAATAACATTTATTCACTAAAGAAGGTTTTTCGTATTGATTCTAAGGTAAGCCCAATCATAATCACCCACAACATTGACTATTTTATTTGTCAGCACGCTCAATCTGGGTAAATCCTGAACGGGTGGAAGAAAAGTATGATAATTACCCAAAGCTAATTGTTTTTTTAAGTGTAAGCATCGGCCTATAAAGCTTGTACTATGTACTAGTAAGTTATTTACTCGTGTACGGCACTATAATCGCCACTGCTAGCGATAAAAACAGTTTACAAGTTACTTATGCTATTTGGTGCACGTAGAACATGCCTGCGAGCCTGCGACGGACAACAATCTAATTAATAGTGGTTTAGGTTGAATAAGGAATGAAGTATCTGTTTGCATTCTACTCGCGCGCGCGCTACATCTTCGGCTAACGGCTGCCAATGCAGTAGTGGTGTGTGTGTGTGTGTGTGGATGGTTGTGTTTTACAAGCTTTTGTTTATTTATATTGTGTGACAAATTATGTAGTGATGCCGATACTGCCGTTACTCTAATTACGAGATGTGGAACTTACTGATGATAGATAGCACTTGTAGATTGAGTTGAGACTAAGCTATGGTTTGCTAGGATCATGAAACTTTTACTCAAACTGAAATGCGCGTGATATGTAGGGTTAAATTTTTTATAACGAAATACCGAAACGGTATTCGGTCTTGTGAGAATTCGTTTATCGGGAGCTCTCTGTCACTTTAGGACACGCATGCCAGTTTATAAGTATTTAAAAGGAGTCCCTAATTTTTTTTCTAGCCTATTCACTTCCACTGCTGGGCAAAGACCTCCCCCAAAGACTTCCAGTTCTCTCTTTCCCGAGCCGATGTGAAACCTATGGTAAAATATTTAATTTCAATAAAATACCGTGTAAATAAAATGAAAGCAGCCCTAGAGTGCAATTACAAGGGCTATTAGACTGAGATAAAATCATAAACACACATTTCATTATTAAACAAACTAATTACATTTCAAGCTTAATACATAGCTTTATGGTGTAATTGGACAATAATGCGCAGTGTACTATGAAAACATCTTTATGTCTGCCAATCGATTCTATAAGTAAGGGAGTTTAATAGCGCTCTTCGTAGTGAGCTCGTTATCCGATTACCATCAATATGGTGGGTAAGTAATACCTAGTTACGCTATGAAGTAATCGTTTCGTTTGTATAATCTCATCATAGAATAGGACTCATCACCTCTTGTGGATCACGAAAGAAATGAGTAAAGGAACGCAGTAAGGATGGATATGGGCATCAGTATCATGACTGCAGTAGTGTTAATTGACCGAGCAAAGCGAGGCGCTTCAGTTACGAGATTGGCAAAAAATGCTTTTGTTCTTCTGTCTGTCTGTTCCCGCCTATACAGATCGCATTTTCAACAAATTTTGACAGAAATTGACACATCAAGCTCCTAGATTTATTTATTTTTTTACTTAATCGCTATTTTTGTTTGAGGGGGAAATAGGGGGAACCTTGCTGTAGCGTTATTTATGGACGGATTTCAATGAAATTATTCTACATAAGATGTTGCGAAAAAAACTCACGAAGCGGAAGTCGAGGGAGGAAAAGGGGAGAAAGTTTGCTTTAGTTCTTTCTTTTAAGGGCCCACGAGGGCCACACAACCACTAGTTTTATAGTTTTTGGGCACAAATCTTGACCAATTCTATCTATGCCGAGGCCATTCATGGTCAGAGACACAGACCTGACAATTGACACCGGCCTTTTACGATTCCGAATTATCTGGTTCCATGTTACTATTACTTGAAATCCAATAAGCTACGCGGTGTTACTGATGCCTATAGATACCTAAGTCTGCATACCTAATCCAGTATGTATAACGTGCTTGCACAACGTCCTCTCTAGAGATCAGCTGGTTGTGAGAGGTCGCGGTCGCGAACTGCCCTTTCTAGATCTTGCCACAGAAGAAACACTAGTACTGTACCACCTATTACTTCACATTCCATTGACGAAACGTTAGAGTATTTCACTTTCAAAGGGTACTTAGAGGCGTTAAAATCGGTACTCGAGATTTTTGGCAAAGACATTACTTTGAATAACGTCTTTGCCAAAATCTCGAAGTTTTGTAAACTAATTTTAATACACTTTTTCAACTATAGTTTAGACTAGAGTAATGTACCTACAATACAATGAGCTATGCGTTGGTTTCCGTAAATTATCTAAGGTTTACCTCCTTCGTCAACACACATTCATTATTGTCTATTAAAGTAGTATTAAAGGCATATAAAGTAATTTTATACTAGCAGCTGTCCCCGGCTCCACCTACGTATTGATGATAATTTTGCTCACAGTGCCAGTGCTTTGCAATGATACAGTCTAAAGAACATTTTTTTCTTTGTCTTTTTCATTCGGTTCCAGTATTTTTTTCGGGATCAAAAATAGCCTATACGTTAATACAAGATAGAAACTATATTTATTTTGAAATTCATTCAAATTGATCTAGTAGCGGAGCGTCGTCAAACATTGTGTTGTGCTTGTGGACTTTTCCATTTAAAATAATATTAAGCAGGATAATAACCAAAAATATTACGAAACTCATATTAGAAGGTCATAATGGATTTATAACATGTAATAATAAGAAATTAATATTTACTAGCTGGTAAAGAATTCTGAAAATGTATGACAAGGTCATGATGTCATTGTCATCACCAACTTATGACTATTAAAAGTTGAGATCATCCGAATTGAAGCGAGTAATAAGAATCTTTGTGCTTACTTCGACGACCGATGTGGCGCGGCGGGCGAATGTTTGCCTGCGACGCAGAGGTTGCGGGTTCGATTCCCGCCTTGGGATAAATGTTTGTACGATCTGCAAATATTTTTCCGGGTGTTCTGGGTGTTTTCTATGTATAATAAAAAATATCTATGTAATGTATTATATTAAGTATATCAGTCATCTAGTACCCATAACACAAGCTCTGCTTAGCTTGGGGATAGATGATGCTGTGTGGATTGTCCAGCATTATTTATTTATTTATTTACTGACCGATATATCGACAACGCACAGCCTAAACAGTTGATCGTAGAGCTGAAAGATTCAGGGTATACCTGTCTTGGTGCGTAGTCAAAGTCAAAAAGCACTTATTCAGTAAAATCCGCAGGGAACATCTTGAAACGCCTTACATCTAGGTGAATCTAAGCGCCAGTTCCTCGCGACCAAGCCTAGAAGAGGTGCAGAGGTATACAGTAAAGGTGTACAGATGGGATTTCTAGAAATTCAACCTCTAAATAGCGGAGGTTGATGTTTGTATGAAAACAACTTCACACAGACGAAGTCACGCGCGGTTTCACTAGTTTAATATATGTACAAGCGATAAATATATTAACAGATTATGTAGTGGCTGTATAGCCATGAGCAGGAAATTAGGGAACATGTTGGAACATTACGTCATTTTGGAACGCTTGTGAAATGTATAAACCAGAATAGATTTTTCCCTAACACTACAACACATATTATATCACATGATTACTTCACAAGTGAAGTGATTACTACCACCAAACCATTTCTGTCGCCAAGCAGCTTGCTGTGTTCCGGTTTGAAGGGTGTAGGTGCCGGTGTAATTACAGGCACATGAGGCTTAACACCTGTATGCCTCAGGTTGATGGACGCTGAGTAGTGCATCGTCGGTGACGTTCCTAACGAGCGTGACCTACGAGGCAATGCTTTGTTATAGGTGATGGTAACCACTTAACATCAGGTGGGCCATCTGCTTGTTCCATCAACAAGTTGCATAAAAAATAAAAAATAAACAAGTGAGCTCTTTTTTACCGAGACAGATTTTTTGCGCCGACGCGACCCTATATCTAGTGGTATCATTGATCGAAGCCGTCATGGCTTAATAACCGTTGAAACAGTGAGACATGTAAACGCCGCTTGTGACGTTGCGCAGAACGTTGCTCAACATAGACGATTGGTTGAAAACAACCAAACAGGCTAAGCCACAAACCTTATACCTACTCGTCTAAGCCACAAACGCTTCTTATGAGTTTACTGATTCGCGCGCGGCTTCGTCCGCGTGAAGTTATACTTTCATACAAACTTCAATCTGTACAGCTCTTTAGGGATTGAATTTCAAAAATTACTTTCTTAGTACACCTTTACGCACCAAGATGCTGAAATTCAAATATCTACTACCAGTGGTTATGCTGTGCGCTGTTTAGATATATCAGTCAAGATTCTCATAAGTGGTATAGATAATAAGTCGTTCAAAAGAGAATAGCAGTAGCGTAGCGTTAATTTCATTATAACCTAGCACTCTCCAGTGTTTAGAATACATGTACTAATGAAACAACTGTAAGTACATAACGCTGGCTGCATACAAGTAAACAAAACAAATCTGCACGGTACTGAACTGAATCGAATGTTGTAGGCTGTGTATTATTATTATGAGTGGGTACTACCACTTTCAATTTTCCCTGATTCTAGTTATGCTAACTGTCATTTTAAACTAAATATGACTTTCCTTGTAATTATATATGCCTTATGTGCTGTGGGTTGATTACTGCCGACTGAGAACAAACATTGATGTGTGGTCTCAGTCTTTTAAATTTCTGACACAGTTCTTAAACCACTCCAGATATACAACAGTGTCATAAATTGGTAGAATGATCCGACTAATTTGCCTATTATTGCGGCTTCTCATGTGAATGTGTGACCAAAAGCTGATCAAAAAAAAATTCTGAACACAAGTGTCGGTAGATGTGTCGACATCCGTATTCGGTTTTCTTTCAAAACTTAAGAATAATTGGAGATAAATAATTGATTCATAGCGTTATATTGCGTTATACACAAACCGAGTTCACTGATCTTCAATTTATTGCATTATGTGGTGTGATATTATGCTATAATCTATACCAATTATAAAAACCTTTGTCCTGTCTGACTGACAAATAGACAACGTACAGCCGACTGGTCGTAGACTTGAAATTTTCAGCGTATATTCGCCTTGATTTGTCCTCTACGAATCAAGACGAATATACGCTGAAAATTTCAAGTATTAAGAAAGGAGTTTTCGAAATTCAACTTCTAGATACCTAGTGCAGCGGAGGTCGAAGTTTCTATGAAAATAACTTCACATTTTGCTAGTAATAAATAAATAAATATTGACAAGAAACATACATTTGCCACAACCACATTTAATCCCAAAATAAGCAACGCTTGTTCTTTAGGAACCACATAATTGAAAGAATACAAATACCTTATTTTGTGTAACTCTATAACTGATCCACGGCTTATATTGTCATAATACCATTGAACAATGAAGTACTTATTCAATTTAACTCTATGGAAGTAAATACATTGGAGAAGATTGGATTCGAAATAATATCGAGCACAACTTTTAGAAAATCTTGCATACAAAATGCTTTTATTACATGCATGTTTAGTATTCAGCTATAATAGTAAGAGTAACACGGCAGATTTCTATGTGTTCCGAGAATAACCATCGCTAGCATGACACGGTTGTGATGATGGCAATTACAATTGTTATTATGTGCAGTTATGCAGTGACACTCGGCCCTCCCACTATAAAACAATGCCATAGAATGCAGGCACGTCTTTCGCAGCTTTTCATTAAAAACTGCCGCTTTATATTATCTTGTGGTTCAATCAGTGGCAAAAGACTGTACCACAGTCGAGATTACCGTCTAGTGTACCATAAACAGCCGTCACAGCTCAGTTCGTAGTAGCCCTACCTTCTGTGCAGTAGGTGGTGGGTTCGATCCCCACCGAGTATGTTTGTTGTATATATGTATGTTTTTTACAACAAAACAGTCAGAACTCGAGCTATGTTTACTATCAATGGAGATTCAAGTCATGATAAATAAACAAAACTCAGCCAATGGCAAACAAGTGCAAACCAATAAGACCGTATTATTTGAATTGCAGCGATACTTATTTCGCAATTCGTTTATTTTTGAAAAGGCTCTTTAATAAAGACGCGGTCGCTGCGAGTTTATTGTCACGTGGGGCGTCACGCGATTCTTCGTTCAAAAGCAGTTCCATTCAAAAGCAAACGCTTCTAAACTAACCCATACATAGCATATGGTCAAGTTGACGTACCGCGCAACAAGCAACGCGCCAAAATGAGGAACTGGCACTTACATCATCTAACTTTAATTCTTGGAAACCCCTGAATAAATAGCTTGTTGTCTTTGCCTTCGAATTCCCTTAGTTCCTTATTCTGTCTTCGTGTCAGTTAGAAATGCAATTTAAATTATATTTTATTTTATCCCTGTCATTGATCAATAGGGTTTAATTTCTCTAGGTAAATAATATTATCTACTGAACTTGACGTTTTAACTGGGGAATGCTCATATCGAATTAATCCAGGCTAGTTGACGTGAGCTTAAATGTCAGTAGATTGGACACGAAGTGGCATGGTGATAATGTAATGGGTCTGACACATTTCAAGCCAGAACGTTTCAGTATTATGTTGCACACACTCGCACAGTTTTGCCATCAATTGGTACGAGTTAAATGGAAATAAGGCCGAGATAAAAAGCCGTTACTAAGAATATGTAATATGAACTCATGTGAATGAAACATGCCGAGACACATTTACACAAACAGCACTGATAAACACTGTTAAACTTACATCGTCTGGATTATACGTTGGTTTTATTGTCACAGGTAAGTATATCGTCTTTTTTAGGCAATCCCTTTGCGTAGTGCCACGGAGAAACAATCTATACCAATTATAAGAGTCTTTGTCCTGACTGACTGACATATAGACAACGCACAGCCTATAGAGAATGGGTGTGTTAGCCTTAAATTGTACTAAGAAAGAAATTTCCCATTCGGTTAAAGGCTAAGTATGAAAACAATAATACGCGGGCGAAATCGCGTGCGTTTCATTAGTTCTACATAAACATGACTCAAGATCATTGCGCACGAAGTCTAATAAGAAACTGTTTAAAAGGTTTTCCCCAATGGCAGCCATTAGCAGATATTTTAAAAACTTACCAAAACCCATCCGCACCATTCACACACAGAAGCCCAAGTTCAAGTAACACCAATTTACCTGTAACAATATAAATTCAAATTACCAAGCTTGATTAGGCACGCTAGACGGTTAATAACATAGACCGGTAAGGAACCAGTACGTTACTTATATTTCTGGAGTAACTTAACCTTGTTACTGTCCATTCGTTACACTACACGGCAATGTCAGACAGTTCGTGAGCTCACAATAAAGCTGATCAAATAGACCGTGCTCTTGTGATTTTAAAGATAAACCGGCAATATTTGCCATTGGCTTCTACTAGAATATATATATTTTTTTTTAACTAGATTATTGCACCTATTCATTATGCTACTATAATAATATTACGATCTAGCCAACTAGGCTAATGAGTAATTTAACTTTGACTTAATTTTATAGACTAGAATATGCAAAACTTTTACCGTCTAATACTTTTCGAATACTCTAGGAATCTTTGGTCTGATATAAAGACATAGCATATTCGGTCGTATCGTAGAGACTTGAAACGTTGAAGGTAAATTTGTCATAGGGCGTAAGAAAATGAAAAACGTTCATTTGCAGCATGAAAATAAAAACATGCGTGCAACTTCGGCCTAAGGCTTAGTTGCTTAGAATAAAAATAAATCAACTAGCTGGTAGGTAGGTAATTTAAATGCTGTATATACTTAACAAAAGCTAGGATGCGTCAACGGTTTTCACACTAGATATAATTTATAACCATAGTAAGAAACATCTAAAAGAACACATACACATTCAGAGGATGGCGGGCCAACTTGAAGACAAACTGGCGGCCCCGGTGTGACATTTCTGGCAAGCTGCACATATTTTTAATAATCCATTATATACCATACCATTATATACAGTACAATAACGACGCAATAAACAAGTCAGTCACACTAAATCTATTATTTACCTATTATTTATTGGCACGTAATAAAAACCTATTATAATTTTTTCCGAGCCTTTTTTAACATCGCTGACCGAGCTTCATGTTCCCTCTAGTCACAATTCTCAAAACTGTTTTTGATTCAACACAAGTTTTTTAATCAAACGACACGACGTTTTATAGCGTTCGTAAACGTTAGAAATTGCAGCAACTCCTAGCTGCAAATGCATGTCTATCTTAGTGCCACAAATAGTTAAGCATAAGCAGGACAAGTTATGCAGCAGTAAGTTATGCAGCCCGCTGACAAGTGTAGTTTTGAGGATCAGCATGAAGATTAAACGAGTGAACTGATGACCTAGTCAAAGTGGCAGGGAGGAGCTGGATGCTTATGCCTCAAGACTACGGGAAATGACATGCTATGCACCAGATCTTCAATCATCATTGGAAGGTATCAATACTATTTACAATTTTTTTAGTAAAATTTTCTATAATAAGAGTCGTCGCAAAATGAATGGGGAAAGCAATCGAATAAGCCACCTTCACGGTTCACCCCGTTTTTGGAAATGTGCAGCGAAAGCGTCGGCGAGTTAGAAACGCGTGATTCATTGCCTGGTCAAGCAGACTCTGTACGAAGTTGTTGTTGTGGATGACTAAAGGTATTGTCAATGTGAACAACACTAGCTATAGAGTGAACCTTTGGGCGACAATGAACATAACTTAAATCTAGACATTGCTGTAAATAAGCCCCGTCAATATTTGTAATTACTCAAGAGTAAGATAGCAACAGGTTATTCGTCGAAATCATTCTTGAACACTTCAATAATTCTAACGTCAATAAGTAGTTTTTCATTCGAGACTGGACTGGCTATTATTGTTAGTCGCAGGGAACACTTTTTACAGTGGTCCTAGATAAGTAGTACTTGATTAATTAGACCTCAGTGCAATTCTAAATACTCTAAATTAGTTAACTCTAACCACTTAGGATATTGAGAATATAAAATGCTAAATTTAGTAGCAAAATGAATTTTTTGTAGGTTACTACATTATGTTAAGTGTTAAACAAAAACCGTTGGTAAATGTTTAAAACGTATTTATCTGTGGTCGCCGTATGTTAGCGACTACAAAATAACCTTGAGGATAGAGAAGTACCTGATGATGTCATCGTAACCAAGCGCTTAGAAATCACAGGATTCAATGTAGAACTTTATTATAATCTGTGACTTTACACAAACTTTGAAGAGATACATTTGAGCTTGCTGCTGCAACTCTTGACTGTGAATGTGGATGACTAAAACTTTTTTTAAACAAGAAAATATATGCTATAGTCCTATAGTATATGCTAGCGGCCGCTTGCAGCTTCGCCCGCGTGGCAGTTTTTTTCCTGTTTCCGTTATTTTTTCGGGATAAAAAATAGCCTATATGTTAATCCAAGTTCAATCCAATCTATGTTTATTCCAAATTTCATCCAAATCGGCCTACTGGTTAGAGTGTGAAAGAGTAACAAACATCCATTCATCCATACTTACAAACTTTCACGTTTATAATATTAGTAGGTAGGATACTTAGTCTCCTTGCTAAGTAAAATATACTATGAAGTCTTAGAAGCTAACCATTATACAAGTGATATATCGGACATAGGTGTTAGTCATGACAGGGTGTACTTCCAGCTAGAAGACTGGTGATAATTGGGTTGACCTCGACGATAATAACAGATCGTGTTATGTAAGTGACCATATTATCTGATATTTAATGAACGGAGAGGTGGATATATGTAATTTCACCTCCTAGTAAGCACTGCAAGTTGCAAAAAAAACTTGTTGTGCCAACCCCACATTGTGTGGGATAAAGGGAGAAAGATGATGAGTAAGCACTGCAAGTACTTGCAGCAAATTATCATCTTTCAAAAGTTCATTGCCGGATATAGGCAATTGAAACTATTACGTCAATAAATAACGTGATCGCAAATTGCATTATAAATACAGTTTTTATGTAGAATGTCATCAACGTAATTGGATGACAATATGATTGTGTAATAGGTCGCGACTTGGATACGATTCCAGAAGCTAAGATGAATATCAAATATGAATAAGCATAAAGGGAATTCCTTTGCAAAGCAAACGGAGTGGCATTTCTGTGCACAAGAACCTGTTTGTGATTTGTGATATATCAATCAGAGTGCCTTAAACAAAGCCAGTGATAGAAAATAAAAAAACCTGGTTCCCAAAAATAATAGTAAACCCTTTCAAGATGTACATGTCATGAACTAAGAAATTTTCTAGTTTAAGATCAAAATAAATATACGTTGATAATTTGCTGTCTCACAGACTGTTTAGAGGCAATAAGAGAAAACCAATCATCATTACAAACAGTTTTAACAGTTAAATTTGCAAAAAACCTTTCTCTAAGGTTATGAGTCTTTTAAACTTTTACAAGCAAGCATTACAATAATACCTAGCAATATATTAGGAACAGGAAAGTCATAATATGATACTTTTGCTACCTAATCAAAGTATGTTACACAATGAAACAAGTCACTTACATATCTTTTAGAAAGTTACTGAAGCGACCAAATACCAAGACATTGGCGATTCTCATTCTCTGAATCTCATTCTTGAGATTCTAGAAATGATACCGATAAAACTTTGAAGAGCTATCTTCAAATTTAATAAATTACGAACCACGTTTATGGCCACTTGGAACATTCATATAGCAAGATTTCCAATATTAATTAAATAATTATCAGTGTATTGCCCTCAGAGCTAAATACAGATATGAACGAGAGTAAACTGAAAGCGAACTCAACTGACTAAGTATAAGTACGTACATCGGTATATCGAACAAGCAAGCTAAACAAGTTTTTTATAGCATGTTGTAACTTTGCTTTCTAGAAATAATTATTGAATCTAGCAAAGAACTAAAGAGATCTAAATTTATAGCTTAATGTAAACGAAGTTGTAATTAATGCAATAAGAGAGACGTTAGGAACATAATTATTTGAAGATGGTCAATTGCCGACAGCTCTGTCACAAGCAACACAAACCACTTAAGATAATTTCAAACAATTACATTCAGGGTGAACGCTCGGATGTAATTGAAAGAAACAATAGAAGACCAGTCAAGATAAACCTGAGTTATTCCCTTGTTAAGGCATAAAACTAATAGAACTTTAGATACCACCAACACAATAGTAAACATATGCACAAGAATCGCCCAATTGGGTTTATTTCAGATCTGTAATATTTCTTGTTATAGACAAAGTGGGTAAAGACAGCCACCGAATGACTCAGAGAAGGCGACGTAGACCCAAAGCGTAGATGGCGGAACTGTTATCTGTCAGGCTAGAAAAAATATAGCTCAGAATCGTAATGTGTGGAAGGAACTTTGGCTAGCAGTTGAACACGAAAGATTAGTAATAATAACAAATGAAACTTGTGTACTTAATGTAACAGACATAGAGCAGACGGGGTTTAGCAGATTAAGATACTTTATAAAGCACATGCATTTAATACTGCTTACAATCAAACTAGTGTTTTCACAGTATTAAAGCGGATTATGAGGCCAATGCTGAGAAGAATAAAACATTCAAGTAACATGGCGATTCGGTATAAAGACGATTTGTATTCAGTTTACATCTGAGCACTTTCGTGACGTGGTTTGGATAGGAAGGAAACACTTTTTGAACACATGTTTTTATGCTTTTAACACAGATTCATTTAATGTGCATTGCACACGCATATGTATAATATATATATTGGTAAAGGTAGTAGTCAAAATGTAGTCATATCTATAATCATCATCATCAACAGTCTGTACAAGTCCACTGCTGGACATAGGCCTCCCCCACACTATTCCAGGAAGAACGATTCTGTGCCTGTTCCATCCATCGACTTCCCGCGATCCTAACAATGTAGTCAGTCCATCGGGTAGGTGGACGTCCTACGCTATAAGAAATATAACAATTATAACGCAGAGACAAAGCACAGCCAGAATATAGAAATTTGTAGGGTTCATTTGTCTGTGCGTAGGGTTGTACTAAAAAGGGCGCATGCAGTAAGGGTTGAAGTTTGTGTGAAAATAGCTCCACGCGATTGTAAGCAATATCCATCAAAATGATAACCAATAATTATATAAGATGTTATCAGTTTCAAGTATTATTTATTACATTAATAACATTCTACGAAGGCTTGTTACTCAAAAGTCCATAAAAAAGTCGGTAATAATTCGATATCCGAACATTTAAGCAATATGATACGGCTGAAAAAGAAGGCAGACATCTGTATAAAATGTTACGATCTCAAATATCCGAAAGCTAAAAGCACGAGTGAGTCAGACAAAAGGGCTCTAGATTTTGTATGCAGCAAATATTGACATTCGACAACGGAGCTAATCTTATCTTCTAGACTAGAACCATATCACTGAATGATATCAGACTGTGACGCAATATTAACAAATAATCTTTTAAATTAGGTAGACCACTATCGTTTCAAACTATCACATCAACATTTTAATGGTCGATTTGGGTCTAAGAGGTATTAATAAGTTGATAGGAACAAGAACAGTTAGTAACAGAGCTAGCTCGACTTGTATTGAGTAATGTGATGTCAAAGTTTAAGGCAAGTTTCTGCATATTCATAAAAAACTAAGTAGCAGTCATATTTATTCTGAGTTATAAATATAAACTCAGTTGATTGTAAATCATAGAACTAGAATATTATTCAACAAGACTTGTGACAGTATAGGCGATGTTAAAATTTGGCACTAATAAGGCATGCAGACTCTCCGGCGACTTTAAATTTGCATAAAGATAGCACTATATAATAATCTTTTGAAAGACTGGCCTCACAGCTCAGTTAGTAGTAGCGCTGCCTTCTGTGCTGCAGGTCGTAGGTTCGATCTCTACCGAGGACAAATATTTTCTGTGACGGACAAAGATCTTTGTTCTCAGTCTGGATGTTATATTGTATTCTAAATATGTACTTCCAAAAAACCTATGTAATTATTCTATCAGTTATCTGGTTCCCATAGAACAAGCTATGCTTTGTTTAGAGCTGGATGGTGTTGTGTAAAAATGACAATAAATATTTATTTATTACATAATTGACAAACAGATAATGTGCCTCTGACCACAAAAAAAGATTCAAATTAAAAAGAAATTCAAGTAAAGATCTTTGGTACTAAGAGATTTGAGGTGCCCTATAATATTGCGAATAATATGAATAAGAAATAACAAAGTAATCTTTGCAAAGCTAAGGCTATGGATCACGCAGCATCTTACTGAAAGCAGTATATTCGTGGCAGTCCATGCCTGCGGATCCGGTTTGGCGATGAGTCACGCGGCGACCTCACGCCGACCTCTCCAGAGCTGCGTCCTCACCAAGAATGTTTTACGAGATGATTCGCTTCGTCAAGTTATTAAACCTTCAGGTTCTATTTTTCCTGCCACGTCACCGCTCGTGTCGTATACACTACACAGATAGTAACCTATATTTTACTAAATAAGAATTCCAAGCCTAAATAATAATAATAATAATGCTGGACAGTCCACACAGCATCATCTAGCCCCAAGCTAAGCAGAGCTTGTGTTATGGGTACTAGATGACTGATATACTTAATACAATACATTACATATATAGATATTTTTTATTATACATAGAGAACACCCGGAATAAATATTTGCAAATCGTACAAACATTTATCCCAAGGCGGGAATCGAACCCGCAACCTCTTGCGTCGCAAGCGGACATTCGCCCGCCGCTAAATCGATCATAAACATCAACTAATTAGTATTTATAGATTAGTAGGATAAAAGTAAAGTAATCCCCACCAACAAGATATTATAATGAATTCTCGGATAATATCAGCGCAAAAATTAACTTGAATAAGGCGTGGTCCGAGCATCACGCTAGTTTGGTTCCATTGCGATTAACAGCTTGCAGGCAACTTGATAGGCTTCAAGATATGGGAGAGGCGTTACTATAGTCTAGCTAGATTAATCTTTACATTACAATTATTCAATTTAACGCCTACGGTAACATATGTGGCAGAACGTCGGACCTTGTTTTTCTTAGGGTGCATGCCACTGCTGAACGATTGCTGAAGGTTGGCTAGGCAGATATGTCTATATAGACCTTATAAAACTCTCCTTAGCATTGCGAACTAAAAAGATCTTCCACCTTCTTAACTCCAATCCCAGCTTGATAATGCGAAGCCATGATGTTCATCATTTGTCTGAAGACGTCCTGCAGGACATAGACCTCATGGGCTCATACATTTCCAAGAAGAACTATTTTGAGCGTTTTCCATCCACCGATTTCTATCGATCTCGCGATCTTTACACTGTCGTCAGTTCACCTGGGGTGTTTTATGCGTCAGAACGGAAACTGCCATGATTTTAAGACATTTTTACTGAAGACCGTAGCTAGAATGCCATACAATGGAGGAAATATACTATTTAGAGTTACTGACGATATGTTCCATCGTCAACATGAAGGGGGCATTTTATATGTATCTTTAACTGCCAGGCACCTTAGGAAAATAGTACAAGCCTTCAATGTATAAATACTTCTAGTAATTAACCCATAACGAGTACCTTGCACTATTAGAACCTACAACTAATCATCAAACGATTGCAATCTCCACCTTTGTCTACCTTCATTAGCAATCCGCAATTATATTCAAATAATGGCGTTTGGTTTTAAAAATAGAACATCAGTTTTATATCGTCATTTTATAATGTCAAATTTGAATAGGGAACGTTGGTAACGGCTAACAGGTGTATGACGACAGACTGCCTACGCGGTCCCTCGGGACTAGAACCCTCGCGCAAGATACTACAAAATAAAATTACTAACATCAAGGTAGCGTCAACAAAACAGAGAAACCATTTTCGTATCGATATATTGTTGCCTTGCGGTGTCAGAATAATAATTGTTATAGTCATTATTTCTTATGTTTATGGTAATATATTAACTTTAACTTTACTAACAGTGACAGGGCCAAACGAACAAATACATTTGTACTTGTAAGACACAAAGTTTTTTTTATTTTGTTGCTGTAGGCTTACTAAGACCACATCCGTTTACTAAGTCATTATGATTCAGGAGAGAAACATCTGGATATCGTAAGTTTACTTCGTTTGAATCAATAGTTTTACTCCTGAGTAACGTTATAAAAAAAAAACACGGATATCTATTCATTTAAACAAGCTTATGAATAATTGAACGTCCAAGGTACGAAATCTCAAGTAACATTATATTAATATTGCTTTAAGGGAAGTGGGTCAACCCCTGAACTTATTATATTTAGACACATTATGTACCTTCCACTCATACAAATTTTTATTGGAATTGTTTGATTATAACCATTAAAAAATTACAACGCAATACTGACCTATTGTTGGAATTTTGCTATAAAATTACATGAATTACGTTAAAAACTTGCACACAAAAAGGTGCGCGTGCGCGTATACTCCTCGATGCGCACGAGCCGCTCCCCCTATAGCTACAGAATTCATAGTACTTGCATTGTAGGTAGGTTGTCCACGCCACACCTGTCTTTACGAGTAAACATACCATAATATGTTGAGGGGCTATGTATAAGTCAAGTCAGCGGAGTGTACTTTAAATAATTAATTTTCAAAATTTACATTCAAACTTACTATGAACACACTTCATAAGTTTGTACAATACATGCTACTTCTTCGGGTATTTTTTTTCTTAGAGTAATATCTTACGCATTTGTCCACAGCATCGTCTCATATTTAGCCAATGGCTGTTTTTAAATTGGTGTAATATCTTGTCGCTGTCATGACAAAACATTGTCATCTAATATGTAGGTATGCCTTTTACTTTTTCACAACTGGCAAAACAGAAATATTACGCAGAAAAGTAACAATGTATACGCAGTGGTATCTTTAAGTTGGCCAGCTTTGTCTTGGAAATTTGTTATCTTCTATTAGTAAGCAACCTTTTATCATCATGCTTTAAACTAAGTGCACAACTTTTACATAATTTTATCATAGATTGCATTTTACTAAACAGTGTGGGTGATCTTTAGCGGTCGAAACATTAACATACAAAAACAATATTTATAAGTAAATAAACAAAAGGTGAATACAAGTGAAGAGACATGGCCACAGAAAATCGTCGAATCCAAAAGAAAAAAAAAGAAACAATTTGTAGTAGTAGAAGGGCGCGTCCGGGGAAGTATTAGCACCATATTCATTTCTGTCGCCAAGCAAGCCAAGCCAAGCAGCTTGCTGTGTTCCTGTTTGAAGGGTGTAGGTGTCGATGAAATTACAGGCACATGAGGCTTAACAATTATATGCCTCAAGCTGATAAACGCATCTTAGGGCACGTTTATAATTATTCCATAAGAAGGTTGTCTAATTTTTTTTTATGTGAAAGTAGTGTACACAGTGTACAAAGAAAATACCTAATCACATCCATGAGATAAACTAACAGATATATATAATTGATGGTTGGGATTTCTTGGGATGGTTGGAAAGACATGACCGGAAACCCATCAAGGATTTAACGTAAAAAAGTATTAAAGTGGTACAGGAAAGTTTTTCTACTATCACAAATAGTCTAGATGTCATTACTAAAAACCGAGAGGAATTCAGTATGTATTTGATTAGTTAAATCCAGATTCAATACAATTACAGTGTTTGGGTTCTTTTAAAAGTGAATGCTATGCTTTCAATGATGAAACTGTATCTAGCAAACATTAAGTTCCGCCACGATAAGATGACCGTGAACATCGATTCGACTGGCACGGCATTCATCCTCTCGATTTCGTTGCTAGAAATTTTTTTGAAAGTAACGAGATTGTTTAAATTGTTAAAAGACTGATAGTCTGACTGACTCATAGTTTTTACGTACAAGTTGAGATGAAACCGCCATTTTATTGAACATGTGTAATATCAGTAATATACACATATCCTAAACAATATGAATAATGTATCTTTTTTAAACAGCTTACTGATGGAACAAGCAGATGGCCGACCTGATGTTATGGTTACCATTGTCTATAACAAAGTAGTGCCTTGTGTAGGTCACACTCGTTAAATAGATGGTATGCCTTAGTGCCTGTAATTTCACCGGCACCTACATCCTTTAAAGAGGAACACAGCAAGCTGCTTGGCCGCAGAAATTAATGAAGTTCTATACATACTTATTTTGAAACATTATGTGACTAGTGTTATTATGATATAGATACCTACTATCGTACGGTTCTAGAGATATTTTTATTGCTTTATGTAACATTGTTCTACCTAGTTCAGAACGTGTCACGTTCTTTACCGTCCGAAAACGTACACTTTAAAAAAAAATATTTCCGCCAGGTGTTACAAGTGATGTAGTTGTTTTTTTTTATGCGATTGCCGATTGCACAAGAAATGGTTACTATCACCGAAAACAAAATACTTTGTTGTTCACGTAGTTCACGATTGATTGGAACGTGCCCTACAATGCACTGTCCTGTGTCTATCAACCTGAGGCATACAGATGTTAAGCCTCATGTGCCTGTGCTTTGAAATATAGAAAAAGAAGCACAAATAGGCAAAGCAACCTCTGCTTTATGATTCACAAATTCACAAATGATGATGCTTCACTATTTAATTCTCGTAAATGATCGCAATTATAGCTAACAAAATCGAGGTAATTGCTACCGCCTTCATGACGGTAAAAAGTTTTTATTTAATAGCCGTATCGAGTTTTCAACTGTGGAAATCAGATGAATTCAAGTGATCTAAAATGATACTGATGATTACTATACAATTATATGGTTTATGCTGTGCGTTGTCTATATGTCAATCAATCAATCAGTCAGGACAAAGATGCTTATAATGGGGACCCGTCACAGTTTTTTCTATGAATGCAGTTTTATAGGCCTTGAGAAACTAAAACATAAAATGCAAAATTTTTTTTTCTACGGCCAAAACTGACTAAGTTATGGGCAAAATACCGAACGAGATTCACTGACCGCGCGAACGGAAGCGATGACGTCACAATGGCCCAGCGCTAGCCGCCAAACCACTGCGCGCCCCGCGTTTCTGTTCGCGATACTCGTCCGACACGGAGCGTAACGTCACCAAGTGATTTGATTAGGTTTTTATTAGAAGGTTGTTATTTTAATATAACAAATGAGTATTAGAAATAAGGTAGATATCGGTTTTGAGCAAGCGCAATCCGATAATCTACCTAAAGTTGATACCTTCATGTTATTTGATTATCTTGTAATCATTTAAATTACACAAGCGCTGAAATTCATGGTTGGAAACTTCAGAGGTAAACAAATCTCATTATCAACCTAATCAGAATAACAGGATAATATGTAGGTAGGTACACATACTTGGACTAGCCTATAAAATACCTAAAAGTTTTAAGTTAGTCAGCCAGGGAAGTTGTGTTTGTTTTTGTAACTACCTACGCTGTTATTTTCAACATTGGTATGTAAATAAGTATGTAGAAACTTAAAGGTTTAAAGAAAAATATTATGTAGGTATAAAATAAATAAAATTAGACTTAAATACTTAATTTGACAGTAATGTACCTACCTAAGTTCTTTGGACACGTAATTTAGAGCTATGAATAAACGAAAGCGTTAGGTATGTTAAGTTTAAAATAAGCCCTAAGAATTTAAATTATATTTTGTCGTAGGTTATACCCAGATTTATTTAAAAATTATACAATAAATTCAAGGTCAGGAATACAATACAGGAATGCAATACTTCCTTCTTCAATCTAAGCATTCCTCCCACAAGCCTATACTTGACGTAGTTCTCCATATGACGACCGATGTGGCGCGGCTGGCGAATGTCCGCCTGCGACGCGGAGGTTGCGGGTTCGATTCCCGCCTTGGGATAAATGTTTGTACGGTCTGCTAATATTTATTCCGGGTGTTCTGGGTGTTTTCTATGTATAATAAAAAATATGTATGCATGTAATGTATTGTATTAAGTATATCAGTCATCTAGTACCCATAACACAAGCTCTGCTTAGCTTGGGGCTAGATGATGCTGTGTGGATTGTTCAGCATTATTATTATTATTATCAGCTTCCACCTAAAAATATAATAAATTCAGGTATATATTTTTTTCTTTTTTATTATATATCACTTTTGCCCGCAACTTCGTTCGCGCTTAGATTTACATAGGTAAGTACTTCTTTTTCATTCACTTTGGCTACAGTTTTATTACATGTATAGATAGATATCCTCATCCTCGAGGGTACGACGCCAGAGGCATGGAGCAGGAGTGTGGTGGTACTGTTCTTTAAGAAAGGTGATAACACCCTTTTGAAGGAGAGTAGTTACTAATCGTCTCGCTCGTAGGCTAGACGACTTCCAGCCTCCCGAACAAGCCGGGTCCCGAAAAGGCTTCAGTACCATAGACCACATTCATACGCTCCGGCAGGTTATACAGAAGACCGAAGAGTATAACCAGCCACTTTGTTTAGCGTTTGTGGACTATGAAAAAGCCTTCGATTCAGTCGAAACCTGGGCAGTGTTACGGTCACTCCAGCGGTGTCAAATTGACTATCGGTACATCGAAGTGTTGAAAGGCCTATATAGTAATGCCACCATGACTATCCGACTCCAGGACCAGAGTACAACTCCTATCCAGTTGCAAAAAGGAGTGAGACAGGGAGATGTAATTTCTCCGAAACTGTTCACGTCTGCACTGGAGGATATTTTCAAGCTCGTGTCCTGGAATAGGTATGGCATCAATATCAATGGCGAACACTTAAGTCACCTTCGATTTGCCGACGATATAGTCATAATGGCGGAATCGCTGGAAGACCTAGAAACAATGCTTAGAGACCTCAATATTGTCTCCCAACAGGTGGGTCTTAAAATGAACATGAGTAAGACGAAACTTATGTCAAATGCTCATGTCGCACCCGTACCGGTATATGTTGGAGGTCAGCCGACGAATCCAACTCGGATGGGCAGCGTTCGGGAAATTACGGCACATCTTCTCGTCACAGTTACCGCAAAGCCTCAAGACGAAAGTCTATAATCAGTGTGTGTTACCAGTGATGACTTATGGCACTGAGACGTGGACGCTAACTATTGGTCTCATACACAAGCTTAAAGTCGCACAACGAGCTATGGAGAGAGCGATGCTGGGAGTTTCACTGCGAGGTAGAATCAGAAATGAGGAAATCCGTAGAAGAACCAAGGTCACCGACAGCTCTCAGAATCAGCAAGTTAAAGTGGCAGTGGGCAGGCCATAAAGCTCGTAGAACCGACAACCGTTGGGGAATAAAGGTTCTCGAATGGCGACCACAAACCGGAAGACGAAGCGTAAGACGTCCTCCTACCCGATGGACTGACGACATTGTTAGGATCGCGGGAAATCGATGGATGGAAAGAGCTCAGAATCGTTCTTCCTGGAAACGTGTGGGGGAGGCCTATGTCCAGCAGTGGACTTCTACAGGCTGATGATGATGATGATGAGATAGATATAGGTATATTCCCCAAGACGGAAATATTCCTCTATATTCCCAAAATGATCCCCGATATCCCGGGAAACTTGTGGGATATTCCCGCATTGGGGAATATTACCGGGAACGGCACATTTTATTGTAGTTAGACCTGAGTACGACCCTGGTTTTAACCTGACTACCGAGGAAGGGTTATTAGAAACTTCACTACTTACATTTTTTATCATTTACTTACTCATTGAAATATACCTAGTAGGTACGACCCTGTATTTTTCTTTAACATTCGTAAACAAGCTTTACTAAGCTACCTACGCACCTGTTTACCATACGAGTAATGATTGAGGATCATTTTGATGTAAGTAGGTACCTCCATAATATACCCACTATTATCATAGTTGGTATATTATAGAGGTACCTACCTACTTACATCAAAATGATCCTCGCAACAAAATCTTGAAGTTTGGCACGAAAGCGGAATTTTGTCATCCCTCTTCATGATAGTGCACCATTTTTTGCGCACTTTCGGGACCTTTGGCACATTGAAAAATAGTTTTTTAGGTGTACTAACTGAAGTATTAGTACACTTCGGTACTATACAGTACTTATAGTTCGGCATATTCACGTAAAAACCACAACACGACCCGCGCAGATCGAGTGAACTCTAATAAATGAATTGCGGAGAGCGCGCCCGCGGGCGGAAAAGATTTCGTGACGTCACATGAGCTATTCGGCCGCCCCGCGGTTGACTGGTACAAAATGTGTAATATCTTCGCAACCAATGGAACGATTTCAAAAATTTAAAAAGTATCGTACCTAAACGAGTAAAAGGAACACCATTACATAGATAATATATGCATTTTCCGCCTTAGTACGGGAGCTCATTGGTATAGATCATGACAAAATAAGGATATATATTTGTCCATCCATACTGTTTCATAGCAGAACACGATCGCCTATATAATTAAAGCCACGCATATTTTATAAATTAAATCTTTTAAAATATTCACACGGCTTTAGTAAATGATAGGTTTACCGCTAACGCCTATCTTACGACATGCGTTGCGTAAATACACATAATGTAGTCACAGACGTGGTAGAGTTCGAGTGTCCTTCACTGGACACAGTACTAACGTGTAGGATTCGCGCAAATAACAGTCGAGTGTAAAGATAATATTGATAATGCTGTTTGCTTTAAATGAAGTTAAAGCTAACCTGTAAAATGTAAGCGAACCACCATTATTAATGGAAAGCTGTTACCGTAGTCTTATACCAAAAAGCGCGCTGATAAACATCTTGAAAAGCTATACTTGAAGAACCCTTAGAAGTCTAATGAAAATATTCGTCTATTAAGTTCGTGAGCGAAAGTCCCTCTGAAAACTAACGGTTTTCTGCCACCCTGACTCGAAGGTGCGAAGATAAATTCTCTGCCGATGATGGCGAGTAGTACAAAGTTGTTGCACCATTTTTCCCTTGAAAAACGATGCTTTGAAACGATAACTAATGAAAATTGATTTTAGATCCCCTTAGTAAGGTCATCCTGAGTTAGGTGTGGTCACTAGTCCCTTCGCCAAAAGGACAAAAAAGGTAGAGCCTTTCTAATAATTCAGTGCTATTGAAACTATAGCTAAAATATTTGTAATGTAACAGTCAAATTTGAGTGGATGAATAGTAGCAGATACCATGCGACAGGGATATGACAACAGTACAAATGCACCGGCATTTGCAAGTGGCCTTATCTTCCATTGGTATCTTAGTGATATGGATAATGAGTAATCCGGCGAAGTATCTATGGCAAACTTAAAACAAACATTTACTTAAAAAGCCGTAACTTTCTTGCCTGTTCTACTAGGCTTAATCGCGAGGAATCGGAGTTGATTCACTAAGGTGTTTGTATAAATTGACATTGTAAGTAATTTTGATTAATGTTAGACTCAATAATAATTAATGATTGTTTGATATTTGCACACTATTTTATAGTAGGACATAATGGGTCTAATGTAAACCCCAACACCAAGAATTTGTATACTTGTACCTGTGTTCAAGCAAATAAAATTCTGATTTCTGATCCCATGGATATCACTGACTGGATATCATCGGATTAATGTTTTTGACTTCAAGTTCGACAAGTAACAAACAAGTTCTTGAGAATCCAGTGTCACCATGTACATGTGCGAAATTCGTTGTCAAGGTTAATGAGTAGGATCGGAATAAGACAATAATTATTCATTCGAGAAAAGCACTTCAGATATGCAAATACATTTTTGTACATATTTTTCAGAAATGTAAAAACAAGGCGTGGGCGCTGTGACAAGATTTTTGTCATATGTGTTAGGTAAGTTTCATATTTCTGACGTAATATTTTGCTTATCTGGGCATGTAGAATTAATCTTCTGGCATGTCATTACATTTGATAATATCAACTGATAGATTTCCAGTAAAATATAACGCAAATAGCCTATCAATGAATAATATATCAGTAACGAGCGGGTAGCGTGTCAGTAGAAAAATATCGAGCTACATTAAAATTGAATATTTCCAGCGATAATTAAACGTTACGTCGATCAAACGAGATCCTCTGTTTTCTCCGTCTGCTGTCTATAATTTCTCTGCGGTGCATTCATTTGCAACACAACGATACTTGCGTTTGAGGCTAATGAAGACTTACACACGATCCTAAACAGCATGCAAATTTGATTGATTGATACTGTTCGTAAATCTTAATTATCTAGATAAGTCAATTGAAGAAATACCTCTACTGGAATTACATCTATTGACCAATTAGGGTACATGTAATTTATCTGAATGCTGCTTAATTGCTCAGTTTTTCTTGCTGTATGCTTTGAGTATTATGATAGCTAATTGCCTGTAAAACACAAAGCCAGTGGTATCCACCTCTTGGTGATTTAGTTATCTCTTTATTCGGTAAGTATTGTTTTTAGATAACAATACTTAGACCCGCTTGCACAACGATCACTAAATGTATTTAACGAGCCCCTAGCGTCTTGCACAAGGAAAATTAAGTCGCTATTACGGTGACGCCTATCATGTATATCTTTAAATATATGTTTAAATCAGATTGCTGTGCAAGCGGACCATACCCCCGAATACTCGAAAGCATCTCGGATTTAAGCACGTCTCACGTGACGAATTTTTCACAGTTTGCAATGAAAATCTGTGAGCCTGTTAAATGTTACTGTTTCGATATTGTTTGAAACTTCCTGTCAATGCAAACGACAAAACACGGTATAACTATTTCGAGGATATGTCGAGTTTATTAGTAATAGGGTCAGTTTCAAGAATTGGAAAATAATGCATGTCTATGAAAATCACTTATGTTGTAGGTGTCGGTCTAGCGTAGAATACTTATACTCATAACTCTGACATCCACACTGTCAGTAGAGTTGGCTACTGCTCATAGGTCCTTACTAACTAGCTACCTTTATGTACCTGGAACATTCGTCGCAAGATAGAAACCTATCATCGATAGGGGAAAGTAATGTGTGGATCACGCGACACTCCGTGAGGGGTCTGCTTAGCATGCTGCCTCGGTATATTCATGAGCGTGTTTAGAAATACATCAATTTCGCTCGTAAACATGGGCAGACGAAGAAAACACATTCTGCGTGAAACAACAATGAGAAATAGTTTAGTTTCGTGTGATGGCTATACGAGAAATAAAAACAGGATAGTGGAAACCACTAGGATTTTAAACAAGCATTAGCTAAAAAGTTCGTACGACAGGCGTTCGTATGCGTTCACTAACTTGCAAGACATGCTTCCAATATGAACTGAGCAATAAAAATGGGATAATTTAGTTCTAATGTAGTTGAAGACACCGCCGAATTGCAATAACACTGGTTACACAATCTAGACTAGATGGTTAGTCGCCGCGATATTTATTTCAATTTGAAATGGCAAATCAGTTTGGAAATGATTTGGATGAACTAAGACTATTGTGAAAGAACATCGATATCGTTTCCGTATTATTGTGAAACATAAGGCCGAGTCTTTGCTGGTTTTTCGAACACTTGATCAAGGCTTACGATCACGAACCTGTCCTAGATTCAGGATGACGAACACGTGCTGAGAACGAACGTACACACTACAAAGGCACAGGTACAGTAGTCACAAGGAATCGTTTTGCTATTACTCGCATCCTGATCCCGCACATGCAGGTGTGAAGAGTTTAAGCGAGACGGGAAGCCGCAACATGCTACTTTAGCGTACCTCTAAGTTCTGTACGTAAGTTTCATTATTCGTTTCATTTTCATTAAAGATTAACCGACCAACAACAAATGTGGATCAATTTTATCATACAAAAAAACATCATATCGTAAGAAGAAACCTATCTAAGTAGGTTTAGTCTAGTCTAGACAATTCAGTAATACTCAGAAACTAGACAGACAGGGAGAATCTAAGCTTCGCCGTAAGTAGGTTGTTCCGTTACTTAGCTCTCATTGAATGCCATAAAAATCAATGACTCTTGCATGCCGCCAATTGATTTGGTCACAGCTATGAATGCTAAGTTGAATAACCTTGCAGGCTTCTATAGGAACTTTTCTTGCGAATCTTGCAATCGTTTTCTCGGGCTGTTGCGCTGTACTAGACGGAATATTGCATTCGTGTCAAATGTTGTATAACTCAACTCTACAATTTACGAAAGACTAAGGCAAAACGGTAGGTTCGTATTGCCGAAGAATTCTCATTAAGAATTTTTTCTAATATTTATCGCTTTATAAAATAAATAAATCTCATTTAAGAATCTTATTTTTTCTAATATTTATCGCTTTAGAAGACACTAGTGAAAAGTTAGCGACATAATTTCATTTAACCAACTTTTTTTTCTAATCCCTGTTCGAAGTAGGTGTACACAACCCATGTAGGTAGGTACCATCTTTGCCTCATATGGGCTTGTTTAGAACGTCATAATTGATGCATTTATAACAAGAGCCAGGTGTCGCAGGTGGTACAAGCAGCTGAATGATTACAGAGTAGCTGGAAGACGATGTCTAATTGGGATATGGCGTAACTTGCACACAAGTGTATTATTTTAGTAGGTAAGTAATGTAACCTACCTACATGTCAGTTATTTCCATACTTCTACTACAGGTGAAATATACTGAGCCGTTCATAGTATGATGAGGTGTAGCTAATTTATTCATGCGGGAAAAACTGGCGTAAATTCATAACAGCAAATTAGGTAGGTACCTTGTCTACATTTTGGTAGTAGGTACTTCTGCCTATCACATTTTACACTGTAAGTAGGATGTGAGGTTGATTTCCACTCAAAACAAACAATTAAATGAATAGAAAATATTTGTGGACATTTTTTAACTTTTTTTTGGCTTGATTGCAGCAAACAGATAAATAAAATAATATATACTGACATTATGTGGCACAACGCCATCTAGCCCTAAACTTAGCAAAGGTTGTAGGTACTATGGGAACCAATCACCTGATAGAATGCTCAAATAGGTACCTGCTTATTTTTTTTGTGCATACATAGGTACATGGAATACAATGTAACTCCCAGACACAACAATATCTGTGTTCAACACACATGTTTGTTCTTAGTGGGGATTGAACCCACAACCTACAGTAGGTACGGAAAGCATAGGAAAATTAAGTGCTTTAGTTATTTACTTATATGGATGACTTCTAGTGGATATTTACTTACCTACTTAGGTGAGTTTATTTTCTGTGCTTCAATCAAACAGTGTAACGGTGAAATTTGTTTGCCCATAACTTTGACAAAAAAATAGTATGGTAATTTAGCAGCTGCTGTTAGCTGCAAAACTTTTGGACAAACCAAGGTTTAGAGCTTGCCGCTACATAAAACTAACCACCTCGCTAATTTTCATTTTAACAAAATTACAGTTTACGGAAGGTATTGTAAGGATTTATCATTCAGACAATAACTAAACTGTAGGACATAACAACCTTTTAGACTAAATTAATACATGACTAATATTAAACAAGTAACCGCTAGTATGTAAGTTTATATATATTTCATTACCTATTCAGTTCAGTTTGTGTGATTGATTCAATTGGTTGTGGTGTTTATGGGGATATTTTAGATTCATACCACTACTACACCACTAGTAGGTACATAAATAAGGGTATACACAACAGCTTGTTTCCTAGTTTATTTGTTTTTATAGTGCAAAGGGACGGATGAGAGAAGAGTGCATGCAGCAGAAATGCGAATGTTGCGATGGATGTGTGGAGTGACAAGGATGGATAAAATAAGAAATGAGTATATTAGAGGAAGTTTGAAAGTAGCGCATAAGTTGAGGAGTAATAGGTTAGCGTGGTATGGGCATGTCATGCGGAGGGAAGAAAGCCATATAACGAGAGAAGAGTGTTAGATATGGATGTGAAAGGTTATAAAAGCAGAGGAAGACCAAAGAAAAGATGGATGGATTGCGTGAAAGATGATAATGAGTAAGAAAGGAGTGAACACTGACATGACGGCTGATAGAAGAGAGTGGAAGGAAAAAACCTGTTGTGCCGACCCCACTTAGTGTGGGATAAGGGCAGGAAGATGATGATGATGATGAGTGCTTACCTGCACTAAACTAATCAATTGTAAACTAACTAAATTAATTAATTGTTATTTTTGGGATAATATAAAAAAGCTTGTTTCCTTATAACTAATGGATCATGCACATCAGAGAACAGTAAAAACATGTGAGAAAAGTTTCACTAACTAGTAGTAGGTAGGTAGGTAGGTACAATAAAAGTAATCAACATCGGGTGGGACTTTTGTACAGCTTAGCGATAATAGTATCTACTGTAATAAAGTACCCAGATAGGTTTTAAAGCTTTGTCTAAAGCTACGTACGTATGACCTCACCAAATTCATCTGGGCAACAAAACAGTTGTAAGCGACCTAAATAGCTCACAAAATGCAGTAATAGTAGGTAAGTATACTCTCATGCATACGCACCGAGGCAGGAGTACGGTAATATTTCTCGATTCTATTAATGAATAAACGAATGAATGCCATTATCATGTAATAAGGAGAACGAGGAAAAAGGCATGTTGTATGCACTCTATATTAATGAAATAAATACAATTCTTTCTCCACTATCTTGTAAAGTCCGCGAAGGTTATCTACCTAGAATCTTGTCTGACTGCGCGTGTTGACTATGTAAGCGGCTAATCATAAACCTACTTCAAATTACACGTGTAATCCTACCTTTATGATCAGCTCGATCTCTGGGACGTCTCCGTTAGCTGTTCCATTCTCTGTGATTTCGTCCGACATCGTAAACTACAAAAACACTTAAAATTTATCAAAAGCAAAATAGTCTCCACACAACTTCACACAATCGCCACCGTACCAAAACACCGAAAGACTGACTCACTTCAGTTCAGTCTTGCTTGCTTTGCAATTTTGCATTGTATTAGCTTGCTGCCTATTGTGTGCTAGGTTCAGATACGTTCTAGAATTGTCTATTGATTTAGGGTTCCCATTTAATTTGCGGTTGGTTCGACTCTTTTATCTTACATTACACTGCTTTACGGTCTTAAAAAGTATACTTAGTACAAATAAATCTGCAAACATACCCAATGTGTAGAGTCGCTTGCGTTACTTATTAGACTTTTTTTATAATAATAACACTGACATTATGTATACCACACTATTGATTGTGTGAGATAATGATTTGTAACATGAGCAGTCTTTTTACTATTTTATTTGACGGCCTTTGCAGTCAGAAATCGGCCCCTGGCAAAATGAGTTTCGGCTGTTTTTAGGAACACGAGCTGGCAGCATTGATCTTGACTGTGTCGCTCTGACTTTGACTTGACTACTGCTTGACAATCTTGACTGACATACTGTTTTGTTTTCGAAAATAAATTGATTCATTTTGGCCTTAGCTACCCGTAATTAAATTAAACTAGCCTATTTTCAGTGCTAAATAACAATGAGTTCCGCTTCGGAGGGATCTTCAGCCCAAAAAGAGTTGAGCTTTGCCGAGAAACAAGCGGAAAGAATGAAGAGACTTCGAACATTGCACAACGCTAGAAATGAGGCCAGAAGTCAAAACCACCAGGAAGTAGTGGCTGAGGAAGCCCGGAACAAGCTTCCATCCAATTACGAGGCCAAGCGGAGACAGGCCGAGTGGCTAATGGATGATCAGAAGAAACGCGAGGAGGCTCAAACTCATGGTAAAGATTACGATCGAGTAAAGTTACTCAATATATCAGCGACTGAGGCGGAGCGACTGGAGCGCAAAAAGAAGAAGAAAAACCCTGATCAAGGCTTCTCCACATACGAGCAAGCTACTGTTCGACAGTACAATAGACTCGTCAAGAACATGCCTGCTGCGGATTTGGAACAGTACGAAAAACAAAAGCATAAGTATGGTGATGCATTCTACGGCGGACCGAACGTCATAATACACGGTATGCATGAAGACAGAAAAGATGCTGTTGACAAAATGGTTAACGATTTAGAAGGGCAGATTGCGAAGCGTGCTAAATACTCCCGCAGGCGCACACACAATGATGATGCTGATATTGACTACATCAATGAGAGAAATGCTAAGTTCAATAAGAAGTTAGAGAGGTTCTATGGTGAGCACACAGCTGAAATCAAGCAAAACTTGGAGCGTGGAACTGCTATCTAAATTCTAACAATAATCTACCCAAACACAATCTCATCTTTAGAGGATTATTTCAATCTATCTATTAACTCTTGGTAGATAGTTTTTTGACAATGATTTGATCCCTGCATACAATAGGTATATGTAGGATTTATCAACCCTTGTGATGTGGCTGCCTGCATTTAATTTTTCTGTGCTTGTGTTTGTATTCACTGTTTGTGTGGAAAGAGTGGATAATTTTGTATCTATACCAAGTTATGGAATAGCCCATTTTATTTTTCCTCTACAGCTGAATGTTTTGGAAATTAGAATAGACTTGTAAATTATAATTAAGTATTCATGTATGGGACTAAATGATAATAAACAATGTAGTGTTTAAAATTGTGTAAAAACAAAAGTAGGAAAAACCTACTTGTAATCTTGGTATTTACAATATTAATACCTATATTTTTGAATGTTCTAATTTTGTAAAGTCTAAATTTTACTAACTTATCTAGTATTAATGTTAAATGAACCACAATAGTAAACATGTGGAGTTCTTTATGGTTCCCTTGGACCCTTATTTATGATAAAACTATGAGGTAATCAGTGTAAATAAATATAAGAATTAAAAAGTACCTAGTAGATAACTAAACTTGAATTCAGCCCGATGTTATTTTATGTTTAGTCTATACTAATATTATAAGGAGGAACGATATGATTATTTGTTTGTTTGCATTGAATAGGCTCCGAAACTACTGGACAGATTGGAAAAATTCTTTTACTGTTGGGAAGCTACACTATCCCCGGTACATAGGCTATATTATATTTTGAAAAAAAAATAGGGATCCTTACTAAAACCCGTGCGTAGCTGGGACGAGCGGCTGGTATAAAATAAAACACAATAGTTATAAACAATTTTAAAAAGTTTATTTTGATAAATGTGCCAATGAAATAATAAGTACATATCAAATACATACATTAAATTATACATTATGTTAAACTATAAAAGCGCTAAACCAATGTATTTCACTATTATGTTGCTGTGCAATAATCAGACTTTAGAAAAATGCATTACTGACAAAATAGAAAAAAATTATATAAAAACCTATTGGGACCTGTTTCTCATATACTAAAAGTTGCAATTAACTGTAATATTGCAATTTTGTCATATTGTGTTTGTAATTTCAGTTGCTTAACTTGTATTTTAGTAGTTCTTAAAAAAATATTGCTTAGTGCATTGCTTATCATGTCCTACTGCAGGGCAAAGTCTTACCTTGATTGTGTGTAAATTCTTGATTTTTTTTGCACAACAACACCTGTTGATACTTCTACAGGTAATAGTAATACTATGTACAATAATAATTGTGAGCACAAGTTTTTTTACATAAAAATGCTTGTAGTTTACCTTCAAAATAAACTGAAAGTTCGAAAGTTTTCGACTAGAAATCACAGAGATTGTACTATTTTTATTTTACAGCCTTTTTAATATTCTAGCCCCCCTTACTACCTAAGATGTTTTACAGCAGCGCAGTGATAAACCAACATTATAATAATATTTTTTGCTAGGGGGGTTGTATACTATATCCAAATTGAATGCAAAATGAATTAATAATGGTAAGTATAGTTCTGTTTAATAGAATTATTTATAAAGTAGGTAGGTACGAAGATCTGATTTTGTTAAGTAGGTACCACAGAAGTTTTTAATCTACCGTAATAAAAATTGGTTATTCTATGGAATAAAAAAACGTTTGGTAAGTATTAAAAGAAATGTTAAAAGAAAACTTGTACCTACCTACCTACATACTGAGGGGTACTTAATTTAAGTAGGTGAATACTTAAATTAATTATATTTTCCTGTTGTGAATATGGTACATGTAGATAAAAAGAAGGAAACGATAAAAATGCTTCAATACGTCTAACCTAGAATAAGCAGGTAGGTACAGTCAGCCGCACTAGAATTTAGGTAGGTACCTATATAATTCGTAGCAAAAAAATGATGGTAGGAACAGGGTTACAAAACCTACTCTAAGCCCTGTACCCTACGTTAAAAACTAAGTGAATGAATTAACTGATTTCAGCTATTGCTGTAGAAGAGTTTGTTATGTGATATTTTTTATTTTAAAAGTTATGAACTGTGGGCTAAAAGACTAAAGACCGAGCTCAATGGCGCGTCTTGGGAAAGACTTATGTCCAGCGGTGCACTAATGTAGGGTGATGGTGATGATGATGAACTGTGGGCCTTCTAGTGCAGTTGAAGTAAGTACCAACCACCTATATATTTTTATAAGAAAAATATAAATTTCATAAAAAGTACCTTATCCGAAATAGTATCATGCATTTGATTGAATTATTTCTAAATAGGTAGGTTTGTTAACATTATTATAGCGAATACTATACCGGGTGTAATAAGACCACTTCCGAATAGGTACTCCAGGAACGTGTAAATTTACCTACAACAAGGTCGACCCGGTTTAAGATTATTGTTCCCTACCTATCTAGGTACTTGAATTAATGTGCGACCTATCTATCATGATTAAATAAGGCAGGTTAGGTACAGTCAGCATTTATATTAACAACTGTTTGAGCAACACGAAGCAGCATTTGTTTCGACATGAGAAACTGAATAAATTTCATTTTACTCGTATCATTTTAGCAAAATACGTTTTGCTGGTTCGTACGAAATATTCGGTAAATTTTCGTTATATTCGGCTTATAAACACTGACCAGAAACATATATTTTAAACCATAAATCTGACAATTGAATAACCTTTTGATTTGACGCGATAGCTAACAAGGGCCCTGTTTCATGAAGCTTACAATATATTGCAAGCCGTGACTCATCGTAGCATTTTTTTTAGATCATTTTTATAGTGACTTATGGTGTGTTCTAACAAAATGTATATGGTCTGATCGTTGGTTGATATTGTTGTTTAGAGAATGGAACCAAGGAACATTATAATTGGTAGTGTGCGGCGCGCGGCGAGCTCTTGAATATTTATTCATTATCAGCTTCAACCTTTAAAGGTTGAAGCTACGGTACGGTACGGTAGGGTTTTTGTAACGGTAATATTAATATTACCGTTACAAAAACCTTTGTTGATACTTATTACTTTCAGTTCAAAAATTCTATTGACAGCCCGCCACACCTCCAAATTTGATATATTCCGTGGAGTCGTTGCATCGAAAATGGTCGGTCGTTTCATTCGTGTGCGGGTCTATTTCACTACAAACATTATAATTTTGACTAAGAGATAAGTATTAACAATTTAAACCAAAATAATTAAACTTAAATTCGTTGTGATGTGATAATTATTACAAGAAAGAGGAATAAACACTATAATTGGTTTGCATATATTAATACAGTGTACTGAAATCCCTTTACAAATATTTCAAATAAGATACAAATACATAAGTACCTATCAACATAGTTTCAGCTTGATTTAAAATATTTATTTCTAACATTAGTAATAACTTTAAAAGCCTTGGAAGAATAGTGATAGTGAAACAGCCCTATAAAATGGTCGAGTATCGGATTGAAAGTGCAATCAAATTGTTATATGATTTGATCTATCTTTGAATAAATGATGTAGGTAATTACTAATTCTTATGTTGTAAAACATAATTATAGTAAAAAGTGAGTGAATAAATCTACTTACAGGTAAGAATGACAATATTTGAAATGCCCTAAATACATATTTGCGTTTGTAACATTTAGACGACGAGTCAGCGTCCAATATCATTGCGGTTCAAACAGCGTTTTAAATCTTTGTGTATCTGATGTAAGATAAGAACTTTACAATTCTACCTAGAGATAGGTAGGTATCCTACCTAGAGAGTCAAATACATTTTTTATTTAGATCAGTATTTATAATTAGGTACACGTTCATAGTTTTTTTCTATTGATAGGCATACCTATTACCATAATACATTATTTTTAGCTTGAACGATAAGAGCAAAGTATTGTTTTGCTTCCTTTATCTTGAAGGCAATTAGACTAGATTACGAGACTTGATAGCAAACTAATAAGATTAAACACTGCTCTTACATCGGCAGCTTTCGTTTATATGCGTCTTAAACTAGAGAAAACGGTGAAGTTCACACTGTCTTATTAATATCGCGAATCATATTAAATTTGTCAGAAGAGAGTCACGATAGATATGACATCTATGATTAAATAACCACGAAAACGACGAGCTTAGTTTAGTATTTGAATCTGCAGCATAAGCAGCCCATTCGCATTGTGATCTCCACCGTCAAATAAATATTTCCTATCCACCCTAAGTGCAGCAGTGATTGTAACCAGCTATCCGCATTTGGTTTACGGCACTTGATGTTAGGAATTAGTTGACGTGTTACTGCTTATTCTTTCATAATACATTTGTAAAATACTGTTAAAACTTGTCCAGAAATAAAATAATTTTTCGAACTTTCATCGACATCTCCGAAAATTGGGTCTACAAAATATTACTATTATATCTACGGGGGTTTGTTTCTTGGACGTTAATAATTACAAGTATTTTACTTCCAAAAATTGGTAGTACTTACATAATACGTTACAATAATTTGCAGAAACGAACCCCTTATTGGTAACAAGGGATATGTCTTAGTAACTAGACTAACTAGTTTCAGCTATAAAACAGTCATTTTGGAATGTGTTCAAATAAATCAGCCTCACTCACCAAATGCGAATATCACAGATAGGTTCTACTGCACTTAAGGGTCGGTTGCATCAAACCTTTCAAGACCGTACCAGTCTTGGTCGTAGAATTGTTATCACCAGAGCTAAATTCTTGGTTTCAGCACTAGATGTTAGTTTGATCAATCCACACCGCCGACAGAGCTCCGATGTTGTCTCATAAAACCCACGAGCGCGTTATTTCTGAAAGATACAGAAAAATGTGAGAAAAACCAAGCATAAGATACCTAACCTACCTACCGACATATGGCTTATCATCGAGCTACCTACTATATATCACGACATAAATGAATGAATGAATCTCTAGATACTTTTTGTGATGGAGTATTATAGTTACGCTAAACCGACCGATGACAAAATATAGTTACAGCGAATACAATACAGATTTGGCGTTTTTGACGTTCGTGCGATACACTCTTACACGCGTTATAACCGAATACGTGTATCATTATTTATGCACACGCGCATAAATAATGATTGCCGCGGATCGTATTCTAAAGGATACTCGGATGTACTTTCATTTGAGATGCTCATTCCGTAGTGTGTAAGGTAAATTGCGAGTAACATCCCCCTACTTGTAACCGCTCTTACAAGAATACGTGTTTGAAAAAGTATTTATGTATTTTAAATCTAGCATTAATTGAAATCACTTACTCCGCCTTCCAGGCATAAGTCGAACAGTAATTCCATCCCGAGCGCGCACTGGAAAATAAATAAAATTAAATACTAATGTTTTTGAAATGTTATGTAATTGTTATAAAGCTATAAGTAAGAAAACATTCCACGACACAACAGCCTGTTAGGATATTATAAAAAAAACTTACCATTGGAATATTGTAGGTGTAAAATACTCTACCTATCTAATAAACCCTAGAACCTTATTTCATGATTTCTGAGTTAGATAAAGTATGGCTACGCTGGTCGATTTTCATAATCAAATATGTAAATAAACATGAAGTACCTAAGAAGAATTCGATTTAAATATTAAATCAACTCGTATACAGTTCTTAATATACTACATGAAATATACTGGTACACCAACTTTTTTACTAAAGTAGATAATCACTAAGTAATAAAATTGAATGGTGCCCGGCATTCCGAGTTATTAAAAGGCCGAGTTTTCTATCGCAGAGTTTTCTGATTATACAGATTACAAATAAATAACGTACAACAACATTATTGATTCATTCATAACTATTATTTATTACCTCAAAATATACATAATAATCAGTAAAATAAACAAATCAGTAGGTAATATAAACCTTACAAATTATTAACAACAGTAAAAATTCAATATATTGCCTTAAAAACATTAATTAAGTAGATCTCCTAAGCAAACAACATTATTCATTTCCTAACTGGTTCCGGCAAAGAACATAATCTAAGAAATTATATGACAAATAATAGTTACATAAGTTGTTAACTATGTATTTTTACAGTTATTATGTAACAGGTCTCTATAAATTTAGAATAATTTCTTACAATTAGAAAAAATAAATATTAGGACGGAACAGCCATTAGAGGTGTGCAAAACCATAAAAAAGTAAGTAAATTGAACAAAGCGTTTAACCGCTGTTTCGATGGCGATTAGTGTTTTGTAGGTAATAACGGGTCTTTTCATAAAATTATCTGTCATTACCTACAAAAAGCACCGATCGCACCCACCGAACTGGACCCAATAAACGCGTCGGTTGGGTATTTAATTTACTAATAAATAAATATATTGCCATGTAAATTACGCGATCCAATCCGTACTCTTCCATTCTGAGTACAGTAACGATAGCTTTCCGTACCCTGAATATTTGAGTTGTTTGATTTAGGTTTAATCATTTTAATGTGCCAAGCCTAATGCCGCGTTCCGCGCAGCTCTTCGAGCAACCCGGTGTGCTGCCTGGTGTGCACTAGATTGTGTCCCAAGCAAGCTGTGCACAAGTACAGGAATAAACCAGCGATGCAAGCAATGGGGGACACCGCAGACGTATATCGTAGCGGCTAATGCGTTTAGTTTAAACAATTTTTATTGAAAACAAATATGGTGTAAAATTTTATCAAATATGAGATGTTAGTATTGTGATACATCGTTTTTTTGTAACCTATTCTTATTCTAGTCATCCGCTCTAATAAAAAAAATACTGACTCAACGTGCGCATGGGAACAGGTACACAAGCGCGCACATTTATCCTTTGAACTTCGTCGAACAACCAACACTCGGCCTGTCGGCGGCGGCATTTAACAAGCAGCCTGTTTTTACGCGCGTGCTCGTGTTCGTAGAATGTCTAGCTGCTCGCGTGCGTGGGAACACGGCATAACGACGGCAGGGGAGGGCTGACTTTTTGCACGAAGTGGGGCGTTGTAAAATTGTGATATAACAGTAAACTTACGTAAATACATGTAGTAGGTACCTATTCAACTATAACAGTAATGATATAAATAATTAAAGTATAAATATAATGCTTCAGTTCTAATAAAGTTATAAACCGGAATAATATTATCACGAATATCCTATCACAGTTAAATTAGAAAACTTATTCAGGATGTTGCCTAGCCCACTGGCCGATGTGAATCACTTTAGTTTATCATCAGATATCGGTCGAAAAAATCAATCGAATCGCTGCCAGAAAATCGGTCCGATATAAAGGGTATGTCCTGTCTATTTTTAATAAAAAACAGCCTCACGATTCGGACACAGTAGTTGTCCAAAATTATACAATGTAGATACCAATAGTTACTCAGTGGTGTCAAGTTGAAAACATCCAAATATTTTATTTAGCACATACCACATTTTTCAATTATATTCCATACATGACTAATTAGAAGCCCATCGATTTCCTCACGATGTTTTCCTTCACCGTTTGTGAAGACTGGCATTGTGCACATGCATTTTTCAAATTGTAAAAAACCCATTCGTACGGATTTGAACCCTTACCAATAGTAAGCTAAGATGCGTACTCAGCTACAGGAAAAGACTAGGAGCTCCTGATGACGCTACCATAAGACAAAATTATATCTAAGTATTTTATTAAAGAAAATTGAACTGTAAATAATTTTTTTTTTAATTATTCTTAATGTCTGCAAACATTCCAGTTTAAGTAAAAGTTCTTTATCACACATCTCGAATGAATCACACAGTGGGAGTATGTTTGACAAAAATAACCTGAATAAAGGGATTAGGTTTAAGTTTGAATTGTGATGTAGGTATGTAGTCTTAAAATATATAAAAATATAGCTCGACCTTATCTTATGGCGATATGGTGGCATGTTAATCCAATTTTAGAATTCTCAATTCCAACTCATAAAGGAACCAGGTACCTGGGCTAAAATTAGGTTAAGTTTTTAGAGACAATTTGTGATATGATTGACTGAGCAAGATAGTTTGAGCGAAGAATTTTATGGTTAATTTATACAAGCAATAAATAATTTATAATATTTTTTTGGCAAGGCGCAACAAATAGTCTTAAATTGAGATCTAGTGATGTCCCAGTGACGACAACGACGTGATGTTATATTTGTCTATAACCTACTATACATAATAAATACAAATTAAAACGAAATAACCTAATAATTTCTTTAAAAAAATGCACAATTAAATATGCCACATTCATAGTTCAAGAATCAATTGAATGTCTTCTATTCTAGCAACAATAAACAGATAAATATGTAAAATTTTATAATCTAAGGCACTGTTAAGACAATCATGATGAATTTTAAATGAGATAATCCACTCTTGAATACGATTCAAAATTCAAAGTTTCTTCTCATCACTAGTTTGCACCACCAATTCTTATCTATGTAAGTAACTGGGTGTTAACAATTTTTGTATTCCCAGCAGTAGTTATCAATTTTTATCGCCGCCGACGATGATCAGCACTTTACGTAACTTTAAACTTATCAATTACTTGGAAATTTACAAAATATATAAGGAAAATTGTTAATAATTAGGTCCACATATCAAATCATGCATAAGAAGTAACTACAAACAGAACGGATTTCTGAATAGTTCTTAGTCTTTCCATTCCAGTTTCAACACATCAAATACACTGATTCGAAAACCAACAAAAAACCGTTGGACATGCTCTTGTTTATCAACATGCTGGGGTTAAAAGTCAAACGATCAAACAACACTTCACAAGAAACACTAAAATCCAGTTTAATCAATGGAGCCTTGGCAATTTTCACTGATTGAATCACGGATTTTGTTATTCCATGGTCAAACAAGACAACAGAGGAACAGCTCAGCAGCTGTTAAGCAGAGGCCTGTTGGGGCTCAATGTCAGCTGGGCCGGTTTTGGCGATTCCATGGCGAGTCCGATCACGGAAAGATCCGAAGCCGGAATCGTGCGTTCTCGAAGGGGACGTACCTACAAATATTCGCGGCATATCGCACTCCTCGCATTTGTCAAGGAGTGGGTGGTTCCTGAAGGTGCACATGTGGCACTGCCAAGAAGCGGACGGGCGCTGACCCGTGTATATGTTGCTATAGAAGCTGCCTGAATCATCTGGCTCTGAAAATAATTAATTACACATTGGTGGAGACGATCAATGATATGCAGACAATGGTTACAAAATATGAGTTTATGTTTCAAGTAGTTTTTAACAGTGCCACTTTGATGACACAGCTTCAGGCCGAAGATTTTTATTTATAGGTGTGTATCATAGTAAAAGTGCATTAACTTAAGTTAGGTTCTACGGAAAGTCAGATAGTAAGTTCGTATGATTAGCTAACTGTGGAAATATATAATTCTGAAGAAAATTTTTATTATGGCTATACGAATGTCTATCTCAGAGGTATTTATATAAAACGTTGCTTTTGTCGCTTAGGCAAAGGGCGGTTTAGTGCCTGAGCCTACTCAAGCGACAACGGTGCGTGCGACCTCAATCACTGGATTACACGCTCTGCAGAAAGAAAGAATAAAATAAATCTATTTCCGGCACCGCAGAGGAATCCTACCTTTACTACTACACTAGGACTAGGACTAGGTGTGAGACTATCAGGTGTTATTAAGGTGGAACAAGCCGTTACTATTTCCATACAAACGCTATAACCGAATATCTCTTTTTTTTTTTACTGAATTTTAATTTTGATACTGAATTATCTTGCCGTTATCTAGGCTCGTTACCCTATATTCTACAGTAAAATCAGATTACCTTAAAGCGTCGAAAGATTTAGTACTAAATCTTGTAACGCTTGAAACTTTCAGAGAGACTACTAACTAGTAGAGATATTCAGTTACAGCATTTATATGGAAATAGTAACGACTTGTTCCACCTTAAGGAGGGAGTTAGGTTAGAAGAAGCATCGTACACTCACCGTTTCCAGTCATCTCCAGCCTCTTCGCCAAGGTATCGCACTGGTCCCGCAGCCGTTCTACATAATCACGGAGCCTCTGAGCGGTGGATATCGATGGCTTGGGTGCTGCGAGAATATGAGTCTCTCGATTCATTTGGTAAAGCTGCCCTCTGTGCTGGGCGAGAGCCTTGGCGAGCCGGCCTAGCCGCTCCTTTTGACGCTCGATCAGAGAGCGGTCTGAAAATTAGAATATTGCAAATGAATAAACCAGTTATCTTGTTGATGCTTTTACTTTTCCGCATTTTGACTCCAAGACAGTGCATTATGCGTGAGTGGTTAATTTCATAACTAGCTTGATTCCTGCAAGATACATACGTCTTTTGGGGGTTTCATTACCACCACGTCTATTATGAACGAACGTTGATCAGAAAAACATTAAGTTTTCCTTCTCGGAACGCGTCTAAGGACTGCTTTACTACTATGTTTTTATAGGACCTGCGCGAGTTGAAAGTGCTACATACAGTAGAAAGCTTCAAGGAAGTCAACGTGGCGATGCACACGCTTGCTTGTACGCATACTTTAGACCGCATTATACGAAGCTAAGATAAAACTTATACAAATTATAAAATCTGATCTCCTTGCTTAAAATAAATGTATCTAACAACGTACCCAGTTCGCCCATTGTCAACTTGTCAAAAAATCACTATAGCGTAGTCGCTAATCACAAATTCACAAGCGACTTTTGACATCCGCGATTACTAATCTATTGATAGGTATAATAACAAGTAAGTATAATAAAGTGATCTGAAATTAGCAGTTTGACTGCGTAATCATAAAAACAAAATGGAGCCCGAAAAATGGTAAGGCCCACTTCAGCACCCTTTCGTACTTAGTAATTAGTATTTCGACTGTCAATCAACGCATAATACATTATAATGTCCACAAATATTTATTTTAGTATGAGTCTGCGGCCTGAACGTGGTAGGTTGAGGTCTAAATAACAGGAAAGTTATTTTAGTGAAAGGAGCGCCTCCAAGTTGAATAACGGCATCTTGGCCATACTAGTAGGTACCTACGTAACCTACCTAGAATGACTGTGTTTAAAACACGTTGAGGTACAACGGTTTCACTTGAAAAGGAGCACCTTTTGTCTGTATGTAAGAGTATTGATGGTTTGTTTTTAATTGAGTTCACGGATCCTATTTCATAGAGGAAGGAATAGTTCATTTTAACCTTGGCTCTATTTTCTAACAAGATATTTTCTGGGGAAATCAGACGAGTATGTGTTTGTTTGTTTGTTGAAAGCTTTGATTATTTATCTGTCTCAAAGGTTGTAAGACAGTATGTCAGAGAATCTCTCATCTACAAGGCTGTTATCTGTAACTCTACTAACAGATGCTCGTAGAAAATAGGAACCCGGCATTAAAGTAAAACAATAGAAAGAAGACAGTCGCCTAGTGAATTATTTAGGTAGACTAAATGTACTGTATGTAATTAATGAGCCAATAACAATATTACCAGCTGTTTCTTGCCAGATAATACTTAGAGCAGTTAGAAAAGCCATTATGCTTTCTTATTACAAAGATTAACGACAGTATGTGCCCATAAATACTGCACCTACGCATATCCACTTCCCGTTGTCGTAGGTAATGATTCTATTACGTATTTGCGTGTATGTAGTCACAAGTTTATTTTGAAATGTTAATTGTGCATTTTAGCGTGATGATATTTATTTTACCGGGGATATTTTCTTCTAGTCGTAAAGGCTTACGCGTCAAGGAAGAAAACCGATTGTTGTTTACATTTTTTAATTACAGGCACATGAGGCTTAACATCAGTATGCCTCGGGTTTGTGGACGCAAGGTAGTAGTACATCGTAGGGCACGTACGAAACGTGCGTGAACTACAAGACAATGCCTTGTTATAGGAGATGGTTACCATTTAACATCAGGTGGGCCATATACTTGTTCCACCAGCAGTAATATAAAAAAAACATTACATACTGGGACTGGATGTATTATTTTTTGGACACTGGTTGATTTATTTATCTACTACCACCCGTAAATATCTTAAGAAGTCACTATAAAGAAATACACCAAGAGATGTGCAGTAGTATCATTTCCAATACCGTCACCAATCCAGTCATCTACCTGCCAAGAGTGGTAACTACAGCAAACCCCCACAAAAATGAGGCAGACCTAAGTCCACCGTGGACATAATCAGTCAGGCTGATTATGATAATCAACTTAGATCTATGTAAAAGTATTGGTTAATAATAATGCTGGACAATCCACACAGCATTATCTAGCCCCGAGCTGAGCAGAGCTTGTATTATAAGTATACATTACATACATATATATTTTGATTAAAGGTAGAAAGTACCCAGAACACCCGGAATAAATATTTGCAGATAGTACAAATATTTATCTCAAGGCAGAAATCGAACCTGCAACCTCCTGCAGAGGGACATTCACCCGCCGCGCCAAATCGGTCGTCAGCTAAACCACAAACCACATGAAATTATATTTGGCATAGATTCCGGAGACTGACATAATACACTTAGCATTTGTTCCAGGTATGGTAGTTGTGGCAGGTACCTACTCAGTAGGTACAATGAGACTTGAGCAGATGCCAAACATGTCTGGTGATTAAGTTGAGCCTATCTAATTTAGATACCTAAAAGTAAGCCAAGAGAAAACACATTTAAAAAATAAATCTTACCCTGTGTGGAACCAGGAGGTTCCGGAGCAGAACGGCTAGGCCTCGGGGATTCAATGCGCGAAGGCTGAGAGGTCTGTGGCGGAGGTGGCGCCCTACGTCTCGGAGGGCGCGCCGTGCTTGGACTAACTGTCACAGTAACATGCCCTTCAAACCCATCATCCTGGGAATCCCTCACCGGACTTGCCATACTTGAAGTTGGAGTACACACAGTTAAGTTCACAGACGTAATTGCGTGCGGACTATCAAACTCTTCCCAAGGATCGTAGCCGCGACCCATATGACAGTTCACATTAACAGATAAATTTAATGGATATCCTCGCTCTGGTCGGCATTTTGGGTTTGAATCTTTTGGGTGGGTTTCGTGTCTAGGTGGTGCTGGTGACACTGTTCTACACGGCTCTGGTTCAGGTTCTTTTAGTGTTGGTTTAAATGCAATATCTGGATTTGACTTTATAAAGTCAAGTGTGTTTGGCCGTTTTGGCTTCTCTTGTGCAACTAGTTTAACTGGATCCTCTTGTTTTATTTCTTCCTTCTTAATCTCCTCCTTTTTGATTGTTTTCTTCTCTTTTCCTCTTTCTAGTCTTTCATTCAAATTACTCCTTATTTTATTACTTTTTAAAATTTTATAATTTGTGCTCTCTGGTTGCTCAGATACCTTGTCTTCTGATTTTTCTGCTTTTGGTTTATCATCCTTTGTATTCTCGTTTGTAAGCTCTAGGTCACTTGGCGAATCTGCATTGTATTTAATGTGACAATTGTCAATATTTATAACAGTGATTGGCGATGAGCTGTTGTTGTTCTGGATTACCTCCTCGTTTTTTGCTTCAACTATATTCTGATTTGCATCAGTGTTGGGTTCGATTTTATCACTCAGTACAGCTTTCTGTGGCCCTGGACATACAGTAGAGTGGATAGCTGTAGGTCTGGAAGCTTCATGCTTTACTATGGGCTGGTTCCTGCATTGAGGCGGGGGGTTGAGCCTGAGTTGCGAGGATGTGAGCTGACGCGCAGCCGCTGACGAGGAGGCATGGTAAGCGTGCGTTAAGGAGGCCTTGACTTCGCTGTGCAGCTGCTTCTCACAGGCTTGCTTATCGTGACAGTACAGCTCGATCGTGTTCGACACCACATGATCGGGGACGCCGGGAAACTTCTGTTTCAGCTCGTGGAACAATTGCATAAGCGATATATTGGTACAGGCGCAGGGCGCAGGGCTCGCGGCGCTCTCAGACGGGGCAGACATCGCCGCCCATCCTAGCGGAGCCTGACCGCTTCTTTCCTGCCCCGTGTGCGTGCCGATCTAGCAAGCAACACACATTCACTACACCAGATGATTAACCATTTTGTTACCCAATTTGTACACTGTAAATAACGTCCAGTCTATTTCGTGACGTCACAATCCAAAAAATCACGCATACGGTTCGTTACGTATACATACACAGGTATAGCAGCTATTAGTTGACTTGCCTTGTTTAATCTCCGCGGTACAACGATGACGAGAAAGAGCACATAACACGACAAGACTCAATTTTTATATCTTTTGTTATCATACCGAAGCTACATTTCGTAAAATCGCCACATGCGGGGACAATGAAAACTTGCACTTGTTTAGCCCCACTATCATTAGTTTTGACTTACACCTTTTAGAGCAGCCTAATAACACTTATTAGATACAAAGGCAATTAATTCTAAAACCCAAAAATAAATTAGAAAAATTGCACGACTGTCAATCCGATTCTGCCATTTTGGCCAATAGACAAAATTTTTACTTTTTTAATATATATTTTTTCAATGACGTCAAACATCGTAGGAATGTACAAACCAAGACAAAAGTTCGGTTTGAAAAATTAATTTAACTTTCTTCCTAGCAACGAAGAATATTATTATTATTATAATATTAGCTATCCTTAAAAATCCCAATCGATCCCGACTGGTGTAGGAAGGTGATAAAACAAATGAGTGAACGAGTAGCTAGAAGAAAACTATCTGTCACAGGTTTCCTGTGGTAGAATGTTGATGATGAATTTATCATGAGATTGAATCGAAAGTACCTTTGTCTATTAGATGAAGCACCTGTCTTTTACTGTCAGTCGATCAATTTATGTCAAAGTCAGTTTCAGTCGGTCAGCTGTTTTGTTTTGCAAAATTTGCTTACAAAAGGTGCAAACGCATTCTTTGCTGGATTTTTCTGGATTGAATTATAGAGTATAACATTTTCTTCAATATTATTTCCATTGCCAATCAAACAAACTGTCCCACTGTAGGAAGAGTGTGCAGCAGGGACTTGCATAAAAATGGTCGACGATCTCAGAAAATACTTAAACCAGTTGCTAGAAAAGTACGGAAGATTTACTTTAATTTGCTTTTTACTTGTTCATGCAGTAAAACAGTTTACCCTATTGTATTTGTTTTTGTTACAGAGTCAATGGTCTTCATTGTATACTGATCACAGATCGAGATGGAGTTCCTTTAGTCCGGGCGGTGACCGAGCGAGCCCCGCAACTGGCATTAAGGCCAAGCTTTATATCTACGTTTGGTATGGCCACGGATCAAGCCAGCAAACTGGGACTAGGCAGGAATAAGACTATAATCTCCATGTACTCTAGCTATCAGGTACTTATCACAAGACAAGCACATGTTTTATGTGTCATCTAGCAGTAGTAGAGCCTTTTGTGTAAGTTGCCAATGGGATGCGGGAAACCTCTTTTCGGCTCCTGAATGATGCTCGCATTGCTGTACTCTGTTGCTCATTGTCAAAAAATAAATAAAGATAATTATATTTATTTGGACTGCTCAATATAAAACTGTAAGTATGCAGACTGCAGAGCAGGTTTTCTTCATGTATATTTCCAATAAAGCACGAGTTAATTTCCATTTCAGGTAATACAGATGAACAAACTACCGCTTGTAATCACCTTTATTGGCAGTGACAACTGCAACACGGGCCACATACTGTCCCTGGAGAGTCAGATAGAGCCATTCTTAAAGGACCTCGCTGCGGTTGTGGCCGATGCACCTTAAGACTGAAAACTTTAAAAAACTAGGCTTAAAATTATATGAGTAATCAAATGTGCCTATGTTGGTTTCCCTATATAATCATACTACCACTTGAACTACTTTGGAATATCATTAGCTTGAGTGATAGCGCAGTTCTATTCTATGCTGGGCCACCACACAGCCAACCATGGCTCACCGAGGTATTATATTGAAATCAAGAATTTATGTGAAGCAAATGGAGATTTTCTCAAATGGTAAGAAAGTCATAGGTACTTTTGTTACTACATGTAAATATTTGAATCAGTAAATACCTGATTTGAAAGCTCCTCTTATTTCACCAGTACTGACATTGCTTCTTGTTAAAAAAATGGGTTTAAGACGTATTAGTACTAAATATTTAGAAAAGTCAATATCATTTTTAAAGACGCTGACTACAATCTTCCTACACACAAAGTGAAGTGCCTAGTTTTTAGTAACCTTTAGAGTTTCTAAATCATTATAATTATCTACATGTTCTATGATTATCATAATAATTTTATAGTAATGAGTAAACATTTTTGAGTAAGAGAGCTTTTATTAGTTATTTCAAGAAAACTATAAAAGAGATTATTGGTTATTAATAAATAATTTAATCATTGATGAATTATCTAATGAAAGTTTACTTTATTTTAAAATCTTTATAAGATTGCTCTCCAGCAATACTGTTACTCATTCAGCTTAAATTAAATAAGAGTTATATACCTAAAGTTAAGTACCTACTTGTATTTTATGTAAATAAATACCTATAAAACTAGTTATGGTTAAATTTAAAAATAAAATGCCAATTTGTATCTATTAAATTTAATTAATTTATATTTGACGTTGATAAAAACTACCCAAAATGATTGAACTTGTATCTACTACCACTTGAAGCTATTCTTATTCTTGTGACCAACTATGCGGAGTCTAAAAATCTTGAGCTGAAATATATATAGCCAATAGTAGCCAACTGGGGGCAATTGTAAGGTTTACTTCACATTAAGTTTATTGATAGATCATAGACGGACTGGTGTAAGAAGTGGCTTGCCAGTGAGAGCGTTGACCACATTGTTGGCTGCTAGGTCTGCCATATCGCTTCGAGTTCGGACTGTAGCGCTTCCGATGTGTGGTAGGATAACTGCGGGATTGAATATTATATTACTTTTAAAAATCGGTCTAAAGAGAACATGCATGCACGAACATTTACAAAATCATTGTACCTATACCTTCGAGAACTGATTGCCAACATGGACGAAAGTTCAACGCGTTGCGCGTTTGTCTATCCACTGCTTTACCAATGGGTCAAATTACTTACGGGTACATATTATCAGAGTGCCATACAACGCCTACACAATGATAAAACAAAAACCTATTCACTGTGCCAATTTCATAAGCAAACATTTATCATAATTTATGTAGTTATGTGTGGACAAATTTTAGCTAGGTACCTAACTACATAAAGCACGCGTTCTGGGCTCAGTTGACCAGTGCGGGGTGATTGACCACTCGTTTTACAAATTGCCACCCGAGGGTCATTAGTACCTAATGATCCTGTAGGTGACAAGTTGTAAAACATTACCTTTGAGGGCTCTGGGTGGTGGGCGCTATGATTTTACGACGTACCGATTAGTTTAAAAGCTCCCAAGGATCCAAAATACACTGTGTACCTTGTATAGGAATAAAACAGATAGATATTACTTACAAATATTAGGTAGAGTAATTAGCTTGTGATCCTTTGGTAGCGGCTCGGGCGTAGTGACGTCAAGACCGGCTGCGTAGATCTGACGACTCTTCAGGGCGTCGTATAGTGCTTCTTGATCAACCAGGTCTGGAATAAAATACAAATATTTATGTGCAGTATAATAACCTTCCAAAAGTGTTTTATAAATGGAAACCAGCAACTTTTTTTTAAAATTCTGATTGAGAAGTAAACACATCTTAAAAGCTAAATAAAAGATTAACGAATTCTTCTGTAAAATACGCAATCAACTTCTGGTGCTACTAATTTAGCAGCAAAAGGTTGATCATTTCATTCTTATTTTATTAACAGACTTCAATGTGATAGCCACATTAAAACAGATGGTGCCAAATATTTACAATACAGTCATTGGTTGTGTTATGAACGCAGATGTTTGTTCTGTGTCTGAGCTGTTATAAGGGGGCGTCCGTTAACTACGTGAGGCATTTAGGAGGTAGGGGGGTCAAGGCGAACCTCATACAACCTCACGTGGGGGAGAGGGTGGCCTCAGCAAATACCACGTAATGTTTTTTTGCAAGAAATATTGTAAAGTTGCGAGAAAACTATGTTAAATTAAGTAAAAATGTTTCTGTACTAAAATATGGCTCTAGATAATATTTTTAGCGGTTTAATTATGCACTAATAACAGAATTCATTAGAACAGATTAACTTATTTATTTTAAAAATCTCATGTGAGATTAGAGGCGGGAAAGGGGATCGAGTCAAATCCTATGTTATCTCACCAAAGGGAGAGAGAGGGTAAAAAATTCGCCAAAATTTGTAATGAGTTGATGTAATTACAAAAATAAATGTTTGTATTCTATCAATTAAGTATCTGGTTCCTATAGTTTATTGCTTAGTTTGGGACTTTATTATTCAACCCGGCGGCCCTGGTATTTGTTACCTCCACGTCCAACGTTGATCAGTATAGCGTTGCTCTTCATCTTGCCAAGGGTATCCTTATTGATCAGGTGTTTGGTCTCATTCGTCAGCGGAACAGCCAGCACTATGAAGTCGCTTTGACGAAGCAGCTCGTCTTGGCTTACAAATTCCGCGCCAAGGGATTTAGCTGCACAAAGATTTGAAAATTAGGTTTACCTATATGGCTTAAGATAATTTGCCGTTTTCAAACGAATAACTTTATTTTTGTGTATAGGTTTTTAAATTCAACTCTCCACTCGTTACATAGCGTATGAGATTTCGCCCGATATTTGTAATTAGGAGTAAGAAGACTAAGTATGTATGTACTCGTAGTTATGTTATATTGTTTAGATGGCGTAACAGCTCGAGTCAGTGTTAACATCCACACAAACCTTACTAGGTTTCACGATGTTCTACTAACAAATATTGTAATAAACCTTCTTTGTGAAAATAAATAAAAAAAAAAAAAAAAAAATGTGACTGTCAAAGTTTGAAAGAGGCTTACAACTTTATTCCCTAAAGGTATGTAAGTATCTTAAACGGGCTTTTAGGAAGTAAAGGTGTAAGCCTAGCAGCGGTGATGGGCTTGCAACCTGTCACAAATGGAATTCTTACTACTATGTGGGTATGCGCCGAATGTTATATTTGGACGCAGGTACCTCTGACTTGACTAACTTGATTTCTTTAAGGCTGTCAAAGGCAGGTAGGCTTAGACGCTAGGTGCTACTTGGTAGGCCGTATTAATAATGCTGGACAATCCACACAGCATCATCTAGCCCCAAGCTAAGCAGAGCTTGTGTTATGGGTACTAGATGACTGATATACTTAATACAATACATTACATACATAGATATTTTGATTATATATAGAAATACCCAGAACACCCGGAATAAATATTTGCAGATCGTACAAACATTTATCCCAAGGCGGGAATCGAACCCGCAACCTCCCGCGTCGCAGGCGGACATTCACCCGCCGCGCCACATCGGTCGTCACCTTCAGTATTACCTTCAGGCTTCTCCCTATGACCAGAGTAGATGATTCTGGAGACTTCAAAGCCAGCCAGTCTCCGCGCAGTTGCTTGTCCTATCCCCCCGAAGCCGATAATGCCGACGGTGCTACCGCGCACATCCTGGCCTAGAACCTTGTCGAAACCAATCTCCCATTCCCCTCTAAAATAAAAACATGTAAAGTTAAAGTAGGTAAGTACTTAGGTGTTATCTAATAATCTTTTATCCTGCCTCTTGATGAGATGTTGATATGCAAGAGATTAGATTAGATAAAATAATGATCTGTGTGCGTGGAACAGGATGGAATTCAAACCCAGTAGACTTAGTCTATTGGATATACCTATAATCGTGACCATCAACAGTCTGTAGAAGTCCATTGCTGAACATAGGCCTCATTCATACGTTTCCAGGAAGAACGATTTTGAGCCCTTTCCATCCATCAACTTCCCGCGACCCTATCAATGTCGTCAGTCCATCGGGTAGGAGGGCGTCCAACATTTCGTCTTCCAGTTCGTGGTCGCCAGTCGAGAACCGTTATTCCCCAGCGGTTGTCGGTCTTACGAGCTATATGGCCTGCCCATAGCCACTTCAACTTACTGATTTTGAGAGCTAAGTCGGTGACCTTGGTTCTTCTACGGATTTCCTCATTTCTGATTTTATCTAGTATTGAAACTCCCAGCATAGCGCTCTCCATAGCCCGTTGTGCGACCTTGAGCTTGTGTATGAGACAATAGTCTTAGTTCCATAAGTCAACACTGGTAACATACACGGATTATAAACTTTCGTCTTGAGGCTTTGTGGTATCTGTGATGGGAAGATGTGCCGTAATTTCCCGAATAATAGATTTATCCTAAAAGAAATACTCACACCTCGTAATTACTGTCTTTTGAAGAATTTCTCACCTCCTTACTTGATCCAGGTTCTCAGTGAACCGCCTGGCAGCACCGAGCATAAGACTGATTGCCACTTCGGCCACAGCTGAGCTCAGCACATCTGGTGTGTTGGCGAGCTTGATGCCTCGAGAGCGTAGCTCATCCAGATTACAGTGATTGTAACCAGCGGAGACTGTTGCCACTATTTTCAGTTGAGGACCTGAAAAAATATTACTTTTCTTTCTTCACCACTTGATAAGATTCGTGGTGTACCTATACAGAGTGTATAATGACCACTCCCGAACAAAATGACTTTATCTCTGCTTTATGCTGTGCTCTCAAACACTACAGTCTTTTTGTGGATTAGGCTTACTAAGCAGTTACCGCGATATACTCAAGTGCTGGCAAGCCTAAATTCTTGCCCATGGGCACTATCTTTATCATTCCGTAAAATAGAGACATGAGTGAGAATGCTGGCTCTGAAGTTGTTTAAATCATACTGTATCTCCAGTCCCTTGGTGTAAGGTCGGTTCTTTTTAGCCTAAGTTATCTATAAATTGAAATGTGGTGCAGTTTCGCAATTTTTTTTAACTTTTGTTTCGGTAAGTAGGTAGGTACCTATGAGTGATCAGGTTCTGTTAAATGGATATTGAACAAGTAGAACTGACCGGCTCTATCAAGCAGTTCCTTGGAGATGGGATGATGCGACAGCCACACTAGCGCAGACACACCGGGAATCAGCTTTAGAAGGTCCTCTTTTGTTTGGTTCAGACCTTCCTCTCCGAAGTTTAGGTACTTTGTTTGCAGAACTGTGAAACTGTGGAGAAGATGAAATAAAAAACGCGTAGGCACTATAATACGTAATAAGTACTTACCTACCTATAAAAATGCTATAAATCTGATGATTTTGCTTTAGCCCAAGAGTAGCTGATATCATCTTATGAATCAAGTAGGTACATTATAAACCTACCTACTTATTAGGTATATAATATGATGTAGGCAGGCATGTAGGTAGGTACATAAACTACAACTACAGATAAACATTAGAGCTGACATTGACCGAAATAAATAAGTGATTCTCATGAATGACACAAACACAAAAAAACGGTAGGAAGCAAAGCCGTAAGTTTCTTGCCAGTTTTTCTAGGCTTGGTCGTGAGGAACTGGCGACGTTTCAAGATGATCCCTGCGGATATGCTTTTTGACTTTGACTGCAAAAATGATAATCTACTAGGAATAAGATACTACTGGGAACATAATATACCTAGGTAAGTAGGTAAGTACAGTTTTTATTTCAATAATTCCGTAACTTAGTCACTATGTGACTGCACTTATAAATATAAGTTACTATCATAATATATTACACGAAGGAGGAAACTAAATACCTAGGTAAGTAGGTACCTACTAGTAAACCAACGTATGAGTTGTAATTTTCTTTGTAGGTAGGTAAATAAACAGGGTCCCAGCTGTAGATGCACGCAGGCTAAACATGTACCTACCTATCAGTTTTTTTAATACAATTTCCTGATGGAAGCAGATGGCCTGTAATTTCACCGGCACCCACACCCTTCAAACCGGTACACAGCAAGCTGCTTTTCGGTAGAAATAGGTATTAAAGTACTTCCCCGGACAAACTCTTCACCAAGAATAAGAACTCAAAGAGCTGAAAGATACATTATGGTAAAAAAAGAGTTGTTAAGTCAGTTATTAATTAAAATCCACTTACTGTTCTTGAAGAATCTTCAGTCCACTCTTAGAGTAATCCTTCGAAGAGACAAGAACTTTTAGATTTTTCGTCATCGTGTCGTTCGCTTCAACCGCTAGCACTACACTAACGAGCAACACCACAAACCGAGATATTATCATTTCACAGGTAAATAGTACTTATGTAAGACTATACAATAGGTATTATCTTGACAATGATATTCTGATAAGCACTGTGATACTGCCGGTCAAATGCACAGTTGTCCAGCAAACTACAGATTATAATAAGAATTTTACTTCAGGTCAACGTGCGTTCAAGGTCGTTTTCATTTGTAGCGATAAAACTTCGAGCTATATCGTGTTGGCTTGGGTTACTCAAATCTCAAGTTACGGGCAATTATTTTGTTGTAGGTAGTATACCTAACTACAAACCTAGCCTTTTTTGGACATGTTCTAAACACCAATACCTAGTAGGCTAACGTGGTGTGCGTGATCGAACCAGTAACAATCAAGTTTTTTCTAAAAACGTAGATGCATCTAATGCTAGGTACTTACCTACTAAATAAATCTTCTTAAAAATGATCTAACACGGAACTAGCCTGGTGTTGATCTTCGTCACCAAAGGTTTATGGAACGCAGGGTGCGGCGCGTCTCCTACGTAAGTAAGTTACTGGGTACTTAATACCCACACTATGTACCACGACGACGTACTTACATGAGGCAAGTTTTTTTATAATAATAATAATAATAGTATTTATTTTAGGCTTGGTCCATACCTACATCTGTTAGTAACACAAAAAAGTCTTATGTTATGTTAGTGACATTTCAGGTGCAGCTCCATACAATATTTATTCAGAGGACAGTCCCACCTCTCAGATAATGCTTTCAGATAATTTATACGGACTCAAACCTCCACCTTTATATTTTCTCCAAACATAACTGGTCAAAAAATAAAATAAATGAACTACTAGATAAAACGTATATTTTCTTGTTGAATTTATTTAGGCTCCATAGCAAGTTCTTTATTCCACGGTTCACCCTATGTAAATTTACTTTACATCTTGTTTTATAATACTGGGAATTGCATAGGCTTCCCGTCCAATGCAGAGATGATGTTGTTAGCTGCGATACACGCCATATTGTTCCTGGTCTGAACAGTGGCACTGCCAAGATGCGGAATAATATCTGTAACACAACAAAATATGAATTTTTGGGTTCCAGATCCACATGGATTATTGTGATATCAGAGATTCGGAGAGCACGTTAGCTTTCAGTCCTGTCCTGACCAAAGCAGTCGTTTCATTATCTATACCAATTATAAGAATCTTTGTCCCGACTGACATATAGACAACGAACAGCCTAAACCATGGTCGCAGTGACTTGTAATTTTCAGGATATATTCGTCTTGGTGCTTAGAGGTGTACTAAGAAAGGAATTCCCGAAATTCAACCTCTAAACTGGTACAGCGGGGGTTGAATTTCATGAAAATAACTTCAAGCGCACGAAAATGCGCGCGTTTCGCTAGAGCGTTATAAAAAAAAATAGTTTCGGGTAGAGCGTTCTTCTATATCGTAGACTATCTGCCAGTGAAAGTCCCGTCGAAATCGGTCCAGTCGTTCCAGAGATTAGCCGGAACAAACAGACAGACAGACAGACAAACTGTTACTGTTAAAACTGGTGTGATCAGATGATCAGGAATTTAGGACTATTTGACTGACGGGTTGTTGTTTGCACTTACAGCAGTTAGGCAGAGATACCAGGGGATCATTGTGGGGCAAAGGTTCGGGTGTTGTGACGTCGAGTGCGGCCGCGAAGATGGTGTTTGCCTTCAGGGCGGCCGTCAGAGCCCGATGATCTACTACATCTGGTAACATTTAAATAAGCTTTAGTTGTATTAACTTTTCCTACCCGATTGATTGATCGATTGATCCTACCTGATGGACTGACGATATTTTTAGGATCATCGCGGGAATTCTATGGATCACGATCATGATTCTCAGAATCGTTCTCCCTGGAAACGTTTGGGGGAGGCCTATGTCCAGCAGTGGACTTTTACAAGCTTACGATGATGATGATGATACGTTCCTAACGAACGTGACCTACGAGGCAATGCTTTGTTATAGGTGATGGTAACCACTTAACATCAGGTGGGCCGAAGCTTGATCCATCAGCAAATTGTATTAAAAAAAAAACCTTTTTAATTATTTTTGTGCCCCGTGTTTTCTCTGACCATTAGAAGTAAATACTGTTTTATTATTTCTTTCTTCCTACGGAAAAACTGACCTCCTCTAGCAATATTAACGAGCACAGCTGTTTTCTTCATGAGCTTGAGCGAGTGTTCGTTGATGAGGTGCTTCGTCTCGTTCGTCAGGGGGCAGCACAGGATCACGTAGTCACTTTCCTTCAAAAGCTGGTCTACTGATACACGTTCTGCTTGTAAAGCTTTGGCTGAAACAAGGTTTAATAGCAATAATAATAATGCTGGACAATCCACACAACATCTTCTAGCCCGCCGCGCCACATCGGTCGTCGTTAGCACTGTAGTTCCCAGGTATGGTAGGTAGATATATACTCTAAATGCTGCAATTTGAGTTTACAGTACACTAAAGACAGTGAGCGGTCTCTCTGTGTACTCTACTGTGAGTCTTCATAAAGGAAAACCTCGCGAAGAAGCCCGCAGCTTCGTCAGTTACGCATGTATAATAGATAATGCTTCATAGCATTAAGTTCGCCTTTGTACTGTTATTTTTTTGTGCAATAAAGTATTTTCTATCTATCTATCTATCATGTATCGATCAGTGGATTAGGCCTAGACTGAGAAGTGGCGCTTAGATTCACATAGATTTAAGATGATCCCTGCGGATATTAGGTACTGAATATATGCTTTTTGGCTATTAATTTGACAATAAAATCATGACTCAGGCATTAAAGACTTGCCTCTGTCAATATATGCAAAGGCTTGATTGGCTTTCCTACCTTCAGGTTTATCAGTCCTGCCGCTGTAGAGGAACCTTCCGACGTCAAAGCCACGGAGTCGACGCACCACTGCCTGTCCGACACCACCGAAGCCAACAATACCCACCGTGCTGCCGGCTATGTCCTGCCCCAGCACCCATTGTACGCCTGGTTTCCATTCCCCACTGAAATGTATGATAGAAGTTTTTTACCATAGCTGCTAGGGAACGAAGTGCGTTGAATAAAACAGGTAAGTACAGTCAGCTGCATTGGAAAGTATACAATTCGGAACTTTCAAAATAGTGTCACAACGTAACAGTAAATATTTTCAGGGCAAAAATGCAAAAAAATAAGTGAACTCATCAACTGATTACCTACATGGCATTTGAGTTTCTACAGTCTAAAAGTTTATAGTAATGTTGTGATAGCATTTTAAAAGTTAATAATTGTATACATTCTAGTGCAGCTGACTGTACATGCACTATGTGACTGACCAAAAACGCAAATACTTCAAACAAAGCTTTTAAGTAGGTAAGTATTTGAAAAAAGCACATTTATTGCGCGGTAAAAACAGAAGATGTTTTTAACGTGTTTTAATCGGTGATCTGTGTCTGTATCGTATCGTAGTTACTCAATAGATGAAACGTTTATGATAATATTTTTGTTTCAAATATGGCTTGATCGATTGAGTTTCGCCTTAGCTATCCAGGAATCTGTTGAATAGTTTGAATATCAACGGCTATTATGTCTTGTTCTATCTGCTTTACATGTTTTATTAGAGAGGTATATACATAATACCTACCACCTTAACTACTACCTTATCTAGGTACCTACTTGTAATATTTTTAAAGCTTTTTATTATCGTCATTTTAATATCAGGTATTTGTCATGGCATTACTTTTCTACCATCTGAACTCCTTCCTTGAACCTCCTTGCGGCAGATATCATAAGCCCGACCGTGATGTCAGCCACGGAGTTGTCTAACGCTTTCGGGGTGTTGCCCAAGAGTAGGCCGCGTGATTTTACAGCGTCCAAGTCTATGTGGTCCAGTCCAGATGCCATTGCGGAGATGATTTTGAGCTGGGGACCTGATTAAACGTAAAATAAGTTGTATAAGCTAACTGCTTGATAATTGAGGAAGTTTGAATGAGTTTGCATGATGAAGTTTAGCGTCCCAAGTATAAAGCACAGAAGCGCTCATTTGCACTTACAAAGACAAAGATTCTTACTAGAAAAATACTTTGAAACGACTTATGAACTAGATGAATTTAGGCGCCAGTTCTTCGCAACTGAGCCTAAAAGAATAAATAGTAAGAAACTTAGGGCTTGGTAGGTATATTACGTATAAGTTGGATTGTAAAACAATTGAATTTTTAAAATATAATATGCTCAGTCACCCATTGAATGGTACCCGCGCTGAGCAGGTAACAGCTTATCTTAGTTGACGCAAGCTATGAGCGCGTGACTATTAGGTCGATAGATAGAATAAAAATGATGCAACGCTTTGTAGTTCTACCAGACGTCCACTGAAAAGTGCAGTTTCTTTTATACAATTTGTTGACGGAACAAGCAAATGGCACCACCTGATGTTAAGTGGTTACCATAGCCTATAACAAAGCATTGCCTTGTAGGTCACGTTAGTTAGGAACGTGCTCTACAATACACTGCTCTGCATCCATCAACCTGAGGCATACAGGTGTTAAGCCCCATGTGCCTGTAATTACCTACACCGGCACCCACACCCTTCAAACCGGAACACAGCAAGCTGCTTGGCGATAGAAATAGGCATGGTGGTAGTACTTCCCCGGACGAGCCCTTCACTAAGAGCTCTACTACTACTAGTACTAGTCCTGCAGTCCTAGTAGTGGCTTTTACCATAGGTAGTAGTTATTACGAGTACCTGCCGAGTCCAGCACTTTTTCTGTGAGTTTGTACTTGGTGTTCCATATGAGAGCGTCGTGGCCGCAAAAATTACTCGACATCTCAGCCTCCGCATTCGGGTAGTCGTCCATGATTGGAAGCACAGTTGGTTCAATGCCACTAAAATGAATAAGATGATAGAAGAATGGCTTGGTCAGGGCGCGGCTTTTTAATTGCGGCTAATCCGCATCATGAATCATCCTTTATTAAACAAACACGCATGAAATTATTTTCATACAAATTTCAATCCCTGCCCTGCTGTAGGTACTTGTTCCGTTAAATTTCGGGAATTTCTTAGAAGGTACACCTCTACGCATCAAGACGAACATACTCTGAAAATACCAAGTCTCAACGACCAACCGTTTAGGCTGTGCGTTGTCTATATGTCAGCCAGTCAGTCAGGACAAGGGGACAAAGATTATTTTAATTGGTATAGATTAGTTCGTAAAGGCTTCCCCTACACAGAATGTCATTCCTCCAATCGCGTTGCGTTGATCCTTTTTCGTTATTTCGCGCGCTTCGCTCTTGGTACTCAACATATTAATTAAGTAAATTAAAGATATGCTCTAAAGTAGTTTTAGGTAGGTATGTACTCACTTTTTCTTCAGCAACTCTAATCCCGCCGCTGGGTAACTTTTGTTTACGATCAGAACTTTTCTTAGCGCCATCTTGCGATTTTTAGCAGGAAACACAAACTAGTTGGTTGAATGTGGAAATTGTTTTGACGCCTAAAAATAATAAACGATCGAGACAACGTTGAGATGACGTTTTTGATTCACTCTGTGTGAGTTATGGGTAAACAATTTATGTAAAATAGACACACAATAGGTAAGATAACAAGATAGATACCTAAGTGGTTAGGTACCTCCTATCTATAGTAGGTAAGGTAATCTTTATGATGCAACTAAGTAGGTACGTCATATTCGAAGGAAACATGGTGTCCTACTAAATTAGGTTATTTAAAATTTTGTCTGCTTGCGGCTTCGATCAATGATACCCCTAGATATAGGGTCAGCGCAAAAAATCCTTTTTCGGTAAATTTTTATTTATCGATATTTAGTGTCGAAGTGTAGTTTGTTTTGACAACTAGTGAGATTATTTACTAGGTGACATGGTTGTAATTAGGTTGAACTTAAAACTGTTTAATCATGTTTTTCTCACTTCGTTATTAAACAATTGTGGCTAAGTATAATATTCACACAGACAGTTTTTAGCTATGATTTTGTATGTGACTCGTCATCTAGGGGTATCATTGATCGAAGGCTTGCGGTGACCTTGAACCGTTATGTAATTCAAATGAAACACGTCACAACTGACAAGTAGAAACGACTAATGCTCGGTTCATAACGTGCGTTCCGCTATTGGTACTAAGGGTCGTTGCCTCTCAAATATCTTAGCTCATTGGCCGGAATGAACTGTCACTGTCACATAAGCCAATGAGATAGAAGCATAATCAAGCAGTGATTTTGAGTATTATTATTGTTATTTAACCGAAATTTTGTAAGAAAATTTGAACTGGGTGTAAGAAGCTTAGCAGCACTTAATACCTAACCTAGAAAGTAAAAAAAAATAGGTCTAATTTAGTCTAACACATATTTTTACTAAAAAATGAACTAAATTCAAAAACCACTGAAAAGCATAATCTTGACAAGCTCCGAATCATTAAAAACATTTTGAAATCGTTGCCTGAATTAATACAGCACCTGTCGTAGATAATAATTACAGTCTATGGTTTATTTTAATGTCTGTGTTTAAAAGAAGAACGTGTCTTGCACCGAAAAAATAGCGGACGTTACATACCACACTCAGAACAAACTAAAATGTTAATTAAAATTAATTAGTCTTCTCCTAGATGTGTCTAACCAAGAATCAATATAGCGTGGAAGGTGACACGGTGTTTTATTAAAAGACATATCCACCACAGTATCATCTAGTGTGGAGTAGTAACACTTACTACTATAATATAATATCAAGTTCTTGTCTTGGTTTTTAAAGAGAGATGTTCTCTTGTCTACTACGCGCTAGATGGCGCTGTTTACATAAGTTGAAACGGCTGCTTTATCATTGCGATAAGCCCTCAAACCAAAGAAGGAACTTATTTTTTACTAGCTGACCCGTGCCCACTTCGTTGGGCGGTAAACATTTTTACTTACAAATCTTAACTAAGTAGAACTCGATGTTGCCAACAGATGGCGTTAATACGGCATAAAATAGCGGTCGTTTGCAGTATCGCCCGCGTGGCAGTTTTTTCCCGTTCCCGTTATTTTTCGGGATAAAAAGTAGCCTAAGTTACTCCTTGTTACATCAGCTATCTGCCAGTGAAAGTCCCGTCGAAATCGGTCCAGCCGTTCCAGAGATTACCCGGAACAAATGGACAGACAGACAGACAAAAATTTTAAAAAATGCTATTTTGGAATATGTATCGCATATACATTCATATGCATGTAGTAAAAAGCGGTTATTTTAATATTACAAACAGACACTTCAATTTTATTTATTTGTATGTATAGATAAGTTATTGGGTTAGATAAATTAATAAAATATCTTCTCAACGCGACTATAGTTAATTCACTTCTAGTTCACAGCCAGGGCAATCGTTCAAGAGTACATTTTATTTAGGCAAGTTTGAAGCCAACAAGGTAAGAAACGGGAATTAAAATGTATCCTCTTGAACTAAAAAAGTACTTATCTAATACTCTACCAACTTTAAAAATATCGTTGAAAATATCTTATAGATTCTTTTCTAAGCTAGTTTTATAAAATTCAAAACTGTATTAACTATGAGTATACCTTTTTTTTTTTGGAACAAGCAAATGGCCCACCTGATTAACATCAGGTGGGCCATTTGCTGGTGGTTACCATAACTTATAACAAAGAATTGCTTTGTAGGTCACGCTCGTTAAGAACGTGCCCTACGATGCACTACTCAGCGTCCAACAACCTGAGGTGTTAAGCCTCTAGTGCCTGTAATTTCACCGGCACCCACACCCTTCAAACCGGAACACACTGCGCTGCTTGGCGGCAGAAATAGGCATGGTGCAGAATAGGCTCTACTACTACTAACCTTTATATATTATATTGACGTTAAAAACCCAAACCACTAAGAACTTCGTGGTTTCACAGTTTGGCACTGGGTTGCCCTCTACAGAAGAGACACAGGCGCCAATACGGCGCCAAAATCGGTCGATACCACTCAACCCCATAGCAACCCTGCTAAAGAAAATGTTATCTTAGCAATACGCAAACGTTTGTCTTTACTTGGCATCTCCAAACAGTCGGGTTATACTGAAAGAAGTCTTTTCAAGAAGGTTGGCATCTGGTTTGTGGTAGACTATAGTGATCGAAGTTAATAAGTTGTATTGAAAACAAGTCGGTTTTGCCAGAATTTTTTTATATATATAGTATTTATGTGTTAACATGTACATACTTACTCTACTATTTTAGTTGTATGCCATTATATAATAACTAGCGACCGCCCGCAGCTTCGCCCGTGTAGCAGCTTTTTCCCGTTCCCGTTATTTTTCGAGATAAAAAGCCTACATGTTAAGTTTACAAACTATATTTATTCCAAATTTCATCCAATTCGGTCTACTGGTTCGAGCGTGAAAGAGTAACAAACATCCATCCATCCATCCATACTTACAAACTTTCGCGTTTATAATATTAGTAGGATTTATGTATTAACATGTAAATACTTACTCTACTATTTAAGTTGTGTGCCATTATATAATAATGATGTAAAGTTATATACCTACCCATGGTAATGGGCAGGCCATATAGCTCGTAGAACCGATAACTGCGCTAGAGAATAAAGGTTGTCGAATGGCGACCACGAACCGGAAGACGAAGTGTTGGACGTCCTACCCGATGGACTGACGATATTGTTAGGATCGCGGGATGGATGGAAAGGGCTCAGAATCGTTCTTCCTGGAAACGTATGGGGGATGCCTATGTCCAGCAGTAGCTTTATACAGGCTGATGATGATATACCCATTGCTATATTACTTTACATTACAGCTCTCTTTTTGGATTGCAAAATAAATATATACCTTACATTATGTATGAGTTTCGTTTTGTCGTATATTTGTAAATAATAGTGCTTAGAAGTATTTATTTATCGTTTGTTTTATAAAGCTGCGTAGAGGGTCTACGGCGTAGACCCTAGGTAACTAATACTATATCAAAATTGAAGTGTTCGTCATCATTACCTTGATTATATTATCCTATACATTATTATTATTTTGTAACAGGATCATCCAAAAAAAAGCGGTAGGAACCAAGCCGTAAGTTTCTTGCCGGTTCTTCTAGGCTTGGTCGCGACGAACTTTTGCTTAGATTCACCTAGATTTAAGACGTTTCAAGATGATCTCTGCGGATTTTACTGAATAAATGCGTTTTAACTTTGACTATACTATCATATTTCTTTCTTTATTCTTCTCTCTCAATCGCTTTCTTATCCTCAAGGATTATAATGCACTTTTTATTCAATCTGGAATCCGTGCAGGCAAATTAAGAAAATTTTAGAAATTAATACATCCTTTAACTAAACATTCAAGGGCCTGAGAGCCTGACAATGTATTTTCGTGACACGTGACTTTGCGATAGTTTATAATAATAATTATATTTTTTTTCAGACAGCAAAATATTTGGTCCTACGGCATTGGTTTTACAAACTAATTTATTAGCTATGTAATGACAGAATTTCTGAAAGTTCATGAACTATACGGAAGCCATTTGCCCCTTTACTGCAAGAATATATTTTTTTATAAATATTAAAAGATACCCCGGAATATTATATTCCCAGACCTAAGAGTCACAAATCAAACTTAGTTTTACAACCCGACCTAACTACCTTGGGGACAACTTACTCTAAGGACCTATGTCCTTAAATCGTTTATCTGATATGTAAAATTGAATCAATTTTTGATTATTTAAAACGATTAGGTAGTACATATCTAATCTAACTATAGTACCTATGGCGTTACGCAATACACTTATTTATGTTTGTTGTCCTCCAAAAAAAGCGTGACATGCGGAATTTCCGTTTTTGAACGAAATTATTGTTTCCCTCACCTGTCGTACTATCCGCAAGGTGGCAGCAGTGGCACGTGCCCCTTGCAAACCGCGCGCCCAAATTATAGCACCTGTTTAGTAATTCATTTTTCTAAGAGGGCGTTGCCGTCATATTACGCTCGTTTTGTACAGTATGTTCTGTCTGTTTATACGTTCTGACGGAACGAGAAAATAATCAGCCTGTCTAATCACGAGACGAGATTTTGTTTTATACTTTTACGTAGGTAACGTTAATGAAAAAAATACCTTTGTAGAGCTTTAGTTAATTATTTCAGGAGAACATGGTAAGAACCTGGAGGAAAAGAAAAATATTTTATATTAGAATGTTTAACGAAACAAGCCCACCACCTGATGCTAAGTAGTCACCTCTATTCATAACTATTAATAGGTACCTTACTTCACAGAATCCTATGTATAATTTGGTTTAATATAAAACTAATCTAAAATGGCGCCGATTATTAATGCATCTCTCATTCGCACACTATTGACATACATTTTAAATTTGTTTCTTTATTAAACAGGATTAAGTAAAGTGACAATGCTCTGTGGGTATTATTTTACGACGTATGTACAGCGGGGGTTGTAAGTTTGTAAGAAAATTACTTCACGCGGACGAAGTCACGTGCGTTTCTCTAGTAATATCATGTAAACAAAGGTGCAAAAGATTAAAAATAAACTAAACTAACCCGATAACGGTCCGTATGCGCTGTATGATACCTAGTGTAAGGGGACTCCCTCCAGATACTGGGATAGCAAAACTAAACCAATATTTTAAATAGTCTGCCATTTAATTAAATCGTATTACAAAAAGGTACTTACATGAATCTCTATTATAGCACATCACATTCCTTTACTTTACAAAACTATCGACCGAGTCCGATCCGATCCCAAGACAGACTGCCACGTTTCCTACCGCTCTTTCCTAACTGAACGTGATGTCGGCCATCTTGTCTGTCAAGCAGACTACCGTCAATCTCAGTCAGTATTGCCAGTACAATCAGAGAAACTTCTACCAAAAGTCATTTGAAAAAATGTCTCAAGTAATCTAGTATCTTACACTAGGTTAGTGAGGGGGTAATAGGTTCTTGTTCTGTATTTTGTTTACATTAACGATGACCATAGTATTATGTAGTCGTATGACTACAATAAAAGAAAGAGAAAGAAATAGCGTTACAACTTTAGGTAATCCCCGAGCACGGTAGGGATAGTTGATAAATGATAAAAAACATTTATTCCTCTCACACAGGTTCTTAAATTAGTATGTAGTTTTGATCTCTTAGTAGGTACCTACTCAAGATTCTTCGTGGATGTCTAAGGGAGTAGTCAGTCACGACTGCAAGTGATAGACAATTAATATTACGGCCGTTATAAAAAGGCACCGCTGTTTTAAGAAACCATATCGTAAGTGTATCAGATGGTATGCACGTTAACTACTGGCGACATTAATTAACTTCGTTCATTATATTTTGCAAATATTTTATTGCAATTAGATTAATACAAGTGGTAAGGTGGAAGAGTAGAATAGAAAGAAATAAACTATTTCACACGGCGCCATTTAGCCCCAAACTAAGCAAAGCTTGTACCAAATGTATTATCTTGACATACCTCTAACTACTCCCCTTAGATATCCTAAAAGAATCTCGAGTAATTTGGTACTAAGAGATCGGAGAGGATATCTGCCGTGCTTGGGGAATAAAGTTGTGTTACTATTTCTATTTTTTTCTAGGTGTATAAACCTAATCTAACGGTAACATAGGCTGGTTCAAAATCTTAACTTCACTAATTAACTCAAACACCGAAACCTATTAAAAAGAGGAATCATTCACACGTCAAGTATTTCGACTAAAATTAACACCATAGACTTAATGGTAGACAGAGTAAAGGTCACAAAAATACTCCATAACTTTTGATTTACCATTTTTAATTATAGTCTTAGCATGATAGACATAAAGCTTAAAATACCGCATTTTATTTACTAAGGTGTTTCCAGAAGTGCCTACACAACAAACTGTTGAAACAAAGTTATGCTAGAAATTGTATAATAATCTATTTTAATCCGTAAATCAACAGGGTAAGGTTGATTTTTTTATTGTTGTTTTTGAGGCAAACATGCACATGTGCCTTTTGTGGGTCGTTAGTTTTTTTTTATTTCTTTGCGGACACAATTCGTTGTCAACAAGAATTGACACAGATGTTCCACTAAATTATTATTAAACTGCCATAGAAATGTGGCAGCACTTTTTTATAGGAGACTGTTTATAATTAGTAAGAAGTAATTTAGAAACATTAGCATTCAGCGTGGCAATGCAGCCAGTGTTTTGGGGATGATTGGCACTGAGTTGGATCAGTTAAGATATCTCCAGATCGTTTGCAACGGTCTGTAGATAGCTCAACTGTTTCAATGTATTTTGTATATCCCAGTTATAAATATGTACTTAATAATGTGTAATTTTTTAAATCTACATAAATGTTTATAAAAAAAGTTCAACAACACATTATTAATATTGCAAAAATGTATTTGCAGTACATTTTTCTATTTTCGATATTACTCGTATTATTATGAGTTACGTCATATTACACACGTTTTTTTTAAGAATCAGGGTGCGTTTAGACGATGCGTTTAGGCCGCGCGGTCACTGCGCGTAATTTTTCGCGCCGTATAAACGCGCCCTCAAAGTAAGAGCCTACTTATCTCATACAGATATATTTTATATGAATGACACCAAATTTGAAGTAAGTTCTAAAGAAGTAGTAATTCTGTTCGCAGTTCAAATAAAATACCGAGGAAAAAAAAACGAAAAACATTCATTTGTTGTCTCTATACAAAAGCTTTCGATTAACTTTTACGAGTGGATTTTACAATTAAGTGAAATGTACATTCTTAGTACCTATACTTACCACGTTGGGTGGTATTGGTAGTGAATATGGGACTATATACCTTATACCTAGGTGCTATGCTTCAAATGATAACCACGAACTGGAAGACTAACGTAGACCTCCTTGATGACTGATGGTATTTTTTTTTATCATGGCATGTGTCATTGGACAATTTTGCCAATGTCAAGTGGATTATTTATATAAATAATCCACTTGACATTGGCAAAATTGTCCAAAAGAAAAAGATGGCGTTTTTCTTCAAAACCCAAGGTAAACGTTTTTGTTCAAACCAGGATGCCACATAATAACACTTTCATTTCAATTGATTTCACATGTGCTAAGAACTCAAGTATTGTTGGATAAAATACCACCGAAATTTTACTATAGCCGAATAACACTAGGAAAACATTTAAAATGAAATAGTAATGTTTTTTCCTAATTGTTTATTTGATAACTTTTTTTTTTTTTTTACTATTTATAGGTAGACGGTTGACCGCAATCTCACCTGATGTTAAGTGATGATGCGGTCGACGATGTAGCACGTTTACCTAGAAGGTACCTATTCACTCTTCCCTTGAAAACATCCAAATTATATGACCTACCTAATATGTAAGTAATTACATACATTATAGTATTAGATATTCCAAATTTAACGACCGTTTTCAATTGTCTTTTTTAAATTTTAAAATTTCTTAATTTTTGGACTACCTCCTACCTCTTTCTAGCCTCAAAGGTTGCTAGAAGAAAACTCTTGTTAGGGTCAAGCTCACCTTTGTACATGTCCTCTACATTACATAATGTATTGTGTGTGTGCAATAAAAAGTTAAGAAATTAAGAACCACTTCGATCCGCTAAGGGCTACACCACACGCACGATGCACCTAGTGAGCGCAAGTGCCACCACAACCGACCGAGCCAATTTCACAGATTCGTCACCGATTAGCACGCGCCGCCTACTCCATCTCACCTGTATTGGCTGTTGCGTGTTTTTTAGCAAAAAATCCAAGATTTTCATTTTTCATTTTGATCACACCATTTCTCTTCAAAACTAGCTTCGAAAACTTTTGATGTCAAGTGATATTATATGAGCGATAGTTTAGGTATTTTTCTTTCAATTCCTTTATATTTTAGTTTTTCATTATATATATATGTGTGTCTGTGTGTGCTGTGCTTATGTAATTCAATGAAAAAAAATTACTTGGATATCTATAATGTATTAGACCAGTTATTTAACCAATCAAAAAGCATTAGAACAAACCAACGCACGAATATTTACCTTGTGTGTAGTAGGTTATAGGTTTGATCTCCACCGAGAAACATTTCTGTGATGAACACGTATGTTTGTTCTCTGCCTGGGTATTATATTGTATTCTAAGTATTTATTTGCAAAAAAAAGTATAATTATAATTGTTCTATTAGTCATGTGGTGTAAAAATAACCACAAATTATTAATTTATTTGTTAATCTATTTATCCACCAGAACGTATGTTTACTGTATAATGTATTGCTCTCAAGTTAGGCTATAAGTGTCCAATTCAGGCTTCATTGAGTATAGCTATGTAAGTTGGCGCCAATACGGCGCCGCGTCTACTGCAGCCACTGCATTCATCGCGTCACGTGACCTCTGACGCGATTGAGAATACGGTCAGTCCTGAAACTTCTGCGACTAGAGAACCAAGAAGTTAGACATTCAAAGTCGTATTTATTCAGATATCCTGCAGGGGTTATTTTGTAACGTCTCAAAGCTAGGTGAATCTATGCGCTTGTTCCTCGCGACCAAGCCTAAAAGAAAAGGCAAGAAACTTCACATTTATGGCGTTAGTGTTTCATTTTGGCAATTAAACTAGAGCACTCGTGGTCTACTGCGAATGACTCCGCCTTCTGATCGTAAAGCCGTGGGTTCGTATCCGGTCGTACCCAAAAGGTAAAACGAGACCCTATTACTAAGACTCCGCTGTCTGTCTGTCTGTCTGTCCGCCTGTCACCAGGAAGTATCTCATGAACCGTAATAAAGAGTTGAAATTTTCAGAGCAATAGCAAATACTAAAAAGTAGAATAAAATCAAAATTCAAGGAAACTTTCATGCAACAAACGTGATTTTTTACCCTTCGTGCGCGAGTCCGACTCGCATTTGGCCGGTTTTTATTTTATTTGTGACAGCTGACAAGAGAACTAAATACTAACTAAAAGATAAAATAGTGCACGATGCATAAAAATATACTTACTCGACTTAGATTCTGTAAACTATGTGAACTGAATTTGTGCAAATAAATTAGTTCAACAGTGCAGAGGGTAACTTTTTAAACTATCATGGTTTTGATCAATATTTTGGATAGAAACGGGATATTTACCAAACTCAAAAATCATGGTAAATATCCCGTTTCTATCCAAAATAGTGCAGAGGGTGTTTATAAAGGGCATAAATGTACGTAAAAGGATATAGGTATGTCGACCAACGTTGAAAAGAGGTAAGCAAATAAGGTGAGCCTACATTTCCTCATTGCAATGACCACCCATCACCTGTGCTATGCCCTAAATTAACAAAGAATTGCGATGGTAAAGAATGTGCCCTTACGTTTAAAAATATCAAGGTAAAACGAAAAACGTGTTTATTTTAATACAGGCCCAAATTCGTCGATCGATATTTTTTGCGGTTCATCGATGATCGAATGAGTGACAAATAGACTGCGTAAAAAATAATAAAAAAACAAAAATGGCGCGCGCCGAGCGATCAGCTGACTGGCCTGGTGTAAGCACACCTTTAGTGTAATCTATGGCTAGTCATATAAAGATATGATAGTTTTTGTGTATCCAAAATTTATACAATTGTAAAATATTGAAAGTATCTCTTTGGTTCAAAAATATCTGAGGGGATATTTGCCGAGTTTGGGGGATAAAGTCATGAAGCTATTTTTTTTAAAACGTTATAAAAATATATTTTTTACAAATAAATTCAAATTATGCATTTTCCTACAGTACTTTGTTGTAGAATGATTGGCAATTTACCGTAATTGATTGGCTAGACAAATTATGATTAAGCTTGAAATATTATTCTAACCTGGAATAGCATGTTTAATATATTTTTTTCGGGTACGAAAGTTCAAACAACGACGTAGGCAAAGGCTATTAAACAATAAAATAAAATGAATTCTATACTTGGTGAGAACGGCGATTATGTCGGTTACAAAAACAAATACTTACGAAAAAGTATTTAAGCAAAGAAAGGCCAAGGTGGAGGACTCGGCCCTATGGTACAAAACGCCGACAAGCAGCTGGTAAGCATTTACGATATCTCACGCAGAATGAAGCAATATTAAAGCCGTATTATTAAAACTGCATTTAAAAATAAACAAACTTTTTAAAGTACACTTTCGCGAAGAATGTTCAAGGATTTACCGATGCCATTATAAACCTCTGTTTACGACGACAAGCACCAAATCCAAATAGAAAATGTGCCATAAAGTTTTATCTTGTTAATATTTTTACGGTATAGTCAAATGGTCCACCTGCTGATAAAGTGGTAGTATGTATTATCGCCAGCCAACTGACAGACATAATATAAAGTCTTGGATTATACAGTTCTTATCTAGATATTGGAATTAGTCTGTCAAGCGAAAGTGTTACGACATTCCCATTACGGAATTTTTGTCCTGGCAAAGCAATTAAAAAGCAATTTTAACCGATTTAAAAACACAATTTCGCGAACTTAAATACCACAATCGGGCTCGGATCGTTAACTACCCTTAATTTTGTCTGTTTTCCGGACATCTGCCTTTCGCCTGACCAGAGAGACACCTGCAGAGATTTTTTAGCCCGGTCAATGGTGATCTTTATATTTTTTTCTTAAAACACCACTTGACACCTGGCTATTCAGCCTAGTGCGTTATTATCTGACAGCCGGCAGAATAGTATGCAACCGTTGCATTCTGTGCAATTAAAAAAAAAACAGAATATTGATATGCAGTCATCGTAGAGGGCAATAGGGTAAATTGAAGTAGGTAGTAACAAGTTTATACATTTCCTGAATTTATTTAATTAACGCACAGCTGTCTTACATGAATTAATAGTTTTAACGGTTGTCAATTATTGGTCATCGTGTTTCTGCGCAGCAAGAGCTAAATTAAGTTTTGCAATTACTGGAGTATGTGTAAAGTAGGTTTTATGTGTTTTGCTAGTATAGTCTTTTATGCGCTTACTTGTTATTATTCGGCTTGCAAGGTGGTCTAGTAGAAAGGGCTTTTGTTAGTTTATGTATCCATAAATATATAGGATTTAAAATAATAAACAGAAGTTAGCAGAACAAACTATAAGTATACAGAACGATAACTATTAAGAGTTATTTTTTGCGAAAAAGGATTCAGGCTTTGAGGGCGACTAAAATTAAACAAGAAAAAGTTAAAATGGTTTGAAAAACCTTTACTGAGTGACAGTACAATGCACAAATAAAACATTTTGCAGTCAGATTAACACTTTTACATTCCATATTAGTGCATTTCGACAGACATTGATCGATAGCTCCCACGCAACACGAATGAGAAATAACTACAATACTTCATAAATAATAAGAATACTAGTAAGTACTTAATTTTAATTACAAATTTTCTGTCATATGACCTTAAATTGTGGCAAATGTACGAAAAGGTGGCTTCTTTAACAAAGGTTCGAAAAACAAACTTATCATTGCGGTTAAACACCAACCTCCTTCGTCCCTATTTCTTCGTTCTGTATAAAAAAGTAGAGCAGTGTTGTCTTTGGGAAGTTGTATTGTCATGTTGGCAGCATTGATGTTTAGGGTAAGTTTACACCTGACGAGTCACCTGTACGGCAGTTGCGTCACACCTTGGTCTCGTTGCGTAGAGTAGGGTAATTCTTCACCTATTAAAATAATAACGGTTGGCGATAGGTCAACTTTTTGTCATTGACGACTGGGTAAAGAGCACTCAGATGTACCCCACGTGGCTGACACGTGGTGAACTTAAAAGGTGGTTAACAGTTAAATGTAATTGCTTAGAAATTGGAATTAGAAGCAACTGACAAGTACTAAGCTCCGTCCATAGACTAGAAGTATATGTGTGAAAGTGGAAACTCGTGCGACTTTGTCTGCGCCGTTTAGGGGCTGAATTTTAAAAATTCTGTTTTTAGTGCACCTACGCATGTTCCTAAATATACCCTGTATGAAAATTTCAAGTCTCTACGTTCAACAATGTGGCTGAAACCAGCTGAAACAACTGAAGATGTCCGGGATGACAAACACTGTCATCTTTGGAGGAGTTCAATTTTGTAGTTGTTGGATTTCTTTACGTTGCTGATAATAGTTACTTATCCTGTATTATCGACTTACACTATACTAGAGTCAAAACAGCAACATAACAGTCAGGCCGCTGACTGACTGACATTATAGAAGATATAGCCTTAAAATTTTCTGTGCATAATTTATTTAGTACCTAAGTACTAAAAATATAATTTTCCACCCCTGCGGGTACATTCTGTAAGAAAATAGCTATACGCAACCAAAATCACCCGCGCACCTCTAGTTTTTTCTAAAAGGAAATAGAGATGTTGCCAGAATAAAAAGTATAATTTACATATAGCATCTTAAGTACTTAAAAGTATTTGTAAAACGTGCAAAACAGTATCATACTAGATTGATCTAGTCCTAGCACATGTCTCACACCTTGCCGCCAGGTGGCTCTAACTGACACACTTACAAACCTGTTTAATTATTATACTCATGCGTCGCTTGTTAGAAGAAAGACTTTTATATCAGTTTTTTTTTTAATAGGGCATTTTTCTTGTTTTATTTATTTATGTGGTTTTTCCCTGATCCACCTGATCTTAAGTGGTTACCTATAACATCGCCTTGCGGGTCACGTTTGATAAGAACGTATCTGGGGTATACAGATGTAAAGCCTCATGTGCCTGTAATTTCACTGGCACCCACACCTTCCAAAATGAAATAGGCATGGCGGTAGTACTTCCCCGGACGAGCCCTTCACTAAGAGCTCTACTACAACTAAAACACTACTGAAATCTGCAGACAGTTACGATCTAGAAACAGCTCGACTAATCCAAAACAGTAGGTACCTACTAATAAGAAGCGTCCTCAAGACACTACCGAGTTCTATAAATGTATTTTCATAGCTTAATTGCCAACATATTATTATCTTTCACATATTTTAAGTACAAACATAATCTACCTACATATTTAAATTAGCTGTATAGTATTATAATAGCTTTAAAAGAAACGTCATCATTATTCTGAAACGTATCTCTTAAATTAAATAAATGTCTTGTTCAGATATACAAAGTTTATACACCGACTTATTTATTTACTAAAAATGCCTCAGTCATTTATTATTTACTACTTATTCGTCATTTATTTCACAACATAGTCTTTTGTTCTTGTCTACACCACCTTTTAAAGTGCTCGCTGGAGTATATTAAGTTCTTCAAATTGAATTTACGATCTAGAAGTTTTATGTCTTCGTTAAAGATATTTATTTCCGTATTTTTACAATCATTTTAAAGCATGTTGGTAATTACGTGGGTTTTTAACGCACGCACACGAATAAAAAAGAAAAAAACTGTGCATAATGCGGGATTGCGAGCATTATATATATACCAATAAAATTTTAAGAACCTTTGCCCTGACTGACTGACTGACTGACAGACATATAGACAACGCACAGTCTAAGCCACTGTTTGTAGAGTTTAAAGTTTAGAGTTTGTAGTTAAATTCAGTGTTCAATATTTGTCTTAAAGTGTAGAGCAAAGGAACTCTCGAAATTCAATTTCTAAACGGGTAATAGCGGGGGTTGAAGTTTGTATAAAAACAACATTACGCGGACGAAGTCGCACGCGTTCGCTAGTTAACAATATCAATTTTGGCTTATAAGATATGCTGAAACAAACTAATGATAGGTACACCTGATGTTGGGCGGTTACGCAATATATATTATCTCACTTCATCGGAGACGTGCTTTATGTCAAAGCATTGCATTCATCTCTCTTAGACGCAAATGGGTTAAGTGAAGCTTTTATCATACAAATATCAACAATAACACCCACTGCCATACTTCAGGGATTAATAAATTTCAGGAATTCCATCCTCAGTACAACTTTACACACCAAGATAAAACTTTCTGTGGGGCAAAACTTTAGGAGCTAAGAGTTTTTCAAACGGGTCCCTCTACCTACCCAAATACTTGTTCATACCTAATCAGTCCTCACGCCGCTTCAGAAATTCCTTTCTTAGTACAACTTTACACACCAAGATAAAACTTTCTGTGAGGCAAAACTTTAGAGCTAAGAGTTTTTCAAACGGGTCCCTCTACCTACCCAAATACTTGTTCATACCTAATCAGTTCTCACGCCCCCTCACACCCACTGCTGTTGACTTTGGTAAGGGATAGTACTACTAACGGTGTAGGTAGGTACTTAACACATGTAACATAAAATTAATTCAATAGATCGCTTTTCGTGTTACATTGCATACACCTCATTAAATGGTATTGGCACCACACTAGACCTTCATGTAAAACTGATAATATAAAATCAGCAGGAACTAAGCCGTAAGATGTATTTTTATTTTGATTTAGAAAAAGGTAAGGAATCGACAAAACTAAAGTAAACTATAAAGAAACAGTTTGGGCGCTAAACCCAAAATTTTGAACCTTAGCATATTTATGTTGCAGGAATGCTACTAGTTTTTCTTTAAAAATATACAAAATATAGCCTATTTCAAACACACACTTTTATTACAAACTTCCCCCAAATCTGGAGGAAATATAATGTCCAGCAGTGGATTTACTTAAGCTGATGAGGTGACGACTATTTTGAAATAATTTTGATCGCTATTGTATTGTATTGAGAAGTATTTTCTCAAGTTACAACTAAAGGGTACGAGGCTAAAGCCCGAATATCTAGCACCCGAATATCCTGGGAAAGTTTAGAAGGGTCAATATTTACCCACCTAAACAGAATAGGTGTCGACATGTTACCCATTGGTGAAGATTTGTACCTACCATTCGTATTTGTTTGTATAATAATGTTGGTTTGAACTTTGTTTGACCAATTTGAAGGGAAATGTCAATATGTGGGTGAGGGGTCAGGTAGTCACTACTTAGCTGGAAGTGGGAACAAATGAACTACAGGCTCCACTGAAGCGTTTGTGACGTAGCTAGTATTTGTTACTACTCTCGCAAATCTATGTCTATAAAAGAAAGTCGTGTTAGGTACACCACTTATAACTCAAGGACGGCTGGACCAATTTTCATGATATTTGTGTTTTTTTGGAATTATCTTCGTCCGGAATAGGATAATAAATAGTAAAAATAATAAATAATAATAAAAATAATGCGGAACGAAATTTGCGGGGTCAGCTTGTTGCAAATAAAATATGAAAACTTACACTACATAACTTTGTTTTGGCACCATAAAATATACCCTGAAATTTTACTGAAATAAGCGCCATTGGCCCCCTGGGGAAAGAATAATAATGAAATTTCACTTGTAACCAATCCAGTTCTTACACATTGGCTATGCTTTAATGCTACAGTGCCTCAGATACCACACGAAGATTAAAAAAAGGCTCATAGAAAGAACCTTGGAAAACACTATCTATAGAAAACAAAATATTTAACTTTCTATTTTGTAGCATAAAAGACATCAACGCGCTATCATGTGTAAAGTTTTATTGTTTATTCAATTTGCCTTGTAAACTTTGGGTTAAATACAACCTCTGAAAATAACACATTATGTGGCTTCCCAAAAATGTATTACATAACATAGCTATTTTTACTTTTCCGTACCCATAGGGTTTTACGAAACCCCATTACTAAGACTCTACTGACTGTCTGTCTGTCTGTCCGTCTGTCACCAGGCTGTATCTCATGAACCGTGATAGTTAGAGAGTTGAAGTTTTCACAGATAATGTATTTTCATTGCCGTTATAACAACAAATACTAAAAAACAGAATAAAATAAATATTTAAGGGTGCTTTCATACAACAAACGTGATTTTTCTGCCGTTTTCTTATAGATAATGGTACAAAACCTTTCGTCCGACTCGCACTTGGCCGGGTTTTTAATTGTCTCGTAAAGTTAGAGCGTAGGAACAACCTACTTGATAAGCTGAATGCTGTAAAGATTGTGGATTGGAGGATGGTGATCGCTTAAAATCGCTCTTCTTAGTTTATTAGAGAACATGAAACTATATTTTTGAGTGCAGTGCTTCTGTGGACTGTAGGTTTAATAACACTAGTAACTCAACGTGGTAGGATAGGAAGTTGAAATCGTGCTTTTTGGTTCTTCCACAGACCATTAAATAAATGGTCTGTGGGTTGTTCTGTAGGATGTAGTACACGCACACTCAGTCATGACATGACCGTGGATGAATGAGGACTAATATTGACAGTAAGGTAACGACCACACTGGTGATTGAGACGACGAAAAGCGTCACACAAATTACCTTTACACGTCGCGTCGTGATACAGTTTCTGCTTGTTTATCATCATCATCAGTCCGAGAAGTCCCTTGCTAGACGTAGTTTTCTCTTCATGCGTTTCCAGGTGTAACTGTTTTGAGCCCTCTCTATCAACTGATTTACCGTGATCTTTAGAGTATCTAAACTTGTGGCCTGAGTGGTCATGAGACTTTTATAAGCAGAGGTAACCGCTTAACATAAGGTGAGCTTAACGACAGATTATCACTTTTAAATGTAGAATGCTTTTCTAGTGACATCATTATGGGATCTTTGTATCGGATGCTGTTAAACAATACAAAGCCATTAATTCATCTGACAATCAGCATTAATTAAAACGTTTGTCTGTCCGTTGCCGCTTCCTGCTCCATGATACTGGATGGTGGTATGCAGATGTAGGTCCTTATTATTTTGGTAACCTCCTGCGCTAACATGCCAGTGCCAAAAATTTATCTCGTTCTGTCAAATGAAGACTTAATGCTAATGTTTAGCTTATTTTTGGGTCTTTTATCTATAATTTTTAAAATGTCTATCAATAGAAAAAAATTCTCGTATCAAACGCGACTATTTCACGTTGCACATCCGGCCGGTGACTCATCTGCTTGTTCCGTTAGCATCTGGTGTAAAAACCTAACTAACTTAAGCCTTAATTTGCGAAGTCTTAAGTGCAAAATAAAATTAAGTATTTTACGAAGCGCAAGGATAATCGCGTAATAAAAAAATTGTGTCGCTTGCCTTGAGTCTCCCATCTTGCATAAGCTCATTATTATCTTTCACAGGCTTCCGTACTCAAAGCAGGATGTCAGTATTATGAGATGACTTTACAAAGTCTAAAGCTAAGCCGCTTCTATACAAAATTTAGACACTTATAAGACGGTACCACTAGATGTCTTTTTTTTTGTGTTCACGTCTAGTAGTACTGTGATTACTATAGTAACTTAACATATTTCTCTATAACTATTTGGCTCTCAACCAAGTAGCTTTGAGTATTCAGAAGTGGTCTTATTAAATCTGTCCGTTCTTTTAAGGATTAAGCTTACCAATACTTAGTTTTAAGTTAAGACTAAAGCAAATTAATTCTGCAAATAGTATCAACATTAATTCAGTAGTGTTTTTGCGTGATACGTGTACAAATAATCGTACAAACAAAAAACAATTTAAGTTGATCTTTTTACTTTATTTATGATATTAGCAAGATTTTAGAAAAATATCTTGTAAGTACAGACTTTCCGACCTCTACAGTTTTTTTATATAGATATAGGATGATTACTTCTAGTACCTATAGAAAAATATATCCTGTAGGTTGTAGTTGACCAGATAACGGAACTTTTTTCGGCAATTTCTTCCAACACAATGGTAAAGCATGAGAAAATCTTCCAATTTACATCTGTAATGACAGGTTGTGGAGTTCACAGGTCATCACATCATCGCTGTAAGATGCCTGAGGTGCGGCCTCCGTTATATAGCGGTAGTGTGGAGTGAAAGAAAACACAGAAGTGAGTGTAGGTATGCTAATATGGTTTGGGCATGTAGAGAGGATGGATGAAAGAATACTAACGAAACAGGTGCATTAGGTGTGAATGGGACTGTTGGAAGGGGAAGACCTCGGTGTACGTATGTATCCAATCAGATAGACGACGTTTTAGAGAAAGGCCAAAAGACTTTAAGCCGACGAGCATGTATGAAATTTGAGAGTGAATGAAGCAAGAGAGGATCGTAGCAAGTGGAAACTCGTGGTCTCTGCTGATCAGGCGTGATTTTATGTATGTATGTACAATCGCATTGCATTCATTTTCATAAGCATTTCCATTCAGCGTAGCAATGCAGCCAGTATTTTGGGGACGCTGACGATTGGCATTGATTTGGATTAGTTGAGCTATCTCTAGATCGTTTGCAATGATCTGTAGATAGCTGAACTATTTCGTATGTATGTTGTACATCTACACTAATATTATAAAGAGGAAAGCTTTGTATTTTTGTATTTTTGTATGTTATGAATAAACTCAAAAAGTACTGGACCGATTTTAATAATTCTTTTTTCATTAGAAAGCTACATTATCACTGAGTAACATAGGCTATATTTTATTTTGGAAAAAAATAGCGTTCCGTAAAATATTTGGGTTTTTCAGACACAAGGTGTAAAAAATCAACCAGAAAAGTTACTTATTTTGCGTACGCTGCCTAAACTATAAAAGATAGAACCATAAAATGTTCTACATAATTGTAGATCTTATAAATATCTACAAAAAAGTCAGCAACACACTATACCTATCTATGTCGAGTGAGGCACAACAACCATTTTTTTATTTAAAAATCTTCAATTTTTTTTGGACTACATTAAAACGCATTTATTTTACTCATACTATTAATCCTTATCGAAATAAATTATTTTATCACTAAGTAAAGTTCATGTAGATAATATTTGGCCTTTAAATGATTAGAATTGGACGTTTGGTTTTGAAGTTATGGCGAAATTAAAATATTACGTTTTCTGCTGCACGGCCCGTTGCGAAGTGAGCGTCACCAAGTTGGGAGTGCGCGTGCAGGGGAGTAGTTTAGATCTATGAGTTAGGTACCCGCGCGGCTCCGACGCGAGGTCGGCTCCCTACGCAGGTGTTTTATAAAAAGGACATTAATTCATTATGTAATATAGTTTTATGACAAAATCTATACAAATAAATAAAATTGAAGTGTCTGTTTGTAGTATTAAAATAACGCTTTTTACTACATGCATAGGAATGTATATACGATACATATACCAAAATAGCATTTTTTTTTAATTTTTGTCTGTCTGTCTGTCTGTTTGTTCCGTGTAATCTCTGGAACGGCTGGACCGATTTCGACGGGACTTTCACTGGCAGATAGCTAATGTAACAAGGAGTAACTTAGGCTACTTTTTATCCCGAAAAAATAACGGGAACTGATATAAACTGCCACGCTGGCGAAACTGCGAACGGCCGCTATTTTATGCCGTATTAACGCCATCTGTTGGTGACATCGAGTACTACTTCAGTTAAGATTTGTAAGTAAACGTGTTTACCGCCCAACGAAGTGGGCACCGGTCAGCTAGTACCAATTATAAATTCGTTACCAATTATTGATACGTTACCTAGTAAATAAACATTTGTGTACATTTTTACATAGCATCTTCTAGCCCTAAACTAAGCATAACCCGATGACTGATCGAATACTCACATACTTTTTTAAATATAATTTAATTTAATTTATTGTTTCAGAGTGCTTTTACCTGTTTTATTTATTGTTTCATTACATTAGTCATCATCATGTAGAAGCCCACTGCTGGACATAGGCCTGCCCCACACGTTTCCAAGAAGAACAATTTCTAATCCTTTCCATCCATCGACTACCCATTACAGTACGTTACTACTTAACGTCGTCGACAGTAGGTACTTTACTAGTTAATCTGTTAACACGTTAACCGCTTTTTAGAAAAGCTTGGCTTGATTCTGATTGTACAGACACGGCAGATGATCATTTAGAAAACATTAGCCAATGGGAAAGTATACGATTCTTTCTGACCTGACTGTGAAAAAGCTAAGGTTGTGATTTGACCAGATTATTGTACAGATAATTGTGTGAACAAGAGGGATACATATTCCTCTACAATTTTCAGCTAGTCTAGTCACAGTCGTGTCTTTCCCGGTGTCTAACAGGACTCGTAGCCTCAATTTAAATGTAATACAATGCACAACCTATAGTAATCTTCAAGAAGAAAAAAAGAAAAAAAATATTTTTTCCCAAACTACACAAATTAGGTAGCTAGAATGACAACCCTTGCCCTATAACTTTCATAGAGCACGTTAAGTACCTATATTTGTATTTTTTATAGAAATAATAACGAAACAAATCTGAAGCCCACCTGGTGTTAAGTGGTTACCTCTACCAACAATTATATTGGGTATCTTACAGAGCACGTAAATATTATATCAATTTTTTTTAACATATATGTAATACTATGTATAGTAAAACATGTGAAGAAAATATTATATCATATGAACAAAGTCGCGGGTATTTCACTAGTTCGGTATTATAATAGAACTTACTCCCCCTCTGTCTGTGAAACAGATGTGCCGACACGAAGGGTTAATAGGTAGGTAGGTATTATTGTTACACGATCGAATCTCGGATCGGATAACATCTATGTATATATATAGAGTGAAGGCGAAGAAATCGGTCACGCCGCCCGTAGGGTTAGAAAAAAAATTGGTTTTGATAATAAATAGGATTAGATAATAAAAAGTTTTTAGTTTTTCGCGATTTAGATTAAGTTCAATAATAATAATATTTGTGGACATTTTTTCACATCATCTAGCCTCAAACAAAGCATAGCTTTTTTTGTAAATTCATTCTTAGAATATAATATTACACATCCAGTTACAAATCTCACTCAGAACTCTTAGTAGTACTACTTGAAGATTTTTTTTTACGATATCTAAGTAGTCAGAGGTACATTCAAATACTATACTAAGCAGATACCACGTTTCCTAGAAGACCGATTCACCCCTTTTCCATCCATAGACTTCCCGCGATCCCAGCAACATAGTCGGTCCATTAGGTGGGAGAGCATCGTACGCTTCATGGAACATAATCGACACCAATACAAATACATTTCACATAACCATATCTACAGATTTTATGGCAGTAAATGTTGTATGTTAAACTATTTTGTAATAAAACTATAGTTCAAAGAAATAAAAGTGCAAAAAAGCTGGCAATTAATCCTGTTTATCACAACAGAAATAAACATAAATAATATGCACGAACAATACAACTTAATTTTCTATTCTTTCCATAGATATTGACCAACAGTAAATTACAGTGCCCGTTAATTAATTTAGCAGAAAGTTCTCATCGTGATATACGGCTTAATTTTACCTCATCACAGTGCAAACGGCACATGCGTGCACTGCACAATACACATAATGCAGGAAATTAAAGTAAGACTATGAGGTTCGTGATGGAAGGTGAACTAATTTGCTATCAGTACTCCGACTGTGGGAATGTCTGCGCGTGAATCGCCCGTGGCTTATGACAATTTGCATTTTTTTGCCGATGGTACCAGCACCGACCCGCTTAGAAAGATTTGATTTGTAAGTGGTAGCGATTAGATTTTTTTTAAACTGACATAATATTTGATACAGCACCATATTTAACACTATGGGAACCAGATACTTCAATACGATTTTTTTGTGAAAACACAGAATACAACGTAATATCCAGATACAGATCATAATTATAGTTTATTAGCAACTAGCTGACCCATGCCCACTTCGTTGGACGGCACATATTTTGGATAGAAATGAGACATTAACCATGATTTTTGAGTTTGATTGTTTATCAATATTTCGGTACAGTTGCATACGCCATGATCACAGGTTGAACTTCTACAGTTCAGTCAGTTCGACTCGCGATCACGACGTAAATATCCCGTTTCTATCCAAAATATTGATCAAATCCATGATAGTTTGAAAAGCTATATATATCACATTCTATCTACACTACCTACCTAACTATACATTCTAATCAGTTTTAATTCAGCTAAATCTCTTATAACTTGGTCCAGCTGCTGACCCGCGGCGTTGACCGTTCATCTCAACTTTGCTTCCACAAGCTAATTGCAACAAAAACATTGCGTGTATACACCTACCTACCAAAATTTCTGTAACAAAGTGACGGGTGACCGCTAGTGTGTTCAGTACTTCTAATGCAATAAAGAATTAAGTAGACGAATATATCCTGATCATGTCTCTGCGGGTTTAGGCTGTGCGTTGTCTATATTTCAGTCAGTGAGTCAGTCAGTCAGGACAAAGATTCTTATACATAATTGGTATAAGCATACTAAGTCCCTAAGTAATTAAGCTACCGAAATAGTTTTTTTTTGTATTTTACACGGGAAAATAAATTAAAAAGGTAAAACCGCGATAAATTCTCATTTAATGTAAGTGCTTAAAAAAACTATAATTGTAATTTTGAATTAGTACGGACGCACTAGATAAGACAATCTAAGTGAAAGAACGTAGCAAAACACGATCTTTTATAAATAATGTAAAAATAAATAGCATTACGACTTTAATCCTCAAGCACGGTAGGCATGAATTTAATAGAGCAATCTTATATTTAAGATATAATCTAAACTGATGTAACTAGAATGCACTGTCAGATGAAGTTGTGGCTGCAACGTCTGGCAATGCATTCAAAAACAAACTCGATAACTGGATGCTAACCAATAAATCAGTGCTCAAAAAAATTAACCGAACTCAAAAATCCAACACTGTGTGATATAGATACATCAGTCATAACTGCTCGTCTATAAATCAATAAATAAATAAAATAAAAGTTTTAGTCAAAAATGATCGAACTCAAACCTCAGAAGGCGGAGTCACTCCTACTAGACCACCAGCGCGGCGTTTTCTTTTTGTGAGTAAAAATCAGATTAAAAACTTTATGTAAATAAATATAGCATCTCCTTTTTAATCCCCAAGCATGGTAGATATCCCTTCAGATCTCTTTGTACCAAGTACCTACTCGAGATTTTTCTAGGATATCTAAGGAAGTCAGAGGTACGTCTAAATATTACATTTGGTACGCACCCATATTTTGCTCAAGTTGGTATCCCATACGTGACAGGCTGCGAGCCCGTCGCCGCTGCTAGAATACTAACTGGTTTCTCACGATGTTTTCCTTCACCGTTTGAGAACACTGGCATTGTGCGCATAAATTTTTAAACAAAAAAATCCATTGGTACATGATCGGATTCGAACCTACGACCTTAGGAACAGACGGCGGGTTCACTTCCACTAGACCACCGGTTCTCTCTTAAAAACTTAAAACGTTAAAAACTTTGTAGCCTCTCATAATGACCTCACGTTACCAAAATATATCGAATGGCCTATGTAATGGCTGTTTTCGCCTGTGCCTTTCTAATGTCCAAGCCACCTAAGCGCTTTATTCGCTTCGGGCAACTCACGGACAATTTTAGAGAAATCAATATCACGCCTAAAATATTGTAGTAAACCATAAATTATCAAATAAATGATAGATAGTAGCACATAGAAACGAAACTGGCGTTTATACAAAATATGCACATACAGGCCAACTCGATGACGTAATAAAATGTTTTTAAATCTAGAACATGTCAAGTTCTATGCAATGTTGGACATAAATTATCTCAGCAGAAGAACTTCTTAAAACCTTATCATGCGTCCGCAGTCTGTGAAAGACATCGTTTTTGACAGCTTAGGTACTTCGCCTAACCTATAAGACTTCATAGACTAGATCTCAAGTTATCCTTGTGATATATTGTAATGAAGATCCTTGACCTAAGAGGTACCACGCTTTGCTGAAGATCCTCATTTCATGAAACTCACACTAATTGTCTTATTGCTTTTGTGTTACCATCTGGAGTTTCACTTCTTTCCATTGAGTTTAATTATTTAATAGAATAATCGAACAAACTTTTACAGTTAATAATAATAAATATAATAATGCTGGACGATCCACACAGCATCATCTAGACCCAAGCTAAGCAGAGTTTGTGTTATGGGTACTAGATGACTGATATACTTAATACAATATTATATTACATACATAGATATTTTTTATTATATATAGAAAATACCCAGAACACCCGGAATAAATATTTGCAGATCGTACAAACATTTATCCCAAGGCGGGAATCGAACCCGCAACCTCTGCGTCGCAGGCGGACATTCGCCCGCCGCGCCACATCGGTCGTCTAACAGTTGTATGCTACGTTTTCCATTACTAGTTTCATGCCCACTTTTTAACTTATAACAGTTCGAAGCCATTAATGTATGTTATAGCAGGCGTTAGTTGGTGATGATAATGGTGGGATTGTAAATCTCGGGTTCGTGGGAAAACCCCCTTGGCGACATCACGTACCATTTCGTTAGAGTATTTTAAAAATGTTAATCTCTTCTTACGTTTGATAAGTACTTAGAACTAAAACATAATAAGAATTTTAGTACTTAAGTAGATTTTTGTAGTTTTTGTTTAAAATAATTTCTACATCTCAATGTTGCTTGTTGATAACAGTGATGTTGTTATACCATAATTAACAGGTGAGATATATCTACGAGAAAAAAATAAGCAGAATAAAAATAAGAAAACACCACTTTTCTGGTGCGTGTTTGCTTGCCCGTGCACTTTTTCTGTATATCACATATACAAACATACATAAAATCATGCCTGTTTCCCATGGGGGTTAGTATGTCCATTAAAATTTTTATTTGATAAACCCTAAATATTTTTATTACAACGATTTAGTCAAAGTCATTCAATAAACGTACCTACTTAAGTTTTGGTTTTCTCCGTTCTTTCAAAAATAAGCTGGTATTGTTCAGTCAAGACAATTCAGTTCACTTCTACAAATATGACGTAAGCAAAATGTATCAAGCTACAGTTAGATTTTTTAAATAAGTAAAGTTTTGATACATAGGTCATTCCACTATCGAAATAGGCTATATAAATCTAATCTAATGACTTAAAAAATGCTATATTTAATTTAAAACAATTTAATTTACAATCTGATTATTAAACTATTAGTTCCCTAATTAAACGAAAATCCAAAAAAAAAACAATATTCTAGCAGTGGCGATGGCCTGTCACGTATGAAGTACCAACCTCTTAAATTCTCAATATTCAAATATGTTTTGGGTGGGGATCGAACACACAACTAGCTGATAGTACTCTGCCCAATAAATTCCTATGCACAAAAGGAGAGTTTTTTTCCAACCAACATACTCAAAGCCATCTCGGTATTGGCAGAACTTAGTAAAGCCATAACTTTCGTTTTACAAATGTAACGGCCACTAATCGTCTCGATAATAGATAAAACAAGATTTGTGTTTCCGCTACTGGTCTTACCACGGTTATTACAAGCATTTAGGAACGCGATAAATTTTAATACGTACAACTGATTGTAATATATTGGCGGCTGACATTTGTAAAAATAGTAACCTACAATTGCAGTCATCATCATCTTAATCAACCCGAGGAACTCTACTGACCGAGGCCTTAGATACCCCCTAAACATTTCAAGAAGAAGGATAACATACATTTTAAATTTAGATAAAGATAGATTCATTTAACAAAATGCAATTTATGGTACAATGGTAGGTAGAGTTAATGACAAAGTTATTCATAATACAGTGTAGCTGAATGAGCTCTGTTCCCCGCAATAAGTCTCTGTTGAGCCTGTAAAGCGGGATCACAGCGATATTGGCACAGTAAGGCAATCTTTGAGGACTGCCGATAGAAGTGAAAACTAGGCCAAAAAGTACATATACATATATATACAGTATACATATAGCGAGTTCAAAGGCCCAGGCTTCTCGTCGTAGGACCGATGTTCTCGCTGGCATGTGGTGATTTTGTAGTGGACTGTATGTAGGTTGGTTGCGAATTTATTATTTATAATAAAACGCCGGGTACTGAGTAACGGGCAAGGTCAGGTAGGCCGGGCAGAGGGACGACAACAAATTGTTTCGGCGCTCAGGTAGGTGTTGCGGTGACAACGGGTATAATCCTCTGCTTGTCGCGCTGCTACCGATATGTATCCACAGAAGTCTCTATCGTCGTTGGACGCAGTATCGGAGTATCGATAGGATGATAACTTTAGGGCACGCGTTTTCGTAAACTAGGTACTTCTTTTATGCTCGGCCTCACCACCATTAGCGTCCTTTATCCACAGTGTCTTTGTCGGCCTGTCAGCGCCCAAAAGCGCAGCGATAGACTACTCTATAAAGGTACACGAGCGTACGAGCGCTCCACCTTTTTCCTGGTTTTCTGACTTCTGGCTGTGTCCTCGGAGGTCACTTCGGGCAGCGCGTACGCTCCGCATTTGTCTGCTTCCAAGTTGAGGAACGTAGAGATCTTCTGGAGCTCCGGGGTGTCGTCTTTGATAGCTACGTAGTCATACCACTTGTTTCGGAGTATGGGTGTCAGCTTATCCAGGATGCTCCTCACCATCTCGGGGCTATGTAAGTAGGCGTCACGCCCCAGAGCCTTCACCGTGGCTACTGCGTTGGCCACTCGCCCCGCGAAGACGCATACTTCTCTTGCGCCGTCGCTTACCTTGGGCAGATGACGCAGTCTCTCCATCTCGGCCAGCACCAGGGCTTCGGGCCGCCCGAACTCACCGATGGATTCCTCTATAAGGGTACACGTACTGCCGTCGTCTAGGAGCGCGTACGTACTGATCTTGGCGTTCGGACTTACCAGTTCTATTGGTACGACCTTTAGGTACGCGCGTCGCTGTCTGCCAAGGCTCTGTAGCTCTTCTGGCGCAGTGGTACACGCCGCTACTTCCTTGTGGGGCTTCGTGGGTTCCGCCGGCTGGGTATCGTGCAGCACGGTGTTGTGGCTCCTGCCGCATTTGCATGCCTTCGCTTTGCAGTTGAAGCGGCGATGTCTCTCCTTCAGGCACAGAAAGCAGATGCAGTGCTTCCTCGCCATATCCCACTTGACGCTCACATCTGCACTGATAAAGCTCGGACAATTTATAAGTTTATGTACCTGGTTACATTCGGGACACTTTTCATCGGACGACTGGACGGAAGCGTACGAGCGCTCCACCTTTTTCCTGGTTTTCTGACCTCCGGCTGTGTCCTTGGAGGTGACTTCGGGTAGCGCGTACGCTCTGCATTTGTCTGCTTCCAAGTTCAGGAACGTAGAGATCTTCTGGAGCTCCGGGGTGTCGTCTTTGATAACTACGTAGTCATACCACTTGTTTCGGAGTATGGGCGTCAGCTTATCCAGGATGCTCCTCACCATCTCGGGGCTATGTAAGTAGGCGTCACGCCCCAGAGCCTTCACTGTGGCTACTGCGTTGGCCACTCGCCCCGCGAAGATGCATACTTCCCTTGCGCCGTCGCTTACCTTGGGCAGGTGACGCAGTCTCTCCATCTCGGCCAGCATCAGGGCCTCAGGTCGCCCGAACCGCCTCTCAAGAGTCTCCATCACAGCTCCCGGTTCAGGTTGGCCTACTAACAGACTGCTGACCGCTTCGTACGCAGCGCCCTTAAGGCTCTTACGCATTCGTGCAACGTTTTCGGATGCGGAAAACGCTGCCTCGCTGTCTCTGAATGCTGCTTTGAACGCCAGCCACCCACTCACCTGCCCATTGTAGATGGGAAGTTTGTGTAGGTACTTCGGAGGATCACTCCTCGACGCGATCTGCGATAGTGCCGCCGTCAGCTCCTCAAGGCCGATGACGGACCTCTGCACGGTGGGCGGATCGGTCGCCCGACCAGGTTGATCTGTAATCCGGTTCTCCCGCAATCCATGGTCCTCCTTGACAAGGGGCGCCTCTCCTAGGATCCCCTTGTTGCCAGCGGTTAGCAGCGGCTTTTCCTCTGGCCACCGCTGCAGCCACGTAGAGATGCGGACGGATGCCAGCTCAGGCTGCTCTTCGTCCTCTTCGTCGCTTGAGTTTTTCTCTGCTTGCACTCGCTTGAGAGCAATCTCAGCAAGTTCCGTGGCAGCTTTCGCGGCCGTCGCAAGCGCGCCTGCTTGCGCTGCGCGTACCGTCGCTAGGTGCTCACGTGCTGCCCACAAGCTGCTTTTCTTTCCGGAGGTTCCAGACCTCCTGGACTGCGGTTGTGAGGGCCTGTGCCCGGCCCGCACAACCTCTCCAGATGTAGCTCGGCTTGTGGTGGTCTCCGTACTAATTTTCTCCGTCGTCGCGGTCTTCGTGCTGGCGGATGCCTGCACCTCTTCTTGACCCTGCATGCTCCGTGTAATCGGCATTTTGATGTTGGCTGCTTCAGTGATCCAGCTTGCGAAGAACCAATGTGCGAGTTCAAAAGCCCAGGCTTGTCGTCGTAGGACCGATGTTCTCGCTGGCACGTGGTGATTTTGTAGTGGACCGTATGTAAGTTGGCTGCGGATGGGATTTAATAAAATGCCGGGTACTGAGTAACGGGCAAGGTCAGGTAGGCCGGGCAGAGGGACGACAACAACTTGTTTCGGCGCGCAGGTAGGTGTTGCGGTGATGACGGGTAGTGGAACACTGGTTTTTAGGCAATTTTTGCCTTTTATTTATACTTGTTGTCGTTCTTTCTTGCTGCCCATATTGACGGAAGCACGTATCTTTATTAACAACTATATACAATGTTCTATTCTACTTGTGTGCGTGTAGTGTGCCTAAACTAAACCACATGTAGATGTTACCTGCGCTGGCCCAGAAACTTGTCTACACTAGCTGGACTCAGCTCTTCTACGTACCTACTTGACTCTAAGTAGGTAGGTAGCCTACTCGTTCTGAGGCTACCTAGCTAGGTCTAGCTCTGGCAAGTCCCTGGGCAGACCTAACTCTATTTCTGTTTTTTGGTAGATCCCTAACTTTCTTTAACTACCTAGCTAGGTCCGGTATACAAGCTCTCGACTAGGCCTAGCTTCTTGTACCTAGTGTAGGTTTTTACCTGCCTATAGTAGAGCTAATTTAAACACCTTAAAAATAACATTTATTTTGCGCTTGTCTAGCTGACTTATTTACATATATTACATTGCTTAGGGCTACAACGATTTATGTACAACTTATAACGAAACTTAAGATCTACGTCGGTCGGGCACATGGGGGTTGTAGTTTGTATGAAAACAACTTCACGCGGATGGGAGCCGCGAGTGTAAACTACTTTTGTAAATTATAATTCAGACCATAAAGCCGTTAAGAATATTTATTACAAGCTTTGGAAATACTTCATTAAGGATTATGTAAGAATTTCCAAAGCTTCTTAACTTAAAATAATACCGACTCAAGATTCTTTGAAGATGAACGTCCAAATATTACAGTTGGCATATACCCACATGATTGCAAAATTAATTCATAGGCTTACGATCATTAGATTTTAGCTTTTTTTTTCCTTGAAAGATCAAGAAAGTCAGTAGCGTATCCACTCATTATAACAGACTCATGTCCGCATTTTGCGTAATTAGCACTTCACTTGTAAAAATGTTATTTTATTATCTGGAGAAAAAGTTTAAGCGGCAGACGTCAAGATAAAATCAACAAAGTATAGTTGGATAGTGATCAATGGATGAGAATAAATAGTTTTAAATTGTAGTTAGATGAAGAATCGCCGTGAGCTGTGGAAACTAGAAGTGGTATCGATTTCGAATGTTTTAGAACACTCTAGGTTTTAGTTGGAAAATAATCTTCCTACCTAGATCATACTTTTAACGTTATTTATATTTCAATATTACTTACCTAAATTTAATCCTGACACTGTTTATCATTTTGGTAAGAGATGTCAACAGCTTAAGCATAGGGGTTGAAGTTGGTATAAAAATAAGTTCACGCGGACGAAATCGACTAGTTTTGAGCAACAATCATGATGATAAAATATAATTAAATTGAGAACCTCCTTTCTAAAAGATAAAAGATAAAGAATATATTGTTGTAAAACTAGGTGTAACATTGCATATATATTAGTATTATGTCAAATATATATTATGGTAGGTACCTATCTAGTCTGCCGGTTAGGCTTACAACATAAATAATAAATAAATAAGTAAGATATAATAATAATAATACTAATATAATAATATATCATAATATATCATAATACTTACATATCGACGCTTGAAAGGCAATATTTCCTAAGCGGCATGTTGGCAACTTTACACCAGAGCATTTTAAAGTTTTTATTTTTAGAAAAAAAATCGTTAAAAATAGCCTATTAGTCATAGCTACTTGATTCTAACGAATTTTAAATGTAAATTTAAAGCTTTATAAACTGGCATTTAAAGATTATGCATTTTCTCTATACTTTAAGAAATAGTGTCGGTTAGTAAAATTTTAATAAAATTCACAAACAGGTAAAAATTACTTAACGACAACAATATTTTTTTATAAAACATTAAAAATGAACTAAGCGCCAGTACTTTATAATTATGTTTGAAGCAAAATGATACATCCAGAACCAAGATACCAAGCGACAACAAAGTTCGTCCTAGCGGCTTGAGAGTAAGACCAATCGACGCAGGATTTTTTTCTGATTAAAATGATATATATAACTCAATATCGCCCAAAGTATCGCTTAGGAACTTTTGCCTTTCAAGCGTCGATATGTTGTTTGTTTGTATGGTACCTACTTACATGAAATATAGCCCAAATTATTTGATAAAAAATTTCGAAATTAAAATATTATGAATTATTATAAAATATTACGCACAAAAAAACCGGCAAACGCGAGTCAGACTCGCACTATCTATAAAAAAAACACGTTTCTTGTATGAGAGCCCCCTAAAATATTTATTTTATTATGTTTTTCAGTATTTGTTGTTATAGCGGCCACAGAAATACATCATCTGTGAACATTTCAACTCTCTAGCTATCACGGTTCATGATATACAGCCTAATGATGGACTGACAGACAGACAGATAGCGGAGACTTAGTAATAGTCCCGTTTTACTCTTTGAGTACGGAACCCTAAAAATAAGAAATTAGACTTTACAAAGAATGTTTTAAGTCAGTTCAAAATGTTTTCTTCAAACTACTGTAGCCTATCATCGTACCTCATTTTTGTTATGTACCACTAAGTTAACTGTTCCAAATAAATATTTTGCATTTGTTTTTGTTTTTTTCTTGTTTACGGAATGCAATTACTTATATCTTACCGAGTGATTTCTATCGCTACTTCATTATTTCAAGTGAAACAGTTGACGTACTGTCAATCTATGATCTTCAAGACGTATTCGCAAATGATTCGATACCGCAGGAGCTCGTGCTAGGGTCTCGAACACGCCCAGCCCGAGGCATGTTCTCACGAGCAGATGGACCTGAAAACATCGTGGACGGCCAGCCACGACCTCGCCGCCCAATTTGGACATCTGATCTGTATTTCACTACCTAGGTAGTAAACCTACGTAAAGGAATGTCAGGATAATAACTTTATTGGGAAATATAGATAGGCGAATAAGTTAAGGTCTGAATAAAAAAAATGTATGAGCGCGATGCCAGTGCGCAAACGGTGAAGGAAAACATCGAGGAAATCAGTTAGTATTATTATAGCAGCGGCAATGGGCTTGCAACCTGCTTCGTATGGAACACTAACTACTGCAAAATGTAGGTATGTACCAAATATACTAACTGGACTTACCTCTGACTACCTTAGATATCCCTGGAGAATCTCGAGTACTTGGTACTAAGAGATCGGAGAATAAATTATATAATTCTTTGAGTATTTTTTTAATAAACTTGCTGATAGAACAAGCTGTTGGCCCACCTGATGTCAAGTGGTAACCATAACCTGTATACAAAGCAATACCTCGCAGGTTACATTCGTTAAGGACGTGCCGTATGATGTGCTGCCTGTAATGTCAGACTGACAATACAGGCAGCAGCTGTAATGTCAATGACATAATGTCACTGGCACCCACACCTTTTAGACTCAAACGCAGCAACGCTGCTTGGCGGCAGAAATATCTAATAATAATAATAATAATGCTGGACAATCCACACCGCATCATCTAGCCCTAAGCTAAGCAGAGCTTGTGTTATGGGTACTAGATGACTGATATATTTAATACAATACATATTTTTTATTATACATAGAAAACACCCAGAACACCCGCAATACATATTTGCAGATCGTACAAACATTTATCCCAAGGCGGGAATCAAACCCGCAACCTCCTGAGTCGCAGGCGGACATTCGCCCGCCGCGCCACATCGGTCGTCAAATTAAATTTTGTTGATTTTGTGAGTGTGTGAAGTATTTATTATATTGTCAAAGTCAGTACTTATGTACTTAATTTGTCACCCCCTTGAAGTGTGTTGAGCTCACTACTGACACACTCACTGTTCACTCTGTTGTTGTGGATACGAATTTATAACAAAACCCATTTGGCATCCGGCCGGCTGCTGATGGACAGACTCTTAGAATAATATTATAATTTACTCGCGTGCAAATGCTACCTACTTGATTGACGAATTCCTTTAAAATCTTGCCCAATCACCCAAACTGTTTGGCATTGAAAACTGTTTAGAGGTCTTCTGTAAATGGACGTTCGATGGCTTCTGAATTTGAATATTTGGGATAATCACGTCACAGGTTAGTACTAAGGGTTAGTTCTGGGGGCACACAAGTATTTCACCAATTATAAGAATCGTTGTCCTGACTGACTAACATATAGACAACGCCGAGCCTATACCGCGGGTTGTAGTTACTTGAAATTATTTTTTTGTTTTGGTGCGCTGATGTGGTTTAAAAAAATAATTTTTTGTATGAAAATAGCTTAAAGCGAAGAAACTTGCACGTGTTCAAAAACAGTGAAAGAAAATATCGTGAGAAAACCAGTTAGTTCTAGTAATTCTATAAGAACAGTAGTAGTAAGAACTAAACTTAAAATAGGTACACCATAATTACAATAAGCCTGGTGAACCTCCTGTATGGTTCCTCCGGTTTCTATGCCCCCTGCACTCCTACCCTGGACTACGACTCTGACGCAGAACCTGTGCAATTATCCTGAGGATGTCTCCCCAGATTCCATTCTCACGAAGGACCTCCGATGAATATTTGAGAGCTGACCAGGGTCTGCTGATTGATCTGCCTGCGGCTACAGAACGTTAGCTAGCACTGGTTTGTGGTGTAACATTGGAGGCTGTTGCAGTTTATATTGGTATGTATTGGCCTTATATACAAGCTGTAAGTTGCTTAATGAGTTATGGAGGAGTTTGACTATGTGATTAAATGTATGAATCCAAAAGGAAGTTGCTTAAAAAAATCGATATTTATAAACCAATTTAGAAAATTGTATTCAATTTATAAGTTACACTAACATTAGTCTCACAAAAATTTCATTCAAAATCGGTTCTATAATTTATTTGTTTTTAATTAATGATTTTTTTATATAAAATCTAAAGCCAATTTCTGTTTTTGTATTAATATTATTTTCGCATTCTACGGAAAATGGGCAAAAGCGATTACCGTGGTCGCCGAGAGATGCTCAAGATAGTCAGATGATATAGTTGCAGTAGTTGGTCAGTAATTGAGTAGACTGGCACAGAATCGGAACGAATGGCGTTTCTAAGGGAGGTCTATACCCAGCAGTGGGTACGCACAGGCCAAATAGGTAGATAGAAAGACACAAAAGAGGTTGCAAGCAGTTTATTAAAAAGAAGAAGCTTTTTTTATCGTGTGATTGGTTTTTCTTAGTCGTAGGTATATAACTTGTGCTAAATGACGGACAGGCGACATTAGCATTAGAGATTACGGTGTCGCGTGACGAAACCGTTTGTATTAAGATGAAATGAGCTTCCGTTGACATGACAGTTTTTGGTAGAATAAATCTGGTGGAATAGGGCTTGCTTTGCCTCAAATTCAAACGGCAACTTTATCAAGGCTTGGAATGCCTCAAGAAGTGTTTTCAGTTTTTCTAGGATTAGTCACGTGGAAATGGCTTAGGATTATAAAACTTTGATGTAGTCTATGTGATTATTCAGAAATTAAAAAAAAAACAGAAAAGTTCTTCTTTTTTGTGGCTTTTTAACAGAAGTTTGTCTTCTTTTATTATATGGCTTTTAAGTGACTGAGAGATCCTTGGTAGGCCCTAAGAGATCTGAGAGGATATCTACCGTGCCTAGGGGTTAACGTAGAAGAAGAAGAAGCATACATGAAGAATTCAACTATTTCTTCTTTTAACACCAGCGTGTGGCCGGTAATTTTAATTTTATTTCAATATGCAGGTACACACAAGCTATAAACCCTTTGGTGTCGTTTCGCAGTCCTATTCTAAATTCAATTATATTTAATGGCACAATAACCCTCCAAAGAGGCCGCTGTCAAAACACAGGCATTCACGCGCTCAACCACTTGTTTTTTTTTTAATTTTGCAGGTGCAGAATGTCTCAAAAAAGGTTTTATGATGGCGCTTACCTGCTAAGGGCTTATGCAGGAGGGAAACGTGAATTTAAATAAGACTTATTTATAATAATATGTAATTATTTTATTTTAATACTTACGAGCCAAAATAAAAATGGCTTTATTCAAAAATGTATTTTTTTCTGGTCTTGTTTTATTTAGTCTTTTTTAACTCCATATCTCATCAACAACCTGTACCTACACTCACTAAATAGCATGCAAATCGGATCAACAGTTCTCGAAGAAATAAATATAATTAGTTTCACGACTTTAATCCACAGGCACAGTAGATATCCCTTCAGATCTTTTAGTACCTAGTACCTACTAGACATTTTTCGAGGATGTATAAGAGAATCGCTACTGCTAGCTTCGCTCTTTTGATCTAATCCAAAAAAAACTTTACCTAATTCAAACTGGAAGCTGGAAAGGATTAGGGTAGAATCGTGATGAATGGCATAAACCAAGAAAGAACAAACTGTCCTGTTAGTGAAGGGCTGTGGATGATGATGATAAGAATGTAACTACGCTCTTGGTTCACTCCCGCATAAACATGTCTTGGATCTTTTACCTGTGTCGTTCGCAGTGACGCGAAACTAATGTCTTCAAACGTTAAAAATACAATAGTTATATCAAGTTTTATTACTTTTTTTATTTTGATTTGAACTCCTTTATTTAGTTAAACTAAACTTGCAAATTATGAGGCCATTTTAATAATACGGCTGTTAAGGTCATTAACACATAATTTTATTTTAAAACAGCGATTTAATGAACCTACAAATTAGGCATTGTAGAGCAGTATTTAACTAGAACATTCAAGCTCGGACTATGCCTCGGTAACTATGTCTAAAAGGAGCATAATTGTTTCTCAAAACGCAAGTTGCTTAACTTACTTTAGAAAGCAATAAACCTACGTTTGTTGTGTTTTGTTTTTTTATATGATTTTCTGATGGAACTAGCAGATGGCCCACCTGATGTGTAGTGGTAACCATCACCTATAACAAATCAATGTCTCGGTCGCGTTCGTCAGGAACGTGCCCTAAGATGTACTGCTTTGCGTGTATTACCTGAGGTATGCATTTGCTAAGCCTTATGTGCCTGTAATTCCCCTGCCACAAGCTTACCTTACACAAAATAATATCCATAGGTGAAAAAAACACCTGATCATAAATATCGCCAACCTATTGCAGTCCTCTGCTGAATATAGGGCTCTATGGCACACCGTTAAGCCTGGTCTTCGGCTCTCCCCATCTGACGGCTGTCTGCCGCCACCCTACTCAATTCGTCGCTCCACATAGCCAAGGGTAACCTTTTATAAGTAAACAAAAAGATTATAGAATTCATTGAGAATCAAACCCATCATCCAGACTGCATCAGAAGTTTAAAACAAAACGATTCAAAAATGGAAGGTGATTCGCGCTGCAGGTAGCGCCGCGTTGAACAATAGGCCACTTTTACACTGAAAGCGAGGTACAATAAATAAGTTTTGGAATGACCCCACAATTTAACAGTATCGTGAGCACTCGTAACTACATCACATAGCCATTGGTACCACAATACGGAATACATAAATTCGGAATAAATGTTTGCAGAACATGCGAACTTTAAACCCACACCCACACTCCCCGTTTCCCACAATTTCCATTTGCTCTAAGCGCTTGGGTTCTTCATTATGCAAACCACTAAGGCCATCGTTTTTTTTATGACCACTACGAGTGGAACAAAGTTAAAGTCAAAAAGCATTTATTCAGTAATATCCCCAGGGATCATCTTGAAACGTCCTAAATCTAGGTGAATCTAAGCGCCAGTTCCTCGCGACCAAGAAACTTATGACTTGGTTCGTACCGTTTTTTGTATGATTCTTTTACAAAATAATAATAATGCTAACAATGAAGCTCCAGTGTGGTGCCAATCAAATCAAATGTTTTCAAATTAAATCAAATATTTTATTGAGTAAGTAACTTAATCTATAGTTTTACAATATGGTTCGAAATCTCTTTTTAAGTATATAAATACCTGTGTTAGGAGATCTCACTCTTCCATAACAATTTTTTTTTAATCCAACTTAATAAGGGGAATGCAAGACAATAAACATTTAAAGGCAATGATACTAAGAACATATTAATATACAACAGAAGTTTAAATGACAGATCATTTCAAAAGAGAGAAGGGGTAATAGAGAAAAGGTCTATCTTAATCCGTCTACTCCATCGTCGCTGTATGGTCTATTCAAAATGCAAAGACTGGTTTCACAGTCCAGTTTGTAGTATCGCGAGTGAATCCGCGGCAGATGCAAGTTCATTATTTAAATAATAACTTCTTACACCACATGCCTAGCTGATAAAGCAGTAGCGTCTCATCACTCTCTTTTCTAGGTTTGATTGCGTAGCGCCACTAGCAATACATTTCGATTGAGGACTTCAGAGCCGAAATGTAGGAACCTGCTTTCAATGTAAATGCGACTGATTATGCGCCGGCGCAGAGGGTGTGCGGCGCCTTTACCTGCGAGGTTACCACTTATTGATCAATGACGTTTCGATCAGTGAAGATTAATAACCATTTTGAATGGTCCTGATGAGTTCTGGTGATGGATCAAATCAATTGCGATGTTTTGCGTGGTTTCTTATTCTTATAACACGCTGGTAATTAGGGTGTTATAACGAATTACCAGCTAAGTATTAACTAAATTTAGTTAATACATTACATGGAGGAAATACAAGAAGGTACCTATAAAAATAATTTATTTAATCATCAGTAGCATAATTGTGGTTTTATCAACCATTAATTTTCACATCTTCGGTGGATGTGCTCTGTTATGCCAATTGCCATAAGCAGAGGTTACTGCTCAACATCGGGTGGGACAAGTAATTCCAAAACATTTTCTCATTTAAAAAGCACTATTCGATACTACAAAGAAATACTGTCTAAAGTTAGGTTAGATCATTTCGTTAGAGCGTTTTGTTCCAAATGCCGCCAGTTTTCATAAAGTATATTGAAACGAAAGCTCAATTTATTTATTTGACTTTAAATTTTAGGACAGAGCAAATAAGGCATTTTATAAATTACCGCTGACCGTCATACGGCGACGAAATTTAACCCTATACATGAACAGGAAATTACTGGCGCATTAGTTGATGAACACAGGGCAGTGTATCGTAGGGCAAATTCCTAACCTGCGTGCAAAACATTTGTTAAAGGTGATGGATACCTATTAGCATCAGGTCATCTGTTATCTCCTTCAGCAAGTGGTATAAAAAAACACTAGATTACTGTATATCAGGCTAACTATAAAAGTCGAAGGCAAATGCAAGACAGAAATACGCAAATTCAAAATATAATTACATAATGTAAAACGTATATAAGTATTCTATCAGTCATCTTGTAAGATACTAGATTACTTGAGACATTTTTGCTAATGACTTTTGGTAGAAGTTTCTCTGGTTGTACTGGCAATACTGACTGAGATTGACGGTAGTCTGCTTGACAGACAAGATGGCCGACAGTCGGACGTTCAGTTAGGAAAGAGCGGTAGGAAACGTGGCAGTCTGTCTTGGGATCGGGTCGGAGTCGGTCGATAGTTTTGTAAAGTAAAGGAATGTGATGTGCTATAATAGAGATTCATGTAAGTACCTTTTTGTAATACGATCTAATTAAATGGCAGACTATATAAAATATTGGTTTGGTTTTGCTATCCCAGTATCTGGAGGGAGTTCACTTACAATCTGGTTCCCGTAGTACATTAGTCTGGGGCATATAACCAACAAAATTGATTAATCATCATAATCATCAACAGCCTGTAGAAGTCTACTGCTGTGCCTCCCCTATACGTAAAAAAATGATAACGTTCGTTAAATGACGGTTACCGTTTCTCAGAGTCAGCTTACTGAGTAGGACGTAGGTACTAGCACAAGGGATCATTGTTCTATGCTATGGCACGGTATGGTAAGTGTTGAACAAACAGTGTAGTTTATTGAGGAAGCTCTTGAAGCTAATTAATCGTTTCCTCTCATAACCATATTCGGGTGTTACATTGTTGCTTGATTTGACCTGACAGTAGAATAGATAGTTGCATAGATTATAATATGTTTTTGAAATTGTCAAATCTTTGCGACCAGTGGTTTAAGCAGTGCGTTGTCTATATATCAGTCAGTCAGGACAAATATTCTTATAATTGGTATATATAGAAAATAACCAAACCGTGGTACTAATATTAATAAACTTGATTTTGGTGATACTATTTCGAGGTTACGCCGAGTTTATTGGTAGGGATAGTCAACAACCTCTTAAGACTCAGAGAGAGTTGCTTTTTTTTAATTTGGCGGTAACTAGATTTCGTAGTTCTTACTTACGCATTCTTTTAGCAAAGTAATTAACGTCTAACTCGTGTCACCATGATTACGAAAGGATAAATTTACAATTACTTCCATTAAATTTACAATGATTTCGCTAAAAGCATCTATGAGTTAAACAATATGGGAAATTAAAAGAAAAACAGGAACAGAAGACCTGAGAATGTCACGTCTTTAATTCTTAGGACGGTAGATATCCCTTAGATATCTAAGTACCAAAGGTTGCCTGGTAGAGATCGCTGTTTAGCGATAAGACCGCCCATTGTACCTATACTAGTCATAAGTTTTTTCTGTAAATTGTTATTTTATGTTTATGGTGCGCAATAAAGTATTTTCTATTCTATTCTACCAACTTAAGGTTTTTTGGAGGGTGGTCATATTAAAAGTTTATTGTGGTATGATTTAAAGGGTATGGTATACCAGTTGTAATAAGACTACTCCCGAAAACTTCGAAGCGATTTTAGGGGTATCCTATAAAACCCTAATTCTTGGTTGCCATACGCAAGTGACGCATGGAAGGCTTAATTGGCCTACTTCCAGTTCTCAGTAAGATTGATTTGATTCTGCTAACAAAATATACAGCTAAGACTTTGCAATTACAGGAGAAATGATAAAATGAGGCGTCGATTTTTTATAAAGTATCTCTACAAATAGTCATGGACATTTTTACACAATATCATCTAGAGCCAAACTAAGCATTGCTTGTATTATGGCAACCAGATGACTGATAGAATTCTCAAATACGTATGTAGTACTTTTTTTGTAAATACATACTAAGAATACAATAAAAAAAAGACTGTGTACTTATAATACTTTTAAAAAGTAATTTTAAAAGTATTATCAACGAAAAGGTAGAATAACTCGCCCGAGCAATGGTTCGAGTTCCTCCTTTAGGACGGATTTGAATTATATTGAGCCTGAATATTTTCTGAGTACACTTAAAATACTTTTTTAGTAGGGTTTTAAAGCAAAGTATGCATTAGCATTAGTATAGCGTTACCAATAAGCAAGCCATAGCCCTATAAAATGACCCCCTGCATGTCCCCTGCAGTAATCCACCATAGCTCAGCTGCTGGGCACAGATGTCCCGCGCAAATTAATTGGAAATGTCAAGTGCACCGCCATCTTGCCGTCATTCTTTATTTTTTTCGCGCGCACGTGCCCCCCTAGACAGCTGGGCAGACCGATGCCGCGGTTTTAGAGTTCCGCAGGCTGACTGCAATAGTAAACAGCCTGTGACTATAGCCTGTGGCAATAACTATCGACCGGCTAGACTTGAGTTAAGTGTGTTTTGTGTTTTAATTATCTACCTTGACAAAAGAGAGGAAAAGAGTTATTTTATATTATACGTTAAGCCTTTCATAGTCTTATTCATAATCCCTAATACTCTTTAACGGCCTTAAACACGTAACATGATCTTATCTCTGTCACTTTTAGGTCAACAAAAAGAGATGGACGCAGGCTAATCCGTTTAAGGTAACGTTCAAGGCCATTATAAACAAGACCCTTAGCGTTTATGCAGTGTGTCTATTTAAATGAAGTGTCATAGCCAGCAAAAAATTTTCTCATTTTTTGTGTAGGTACCTACTATATAAAATAAACCTTTGCCTGTTTCTTTACTAGTGCTTAGACTTTTTGAGTTTTAAACCCCGTTTTGTGTCGTTTAAATAAGTAAAATCATGTTAAAAGCGTCAAAATAAGAATATTACTCTTTACTTAGCATTTCTGTAGCTTCCTACAGAACCCTTGGCTACATTCAACGACTCTCACTATTTGTTTATTCTGCTTTTTAATTCATTGATAACATATCAATATTTTAGACAGATAAGTAACTTTTCCACATTTTGCCTATTTACCCAACTGCCGTTTATTTAATAAAATAAGAGATTAGGTAAGTTATAAATAAGACTTATTTTAAATAAGATTCTTAAATACCGTTATTAGATTATGACCGCAATAAAATCTACATAACGAAGACGATAAGAGTATACTCAAAATTTTCATAAAAAATATAAATTCAATATCATGTTTAAGATATTCTAAAAACTCTGTCACTATATCTTGTTCGCTCTTGAATAAAAAAAGTTAGAAGACATTTTAGAAAACTTATCCATTTTGTTAGGTTACAAACAATGCAGTACTTCTAGTAACTTACTCATTTCACGACAAAATGAATTTATATACCTATTAAAATAAATTTAGTACGGTCTGTTTGCAGATAGCTCAACTGTTTCATGTACGTATGTTCTGTTAATTTTATTCTTATATTTGTTGTAGTTTTCTATTTTCATACAAACTTCAACTCCCACTGTACACGTTTAGGGGTTGAATTTTGGGAATGATTTTCTTAGTACATCTTAACGCACCAAGACGAATATACTCTGAAAATATCAAGCCGCTACTTCTAAAAAAAACCAGTGACTGTGCGTTGTCTATAATATCAGTCACTCAGTCAGTCCGGACAAAGATTCTTATAATTCGTATACATTTGTTTACTATTTATATTTTCCCTCACCAACTTCCCTAAATACTTACTTTAGTCCCTGCTTTTGCTGGTTCTACCATGATATAATTAAAATTATTATGTATGTTTATATATCTAAATAACCCTATATTTTTGAGTAGGTAGTCATAGCACTCTTTTAGTAAAGGGCTTGTCTGGGGAAGTACTACCACCATGCCTATTTCTGCCGTTAAGCAGCTGTGTTACGATTTAAAGGGCGTGGGTGCCGGTGAAATTACAGGGACATTAGTTGTCTGAGGCATACACCTGTATGCTTCAGGTTGATGGACGCAGAGCGGTGTTGACCTGCGAGGCAATGCTTTGTTATAGGTATTATAGGTATACCATTTAACATCAGGTAGATCATCTGCTTTTTGCATCAGTAAGTCGTATAAAAAAAAAGACTTATATTAGTGACGTCACGACACGATACCTAGCAAACACTACAAAACAGATGCCAAGTCATCTGTTTAAAAATAAACTTAATACAATACAGGTGTAATGAGCAATATTTACAGTCGGACAAACAGACGCATATGGTGTGGATGGACCGATGAGATCACTGTGTTTGTTTCACGTTTAGCGTTATGCGTTGACCGGTAATCGACTATTAAAAAAAACTAAGTTCTGGTATGGATGAAGACTTCGTCTACAGCTAGTCTGTTTCTACTAAATAGAAAGAACCGGTCGAAAATGGATAGATTTCGGCTTTGGCTCGGTTTGGCTTGTTCCTCGATCTCTTGAATCCTAAGGCCTACCTAGGCCCTACTGTGAGTTCTTGTAGCACGGTTGAAAACTGTCAAAATTGATATCGTGTTGTGTTGCTTTGTTTAAATTTTTTTGTAGTTAGTAACGGACCGACGCACGGTAACGAATTTTTTGGACTTGTACGGCCTGTTCGGACTGAGCTAATGAAACAGATAATTAGGCAAACAAACTATCGAGCTCACTGTCCCTCTATCTAGACGCTGTCGAAAGCCAGTTCTACAAGCGTTAAGCATTACGCTACGCATTGTCGTCGTGCGTCAGATGATCTTATTGGCTAATGTTAAAAGTCACTGGCTCTTCTGAGGTAGACCCATAGAATAAGTTGCTTTATAGTCCATATTCTTAGGGTAGACCGCTCTTTGACAGTGACAAGAAGAGAAATTAAAAGTGATTCCAATGATATTATCTATTTATTTATTTGTTAGCCGTTACTATCCCACTACAGGGCAAAAACCTCATCTCCCTCCTTCCACTATTCGCGGTTCAACGCTTTTACAGGTCAAGATCTTAAATACGCATCAAGCTCATCGCGCCATCTCTATCTGGGCCTTCCACGACGCCGAGTTGCGTTGGGTGGGATCCACTCTGTTCCTTTTGGTGGTTTTTGCCTACAAGTCGCTTGACATGCGGTAGACGTGTCTAGCCCAATCCTACTTTAACTTGGATTTTACTGAATAACCGTTTTTACAATAAGTTGACAATATGCATAAAATAAGCTTATTCATGTATCATTTGTTATACTAGTCAAGAGCTCAAGTGAGAAGTGCCGAACGGCAATGAAAACTTTTTCGAGAACCGCATTCCATATTAAAAAACAAGCCATTTCCTGTAATTAGATCGAACGCGTCCTCGAACGAAATAGTTTTTATTTAATTTAAAAAGGATATTTTGTCCGTTGCACACCTTTCCGAATTCTTGCACCTGATGCTTGCAGATGATCACTCCACCTTGTTGATACGCTCCCTTTAATTACTTTTGTTTAATGTCGGTTGTTCCGCTTATGTTTGCGATCATCATTATCATACCAGTGTTCTCAAAACAATGAAAGAAACATCGTGAAGAAACCAGTTAGTAGCAGCGGCGATGGGCTTGCAACCTGTCACGTATGAAATACCAACTACTTCAAAATGTGGGTATGTACCAAATGTAATATTTGGGCGTACCTCTGACTACCCCCATAGATATCCTTAAAGAATCTCGAGTAGGTACTTGGTACTAAGAGATCTGAGGGGATATCTACCATGCTTGGGGATTAAAGTCGTGAAGGTATTTCATTCTATCATTATCATTTCTGTCTGTTTGCACCCACTGCTACAATATAAGATTCCATTTTATGAGGTAAGCGATCTGGTCCTTCGTGACACTTATCTTATTACCTTGGGCACTATTCAGAAGCACTTCAACATAAAACAGGAATATATGAGTCTATGGTTTCTAAGCTTAGGTATAGAATAATGTAAAGGCCAACTCCAGTAAAATGGTATAAATAAATACTCTTCGCTGCATCTCCTTTCATGCGCCGAAGGAACCTGATAGGATAATAATGAGCTTACATTGCAGAAGTCGTCTTATTTATTTTGGACAGACCGGCGGCAAAATATACAAACTTTCAGCACTCGAAATGTGTGTGGCCTAAATTTCTGAAATAGCATAGAACTTTCTGGATCAATCGAATCCATATCATAAATTAATCAAATTAAAAACCTTGTTTCAAAAGGAAATTATCCTACGGTCTTGCAAAAAGGCATGATTTAAAGAGAGTAGGTTATTTTGAACATTAAAACAGGTACCTCACTTAGCCTACATACAAAATATGATGATCATATACCTACACACAGCTCGAGTTACACAAGTACCTAAAAACTCTTGCAATGTCTAACTAATGCCCTAAAATAACACTAACTAAGTACTCTTCTTAGATAATACTGTTTTTCTCCAAATAAATATTCAAACCAGTAAGCTTAAGAATAAATTATATCAGCTCAACAGAACAGAATCATCGGCATAGAAACGCATTTACCCTTCCGTTTTGAAAATAAACACGTGCGGCGTATAATAGATGTTGCCCCCGCGGAGGTCAGCGCACGACTGACGCGTGTCAGTCGCGTGGCGCGCGCTACGTTCTTCTACCATCTATTATGCTTACTCGTTATTTTAAAACTACCCTCATCTTCGGCAAGTCCTGCTGAGAACCTAGAAGAAAAAAAAACAATATTAAAACTCATAAGCAATAAAAAAAATTTAATTGTTTATTCGCTGGTGCGTCATAAATACAAGAAGATAATAATTTAAATCGTTAGCTACTGACAGTACACATATCTAATCTTATGATTATACGGTAAAGATATATTTTTTGAGTATTGATTAATCCTATGTAAACCAGCATCGTCACGTCACGTCCCGGCTATCAGCCTAATTAAGTTCATTTAGACCTTCCTCATCACTATATTGTGATAGTCACCACATTTGGCAGGCGGATTGGTATATACCACATTGGCTTAACAATAATAATAGCGTGGGTAGCGCGTTCCCTGTCGCCTTTTACGACATCCATGGGAGCCTGTATGAAGCCGGGACTACGACGCGACGGCTAAACACTGCAGAAAGAGAATCATCAAACATACATACATTTTTACAGTTTATAGGTTAGCGTTTGACCGGAATTTCACCTGCTCCTCACCTGGTAATGATGTGGTCGACGATGTAGCACGCTAACCTAAAAGATACCTATTCACTTTTTTCTTGAAAACATCCAATGATGTGACCGGAATAACAGCCGACGGCAACGACTTCCATTCTTTCACTGTGCGCATGATAAAAGTTGAGGCAAAGAGCTTGGTACGGATGGAAGGGATGTCAACCAGAAACGGGTGTCTCGTCTTCGTACGTCTGGTGGTCCGATGATAGAACGGAGATGGGGTTGGTTGTGTGTGAGTGTGACCCAACACCTACGTGCATGAATAAATTACGTTTTAGGACAGCCAGCGCTGTCCTATTTTAGCGATTCCCGGACATCTGTGTCTGCAAGCCATGCTGGTGTCCGAATGAGATACTAAATGTGGTGAAGGATAACGCTCTCCCGGCGTTTATAATAATATCCAACATGTGTACCTTCTGTGGCAAATGAACCAGAGGCCAAATTCTCGTCACGAAATATCATCTAATCCAAATCATTACCAATCGGGAACGTCCCCAAGACTCAAGACTTTTAGAACATAAGATTTATCAACTGTTCATATAGTTTTTTTATATTACTGTTTATATTTATAGGACTGCTTATATTTTTACTGTAGAATAATAAACTACTATTTTCATTCAAGAGCGTAATTTTTGTATCTCAAGTACTTTCAGACGCAAGTTTGAGCAAGACAATGAGTGTCTATAAATACCAGGATCGATGGCGTCCACCAGATGGCGCGGGATATCCTGTCGGAACAGATTGCCTGAGTAATTATAGCTGTAAGTAGCGCCACAGACCTGGTAGCACTTAGTATGGCAGCGCCATTGACTACGATGTAGTTAGTACGGTAAGGGTACTGAATAAATAGTAGTTTGTATAGTAGAGCTGTAGATTGAATAGTTAGTAGGAGGTGGCAGCGCGTGCGCCACTTGACTGCCTAAAGACGTATTCACAATGAGCATGATTTAAAATTAGATATGTGGATGGGTACTTTTACCCGTTAGTCACGCAACAATTTTCTGATGGTCACTAGCATGTGTGGTAGCAGGTTTGCGGTAGACAACTGCTCGATGCAGGCATAGGTTTCTTGGTATACTACGAAAGAACGAAAGAAAACCATACGTGACAATGGAAAAGGACGGCCTAGACCTGTCTTACTTTGACGTTACATATTTTTGTACGTCATTTCAAACATAGTTTTCGCGTAGAAATTAGATGTAATAGTAACTTGCACATAAATATGTATTTATGTATTGTTTATTATTATTAATTTTATCCGACTAAACAGAGTTTTCCATAGCGAGTAGAAAACCTTTATTCCGTAGCGATGGTCGAGCTATGTATCTAGTTCCCTACGTTTCATATAGTGTCAACTGATGGAACAAGCAGATGGCCAACCTGATGCTAAGTGGTTATCATTATCAAAGAATTACCTTACAGAACATGCTCGCCAGAAATGTGCGCTACGATGCACTACTACTCTGCGTCCATTGACCGAGGCATACTGATATTAAACCTCATGTGCTTGTAATTTTACCGCTGTTGGTACCTTTCAAACCGGAACACAGCAAGCTACTTGACGGTAGAAATAGTTATGGTGGTAGTACTTCCCCGGACGAGCCCTTTACTAAAAACTCTACTACTACTACATGTAGCAACAATTGATGTGTAGGATCTCCTCGACAAAAGCAGGAAATGTGAAAAGGCGCCAAATCGTTTTCTAGAAATGTACATGGATGAATTGTATTACCAAAATAGCCATCTTAGCAGTAGGTATAATTCATTTGACCGATGAATTCCATTTACAATTTTACACAACGATGATAATAAAATGCGAGTAGATCTTAAACATTATAAAAAAGAGTGGAAAAAAGGATACTCAGCGGATACTCCCACATATTTTTTATGCAAGTGTGCACGAATCCTTACATACACCTCGGACAAATTCGGCGGTCGCGTGTGGCTTCTGTCGGTCGGCCGCGTGAAGTCAGGTGTGCTCAACCAATCTGCAACTCAGATATTTTTTAGTAAGTAAAAAGTAAACGTGCCTTTGAAAGAAAGAAAGCAAACTTGCTTTATTTCAGGCACAGCCCCGAGTACACGATAATGATACTAAATGACTAAAATAATGAAAAATGGCCCAGAATCACAAACGGACCAAGTTTCGTCAAAGGATTGAGCCTCAAGTCAGGACTCCGCATGAAGATTTCAAATAAATAAGTTTTTAATTTATTGGATTAACTTTCGTATTCCTAACAATTTCGAGCAATTTAACTGATATTATAAATGCCAAATTTTAGATGTGCAACTTAACCATGGCTTGACTGATTTGGATGGAACTAATCATTGCCTTCAGATTTGATAGTTAACTTTTTATTTAGGTACCACGCGATTAAAGCGCGCGTGGAAGCTAGTCAACAATAAATATAAGAAAATATAAAACGTTGGTGACCCCTCCTAAGCTTCAGGATGTCGGACTTCCGAGACAACTGTTCAAACTTAGTTTACACGACTTGAGTGATGTATGTGTAGATGGATATCTACCTACTATTGCCCTGCGATTTTGTTTCCTCAGGCTTTGCCTCAAAGTTTTTAACGATCAATCAGTACAAACTCACAACAAACGCCCCCTTCCCAAATATGGGGACGGCTTACGTCTAGCAGTGGATTTATTCAGGCTGAATTTAGAATTTGAATTTTGAGTAAAGTATTCCTTTTTTAGAACACCTCTATTCTCTTTTTAGTCCAAGACGAATATACCCTGAAAATTTCAATTCTTTTCGACTTGTGCAGTTTAGGATGTGCGTTGTCAATTAGGACAAAAAATCTTATGATTGGTATAAGTTTTGTACAAAGGTGGAATTAAAGCGTGTCTTACATGTTCTTTTAGACTTAAGACGAGAAACTGGTGCCTAGATTAACCTAGCTTCTAGATCCTACGATCCTAAACGATGTATGATTTCAATGAAAACATGCCTTTTTACTTTGACTTTGACTTGATATTTACAATATTACTTGCAAAGACAGTAACAATGAATAAACGAAGATCACGAATACGAATGTTGTCAAAGAATACTAATATAATTATGCGCGGGAAATATTCTAATGCCGATAAATTAACAAGTCATAATTCCTGTTAGTTAAACGTGGGACCAATTTGAAACTAATTATGCTCAACATCCGGCTCATTGACTGTCGGGACTGGAACGCAGTTTTTGTGCAAAGAGATATGTTACAGTTTTGTAGAATTTTGTTTGTTGGATGGTTTGTGGAAGATTACTGTATTGCGCTACCGTAATATGGATATTCCTATAAAATTCGAGTAAGCTACTAGGCGACACTGGTTACAAACCAAATATCGAGGGAACTTCGAGGGCTTGGCTTAATTTTTATACTTTTTTGCTGAATTCGAGTGTGAGCCCATAGCGAATGGCTAACGAGTTTTTTTTTGGGATTTTATAAAAACCAACAGCGGCCATTACCAGATTACACATAGTTTTTTTAGTTGTGCCTCCATCAAAAAATACGCTACTGCCTTTAAGTTTGCAAACGTCTGGAATACCAACTACCTACTGCAAAAAGAAGACATGTGCAAATCGTTTTTTTAAGACGTGCCTCTGAAAACTCTCCTAGATATTCTCAGAAGGTACCTACTTTGTAAATCAAAAAATCTGAGGGGAGGTTGACCGCGCATTAGGATCTCTGTCTTTTTGAACACATCACATTGATCCTTTAGCAAAATTGTGTATCTACCTAGGCAAAGTTTTTGTCGAATTTTTTTCCCCGTATTAAAATTATCTCTGTCACTGTTTCTCATTACTAGTTTGTACGAGACGGCAATAGTTAAAACTAATGTTTATCCACCGGAAAAGTCTTCAGACTTATATGTATATCTAATTAAATTAACTAGCCACCTGCGAGTACCTACTGTACTATTGCGTACGAGTATTTTAATCTTTACAGCCATAGTTATAGATAAAGTAATACGCATCGTAATTAATATGTAAACCGGTAGTAGAAGCGAACTCACTTTCGATCCCAAGGTCGTATGGTCATAGGTTTTATCCCTCAGCGACTAATAATAAGACAATGAATAAATATTTGAAGACATTTCACACAGTGGGACCCAGCTACTATGAAAACTACTATTGATACCAGATGAGTGATAAAATACTTACATACTTTTTTAGGGTTCCGTACCCAAAGGGTAAAACGGGACCCTATTACTAACACTCCGCTGTCTATCTGTCTGTCTGTATGTCACCAGGCTGTATCTCCATGAACCGTGATAGTTAGAGTACCTACTTGAGATTTATTGAGGATGTCTAATGTGGGCAGTCAGTGGTACTTACGTCCAAATATTACATTTGGAACATACCCAAATTTTGTAGTAGTTAGTATTCTATATGTGACAGTTTGCAAGCCTATAGCCGCTAGAATACTCACTGATTTTCTTCACCGTTTGAAAAAAATCCATTGTTACACAACCGGATTCGAACCCACGACCTTAAGATCAGAAGTGTCCCTGGTTACTCCCACTCCCACCGATGCTCTATCTTGTGTATATAATTTGATCTTATCCACCCTATTCTTGTGTCATGATACATTAACACCGGAAATGCGCGTCGTTATTCCCTCCGATGACATGTGTCGGGGTCGCACATGTAGCGATTTCATCTCCGCTTGATGACGTCATTAGTCATATGAAGTGGCAATGCTTGACGTTTCGGACCTCACACGAAAACACTTGAGGTATTCAAAAAAATTGAGGTATTGAAAAATTGGTATTCTTTGAAACGGCGGATAAACGCGGTTTCGATTTTGTGGCATCTGCAGAGAGTTATTATCGTCATCATCATCACCAGAGATTTGTGGTTCGAGGTGCTAGTCTATCTAGCCATAGTTAAAACCATTAAAAATAAGTCAAATAAACACGAAATACTTGATAAATAAATCATTTTATATTAGTTTCATTTTTTTCGAAGAATATGATAGTTAATATACTAAGGTATGCAAAAAATTGTAATTTAAAAAAAAATACAAATAATAACCAAGCCTACTTACAGCGTACATTATTATTCAACGACCAATGTGGCGCGGCGGGCGAATGTCCGCCTGCGACGCAGAAGGTTGCAGGTTCGATTCCCGCCTTGGGATAAATGTTTGTACGATCTGCAAATATTTATTCCGGGTGCTCTGGGTATTTTCTATATATAATAAAAAATATCTATGTATGTAATGTATTGTATTAAGTTTATCAGTCATCTAGTACCCATAACACAAGCTCTGCTTAGCTTGGGGCTAGATGATACTGTGTGGAGTGTCCAGCATTATTATTATTATTATTCACCTACCTTACATCGTGTACCAATTTACTTTACTTATAACGAAAAATATGTTACAGTCGTAAGTGAGTTTTTTTATATAACATACTTAACTATAGATGTTATCTAAGCGCTATTTTATGAACTATATTTAAGTGAAGAAACACCATTTATGTATTTGAATTCATATTTTTAGGGCTATTTAAACATTATACATTTTTAATTGATACATTGCCTTCACCTGTAACGAATATGCAATAAAAAAGTAAAAAAAAACGCATTTAATCGGCTTCGGAATCACACCTTTTATGTAAAAAATTTAAAGTATCAACCATCTCTTTCACATGGACAAGTAATATAGAGCTATGAATCATACAGATACAGACAAGACATTTTTAAATGTATAGGTATTATTAAGTAACCACTGTTGTGTGTTATTACAAAATGTATAGCGCTGATAGTAGACAATTTTTTTTCTCTAGCAAAACAAAACAAAAATTTATGTAACCGCTAAGGTTTTAGCAGTTAGTTGGCTATGAGATAAAAAGGTAATTAAAATCAAAAAATTATTTAGGTAGTTGGGATATAGTCATTTTGATAACATACTAATATGGTTTTGTACAAAATGGGACCTGATAACTTAAATTTCTTCAGCCCTGTTTGTCTTGTGATTTTCCGTCAGTCAAATTGACTTAGGTTATAAAAATATACTACCGCCTCTACGATGTTCTAGCTTCCTACGTCTATTGCGCAACAGGACTCTTGCGCAGGTGGGGTAAAAAAACCGAAAGGATTCCCGCAGGTGCGGCTCAGGTGCGGATCTGGGTTACCAGGTATTAGAACCGCTTTGTTGCCAGATTCGGTACAAATTACAAATTTTTTGAATGGCAACTCATTGTTTGATGATTTTTTCCTCTGACAAGGTCAAGGTGTGAATCGAATCACTTTTGCATAAAAATTGCGTTACTTCACACAGCACTTACGTATATGTACCTTATAGATGCTGTATTCACATAGCTGAGCTGTTGGCCCATTCTTTACCCTCTATTCTATATCTCTCAGTACAATGTACCTACTTGCCTTTGAGGATGACTAAGGAGAGTAGTCAGACGTCTTGATTTTCAGTTTGGTACATACCCACATTTTTTAGTAGTTGGCATGGCTGGCTTATTTACGTACACAAATATAAACTGGTGATGTACAATACAATGACGCGTCTGTCAAGGTATCCCATTACAAGTTGGTGACCCCAGCTTAACTTTTGGTGTTAAAATAACTTATTTCAATATAATAGTCCTTTTCAAAAGTTCATGCTAATAAAAAACTACTTATTTATTTATATCGAACCCTCTTTTTTAAAGGAACCCAAATGGCGACCCGCGCCTGTCTCAGACTAACACAGTGCTAGTTAGAACAGCTTGTTCAGTAATACTACCGATATTTAAGCTATTTTGCATGACAAATCGCGTCATGACTCATCTAGAAATTAATTTTAACGTTAGCATCGGTGGTCTACTTTGCACAGTATTTTATAGTAGGACATAATGGAATATCTTATGAAAACCCCAACTATTGTACTATTGTATTAAAAGCAAGCAAATAAATTTCTGATTTCTTATTTTTGATCTCTAGTGGGAGACCCTGCCTTCTGATCCTAAGGTCGCGGGTTCGAATCCGGTCGTGTACCAATGGATTTTTCCATTCTAAACATTTATGTGCGCAATGCCAGTGCTCTCAAACGGTAAAGGAAAACATCGTTAGGAACCCAGTTAGTATTCTAGCGGCAATGGGCTTGTAACCTGTCACGTATGGAATACTAACTTTTGTAAACTTACGTGCCTCTATCATCAAAAAGATCATCCTCTATCAGTTTGTGCAACTCTACCTTATTTCAGGAGAAATACTACATAACCTTCCGAAAAAAGCATTAGTCAAACTAACTACCCTTATCAACGCAGCACTTAGACTAAAGTGTGTACCAGATCTATGGAAAGTTGCCGAAGTTATCATGATAGCAAAGCCAGGAAAACCGCCACAAGAGACCTCATCCTACAGACCGATTTCTTTGCTCCCTATCATGTCAAAGCTATTTGAAAAATTGTTTCTAAAAAGACTAAAGCCGCTTATTGAAAGTAAAAACCTTATACCAGAGCACCAATTTGGATTCCGAGAACAGCACTCAACGATAGACCAAGTTCACAGGATTACAAATGTTATTGAGAAAACACTTGAGGAAAAACAAGTCTGCTCTACTATCTTTCTGGACGTGGCGCAGGCATTCGATAAAGTTTGGCATGAAGGTCTATTACTAAAACTGAAGAACTTACTACCCTCAAGTTTCGTAGATGTAATAGAATCTTACTTATCAAATAGAGTTTTTAGAATAAGGCAAGAAGACACCTACTCTGAACTCAAGAAAATTAGAGCTGGGGTGCCACAAGGTAGTGTATTAGGTCCGGTCCTGTACCTTTTATACACAAGTGACATCCCCACACTAGACAATAACACCATCGCAACATTCGCTGATGATACTGCTATAATGGCTGTCGGAAGTACTTATGCAGAAGCAGCTGAAAAAGTGCAAGAAGCTGTAAATCAAATTCATTATTGGACTAAAAAATGGCGCATAAAACTTAATGAATCCAAGTCGGTTCACGTCAACTTTACTAACAAGAAAGATCAGTACTGTCCAGTATTCATCAACAATAAAATAATTCCATACGGAAACACAGCCAAATACCTTGGTATGACCCTTGACGCAAAGCTGCGCTGGAAGGCACACATCAAGAAGAAAAAAGAAGAATTAGAGTTACGCTACAAGCGGATGGATACGCGCTATAATTCCTTCCAAGCAGCCAGTAGGCTGCTTGGAAGACGAAAAAAGACTTCATCACCATGTGAACGTCGAAGCCATCCAGCTCCTCGATAACACAGACATAGTGAGAAGGCTCAAAAGAACCAAACCTTTTGAGTTAGTGTAGTGTCAAACTTAATACTTAGTAGTGTAGTGTAGTTAAATACCTAGAGACTGTAAGAAAAGTGCCGATGGACACATTCTTAGTTATCAATATTTCTATAAAATTAAGTCAAAGTTAAATTACTCATTAGCCTAGTTGGCTAGATCGTAATGTTATTATAGTACCACAATGAATAGGTGCAATAATCTAGTAAAAAAAAAAAAAAAAAGTTTGTGCAAAATGTCTCGACTCAGCTCGCTATACCAAAAGACGATAACCTTTCTGTTACTCATCATCATCAGCCTGTAAAAGTCTACTGCTGAACATAGGCCTCCCCATACGTTTCCAGAAAGAACGATTCTGAGCCCTTTCCATCCTTCGACTACCCGCGATCCTAAGAATATCGTCAGTCCATCGAGTAGAAAGACCTCTTTTCTACTACTTCAGTGATATCTTCAAATTAATAATCTATTTCCTAGCTGCTTGGTTTACGCTGCGGCGCTCGTCCCAGACAAGTGTACCGACAGGACGACAGGTAGCTTTGTTCTTGAACAATGGACAATCAGAATGACGGATCTTTTTTGTGTACAGTACTACAGACACAGCTGATTATACTTTTCTGTTTTGATATTTCACACTCTGAAATTGTTTTAGTCTGTGGACAACAGAAAATAAATATAAACTAGAAACATCTGGGTCCCATTCAAGGAGTTGTTTGTTAAGGAGTAGATTTTTTTTAGTTTGAAAAAGTGATGCAACATCTGATATAATAATATGTGTATCCAATCGATCATATTTAGCTTAGCCTTTTAGCTATCTCCATGAGCGTAAGCGAGCTAAAGCATAAGTATTTAGCTAAATAGTTAGCCCCAAGGAAGTGAAATTTTAGCACAAATAATCGGCTGGCCGTTTTTCTATTTTGAAATATTTGTATTTGAATTGATTTTTGGAAATAGATCTGAAAGCGAATCTACACCACTGCTCTAGCGTTTCTTGACCATGGTAGGAATTTTGAGAACATTAGAATTAAGTATGAAGTTTAGTCCAAATGTACGAAACCTGATCTACAAAATTTTCACAACGAAAATTTTTACGTTTGCCCTGCTTTAGCGTATTACAAGGAGTTTTATTTGTGAGCTCTGATTTACAACTCGTTAGTGGCTGCGTAGGCTGTTTTTAATAATGAATAATAAAATAAAATAAAATTTCAGCATAGACATACACGATTTGCCATTTTGAGGATAAAACAATTTTGGTAGTTTCCTGATTGACTTATCGTAGGTAGGTAATCAAATCAACTGATGAACAACAATGAATCATGCTATTAAACCAATTATCATGAAAATTAATTTCGTGTTTTTAGGGTTCCGTACCCAAAAGGTAAAACGGGACCCTATTACTAAGACTCCGCTGTCTGTCTGTTTGTCTGCCTGTCTCTATCTGTCACCAGGCTGTATCTCATGAACTGTGATAGTTAGAGAGTTGAAATTTTCACAGATGATGTATTTCTGTTGCCGCTATAACAACGAATACTAATAAACAGAATAAAATAAATATTTAATGGGGCTCTCACACAACAAACGTGTTTTCTTTTGCCGTTTTGATTATAGATAATGGTACAGAACCCTTCGTGCGCGAGTCCTACTCACACTTGGCTGGTTTTTTACGTTATACCTACCTACTTAATAAAAAACTACTAAGATACCTAATAATACTACAAACTGACTACCTTAATGCAATTTAAGATTTGTTCCGGAAAAACGATGAAAAAATGTTGTAAATCGCATAAGAAAACTCGTTAATTATCAATGCGTCCTTATTACGCAGCCTCTGCACCACTGATACGCCTTTACGTACAGAATGCACATCTGGGAGCAATGAAACACATTCACGTTTCAAAGAAGCGTAACAACTCAGCATTAGTTATTCAAATTTGAACGTTATATACTAAGTATAGAGCACAATATGAAGTGTGAATATTCGCATCACCCATGACTGCGAACACCTGTTTCGACCGCATCGTTTATTCGAGTGCCGAATTAATAAAATCTCTGCCCTGAGACTAAGCAGTAAGGACGGATTTCGCATGTGTGACCAACACCGCTGCATTCCTGTTTCTTAGGGATGTTCGCATAAATTATCGATGTTTCTCTCCACAGCTTCGCGTTGGTGTAAGTCTATCCCTTTCTAAACACTTGTTTTTGTTTCACCACGGGATTCGAGACAAGTGCCGAGCTTCCCAGTCGGCAAATCGCTCTAATAACAAATAAATTGCAATGATTGTCGGTTTGTCTCTACATTTCTTATAAAATGATAGGTAGTTGATAGAAAAATAAGACCAAACCACACAAGTAGACAGTGTGTTTCTAAATTAAGTACCTACCTACAACCTTTTCAATTTGTGTCGTTCGTGTCTTGTCTGTCGTTTATAGATTATTGAACAGTTCCGCGTAACTCCCATTTGGTTAGAAATGAGTTACTGGTATTGGTTTCATTTGTTGAGTCAAATACCAGTTGATCGACGCCAGGTCACGGGGCTAGTTCATAATACACGAGGTGTCGGCGGCCAGCCGGCGCCACGGCGGCAAGCACGGCGCCTTCTATCCTGTCAGTAATACCCCTCCACCTCTAATCGATAACCACCTCTACTCCCTTGTAATTGAGACTCAATTCGACTAACTGATCAACCACTACTAGTCGTAGCTTGACCATTTAAAAAACAACTTTATATACCTAGAAATAGCGTTCTTCCGTCGTTTTTTCTTTGATTCTAGCATTGGATACGTTCCTTGATTTTGAATTCCAAGCACTGAGTAAAAGAAAGCGTGTTCCGAACGGCCAACAGAAGATTTAGAAATAGTTAGTTTTAGTAAAATTGTAAACAGGGCACAGTTAATAAAGACCTTTGTAGGGAGTAGGTACGTCACAGAATATAATAAATAGTAGGAACAGTATAGGAAACAGTATAGAAACAGTATAGAAATAATATAATATCGCATAATGTAGCTTATAACAGTAAATAGTGATCATATAACTTACAAGTAGGGTGCTGCTAGATTTAAGGAAATAAATGATTTAAAATAACGTAGTTTCAATTGTAGGGCTTTAGATATGTAGATACCACCTAGATATCCTCCCTTCAGGAGGATATACTGGTATAAAACATAGGCAAAGCTTCGAAAAACAACCCCTTCCACATAGTAGATAGTCTAATAGCAAGGTCAGTAGGCAGCACCTGAAAATAGATGACCAATAGTAATTTGAGATTTGTAGTAAACAACCTATAGACGCATAAATAGATGATGTAAAATGTATAGCAATTTGTACTGAAATAAAAGTTAGCGCTTGCTCGGAGGGGCACCTAGCGCGGGGTCCGAGAAGTAAATATTAGTAGTGACGATTACAGTCAAAATTGTCTCAGTCAGGAAGCATGCCAGCATTTAACCTCAAGCAAGAAGAAGTAGTAGTGAATAGTAGTGAAAATAGGAGTAGCAGTGCCGCCCCCCCACCCCCCCGCTAGCTGCCAGTCCGCCTCGAGCGCCCCCTGTCGACCAAAATCAGCAACGTTGTTTCAATTCAAGCCCGATAGAATCCCAGCCACGCATGTACACCGCGACCTTGTACGGAGCGAAGCCGGAAATTTAATAGAAGAGTTTATACAGTCCACTCAGATAGGAAAAACCCCGGGTTCGACTCCCGGTCCCGTACATTTTGGTCCTTCGCGCGCCGGATTCTTTGAATTGAAGCAATGGTGCTGACGAGGTCGCAGAAAGGCTCGGGGGGACATTCCCCTGCGCTTGCGACGGCCGCCGCCCCCGCGCCCGCTGCCGCCCCCGCGCCTGCCGAAGCCCCCGCCCCCGCGCGCACACCCGCGCCCGGGGTCAACCCCCCACCTCAAGCCCCTGAGTGTCCAGTGGCGCCATCTGCGTCAAGTGCAGTCCATGGAACCGAGGCCGCCCCCGCCCCCGCACACCGCGTTGGTCGGAGCCAGCCCTCAGTCGCCTTCTTCGTGCCGAGGGACCAGGACCCCTCCCCCCCCGGTGCGGTCGAAGAGTCATCAAGTGGGACGAACCTCTTGACAAGCAACACCCCGATTACTACCTCAGTAGAAGAGACATCGGGTACCACGGACACTTCTACACCGGTTACTGGAGAAACCAGTGGAGGCACACTGACTTCAAGGAAGGCACAGAAGCCAAAGTCTGGTGTCACATCCAAGGGGTCCGGGGCCAGATCCAAGAAGCATAGGATCCTGAAGGCAGAGATAGAGTTGCTCCGAATCCGCGAAAGCTTAGCTGCTGCAGAGCTGAGCCGGCTGCAAGATGAGGAGTCAAACAATAGTGAAATGGGGACCACCATCAGTGAACCAGAAGACACAGTGCGGATCAGTAACTGGGTGAGGGAAACTACCACCATGCTGGCCATAGCTGACAGACCACATAGAGAGGATAACAGCCTCGCCCCGTCGACGGAGCTGCCGCTGCTGCCGCCGTCGGGTACCCAACAGGCTGCCCCTGCCGCATCAACGCCGCAGGACCAGCAGCAACAACAGACCAGTCGGGCTACCTCCCTCGCACCGCCGTTCGAGGGACAGCAACAGCGACTGGACAGTCGGGCTACCTTCCTCGCGCAACCGCACGAGGGACAGCAACAGCGACTGTACAAACAGGCTACCCCCGCTGCCCAGCCAACGGAGGGACAGCAACAGTGGATCCAGGCTGCCGACCCCGCAAGAGAGACGGAGGATCGGCAATATACATCGGGCAATCAAGCGCCACTCGCTCCGAACGCCACTTTCCCCACCCGGCCCATAGTAAGGGGAATGCCAGTGACAGCAGGATCGAATGGACCAACGCGAATAGTTAATAGTGTCCCGATGAACAGTCTACCTGGATTAAATAGTACAACTGGACAACCAGTGAACAGTGACCAGCTGCATAGTGAACAGTTTAATAGTGCTCAGCTGAACAGTGAACAGTTTAATAGTGAAAATAGAAACAGTGTAAATAGGAACAGTGCCCCTGGATGCAGTGCCAATAATGGATGCAGTGCTAATAATGGATACAGTGGTAACCAGGGAGCAGCGGCAGAGCCAGCAGGAGCACCAAAAAGGTACGTGGAAGCCTTTAATAGTAATAGGGATGTTAGTTTATACCCCGGTGCTCCTGCACCGGCGGGAGTCATAGCGGAGCCACCCCGAAACGAGATGGGTGAGCTGGCTTCTGCTATAGCGCAAGCTATACGCACCGGAACACAGTCGACTCCCCGCCGGTTCACAGAACTTCCACAGTATAGCGGTGCCTATCAGGAATGGTTAGCATTCAAGGCATCATATGACGAAACAGCAGCTGCATATACAGAAACAGAGAACGTCGGTCGTCTCAGGAAATGCCTTAAAGGACGAGCTAGAGAAGCCGTGGAAAGTTTGCTTGTCTACAATGTGAAGACGGAGAACATCATGAGGGCTCTAGAGTCGCGTTTTGGTAGACCAGACGCGATAGCGCTATCAGAGTTAGAACGATTACGCTCCTTGACGCGCCCCACAGATTCACCCAAGGAGTTGTGTGTTTTCTCCAGCAGAGTAGCTAATATTGTTGCGACGCTACAAATGTTACAGCGTACCTACTACTTGTATAATCCAGAGATAACTAAGTTAACTATAGAGAAACTTTCCCCTGCGTTGAAATATAGATGGTTTGATTTTGCGTCTGAGCAGACGTCTGAGGAGCCAGACCTCATACGTTTAGCACGCTTCCTAGATAGGGAGGCAAGTAGGTGCAGCCCGTACGCGCAGCCAGAGACCGACGTGCAGCAATCGTCTAATAGAAATAAGAATAGTAGGACCTTTACCGTAACGGAAGAGGTCAAGCAGCCTTCGAAAGCAAGATGCCCAGTCTGCGAGTTAAACTCCCACACAATAGAAGAGTGCCGGAAGTTCCAAGGGACCTCATCCGACGCCCGGTGGGACACAGCGAAGAAACTCCGACTATGCTTTCGATGTCTCAGATTCAGAGCAAAGAATCACACATGCGATAGGAAGAGGTGTGGGCAAGATGGATGTCAGTACTGGCATCATCCACTTCTTCACTTCCGTCGTCGAGAGAGGGAGTCAACAGAAACAGTGATAGAACAGATCACCTCAGCGAGGGCCCCGATGAACATGAAGACCTTTTTGAAGATCGTTCCTGTCGCAGCATCGGGACCAGAGGGTGAAGTAAATACGTACGCGCTCCTAGACGACGGATCAACAGTAACACTGGTCGACGAAGACGTCGCCACAGTGATAGGGGCTGAAGGCCCGAACGACCCTCTCAGAATAGAGGCCATAGCGAACACTACAGTACAGGAAGTCAAGTCCAGACGGATTACCTTCACTTTAAGGGGTAGCGAAACCCACGAGATTCAAGCTCGAACAGTACAGGGATTGAAGCTTTCACCGCAGTCAATCTCCTATGAAGACATCCGAGGGGTCATGCATCTCAAGGATATCGACCGTCACCTGGTCCACACGCACGCGAAGCCAAGGATACTCATAGGCCAGGACAACTGGCATCTTCTTGTCGCTAAGGAAATGCGGACAGGTGGAGCCTCACAGCCGGTGGCGTCACTCACCCCCCTCGGATGGGTGCTGCACGGATCCAGAACGAGAACGCTTGGACATCAGGTGCACTTCACCAACACTCTGTCAGCCGAGGAGAACATGGATGCAGAGCTCCGACGGCACTTTGCCATAGAATCCCTTATGATAGCGCCAAAGAGGCCCGACAGTGACCCCGACCAGAGAGCTCTCAAGCTACTCGACGAGCAGACAGTACAGCGGGAAGACGGGCATTATGAGACGGCGCTATTGTGGAGAGATGAGGCCGTCGCGATGCCGAACAATAGAGAGAACGCCATGAAGAGGCTGTACAGCATAGAGAAAAAGATAGATAAAAATAGTCATGTGAAATTCAAGTATGAATCACAAATGAAGAATTTAATAGATAAAGGCTACGCAGAGGTGGCGCCTCTAGCGGCCACCAATAGAAAGTGGTACTTACCACACTTTGCGGTGATCAACCCCATGAAGCCGGACAAGCTTCGCGTAGTGCATGACGCCGCAGCGAAGACCGGGGGAATATCGCTAAACGATAGATTGTTAACAGGTCCGGATTTATTACAGTCATTACCAGGTGTGCTGATGAGATTTCGACAGCACAACATAGCGGTTTCCGCAGACATAGAGACGCCCTCAGATATCTTTGGCGAGGGGAGACTCGAGGTGAGTCACCACCCACAGAATATAGAATGACCTCGCTGATATTCGGAGCGACATCCTCACCTGCAACAGCGATATACGTAAAGGATCTGAACGCGCGGAAGAACGGTTCAGAGTATCCAGCTGCAGCGGCAGCCATAGAGAAGAATCACTATGTTGATGACTACCTACAGAGTTTCACGTCCAAGGAAGAAGCGATAGAGATAGCAGCTCAAGTCAGAAGAATCCACTCAAAGGCGAGATTCGACTTAAGACAATGGACGTCCAATGACCCCGAGGTACTAGAGGCGCTTGACCCTGGTCAAGCTCAGACGCCGTCTAGACAGATAGATGACGGCACGAAGACAGAACGGACTCTGGGCCTCGAGTGGCAGCCGAAGACAGATCGACTTGCGTTCAACCTGGACATGGCAAGGTTACCTGAAGGCATATTTGAAAAGGAATGTCCCTTGAAGCGGGAAATATTAAAAATAGTTATGTCAATTTTTGATCCGCTAGGTTTCGCTTCACCGATAACGACTCGCGCCAAACAGCTCCTTCAAGAAATATGGCGGCGGGGTACAGGGTGGGACGACCCCCTACCGGAAGACTTAGCTCCGACGTGGGCAGCATGGATGCTCCACTTGAAGGGTTTGAAGAAGATCACCATCCCCAGGTGCTACAGTGGATACAGCAGAGCATCCAGGATAGAGCTGCACACCTTCGTCGACGCCTCAGAGACAGCCTACGCAGCCGTGCTATACTGGCGGGCCGTGTCCCCAACAGGAGAAGTCGAGGTATCACTTGTAACCGGCAAGTCCAGGGTAGCCCCACTTAAGCTACTCTCGATACCGCGGCTAGAACTGCAAGCCGCGGTGATGGGCAGTCGGATGTCGAACACAGTGACAATAGAGCACGACCGGAAGCCAGACCAGAGCTTCTATTGGACGGACAGCAAGACAGTGTTAACTTGGTTGAAGACCGGCGCCAGGTCCTACAAGCCCTTCGTCGCTCATCGAATAGCGGCGATCGAAGAAAATAGCGCAGTGAAAGACTGGCGCTGGATACCTACGAAGCTGAACGTCGCCGACGACGCGACACGTGACATTCCAGCGGACCTGAGCATGAAACACAGATGGTTCACCGGTCCGAGCTTCTTGACAGAAGAACCTGCTACCTGGCCAGCTGAAGAGCCGCCCAAGGGCGAGCTGACGGGCGAGGAGCGCTCTTTGACAGTGAGCGAGTCACGTGGAAAATCGCACTCAGCTCTATCGGAAGCTTTACCGGATCCAGAGCGATTTTCAAAGTATGAGAAATTGCTACGAGCTACTGCCAGAGTGCTACAGTTCATAGAAAGCCTTAGGTCAAAAAGGCACACAGTAACGTTCAAGAGAACGAAGAGGACGGAAACTCAGGACCCTGATTGGCGATCTAAGCCAAAGGGCCAGACGCCAAGAGCGAAGGTCATCGCACCTACAGTAGATAGATTCAAAATAATAGATGCGCTGTTGTTACAGCGAGCAGAGCACCTCCTCACTCGAGCGAGTCAGCAGGAGAGTTTTAAAGCGGAATTAAACGCTTTGCGATCAGGGGGCCGCATACCTACTGATAGTAGATTGCACAAGATAGCAATAGAATTAAACTATGACACAATAGTAGTAAAGTCTAGAATAGCTTCAATAGTAGATGTGTCAGAGCATATGAAATGGCCTCCGATAATAGACGGCAACAGCCGGCTTGCTAATCTCTTTATTCAAAGTGTTCACAGACAGCTACAGCATGCCGGGGTGGAGACCACAATCAATGAGTGCCGCCAGCACTTCTGGGTACTGCGCCTGCGACCCGTCGCGCGCATGGTCATCCACCGGTGCCCGACCTGCCGACTGAGGAGGTCGGCGCCCCCACATCCGCCGACGGGCAATCATCCGCCCGCCCGTCTGGCACACCACTGTCGGCCCTTCACACACACTGGGGTCGACTACTTCGGCCCGATCTCTACCACGGTCGGGCGCACTCATCAGAAGCGGTACGTGGCACTCTTCACGTGCCTGTCAACCCGGGCGATCCACCTGGAGATGGCCTACGACCTCTCCACGAGCTCCGCCGTGATGGCCTTGCGGCGCATGATAGCGCGCCGCGGCTGTCCCACAGAGGTGTGGTCCGACAACGGGACCAACCTGCGCGGGGCTGACAAAGAGCTCCGCGCCGCCGTGGACAATGCAACGGCGGGAGAGGCGTCCGCCCGGGGAATATCCTGGCGCTTTATCCCCCCGGGCGCACCTTTCATGGGCGGTGCCTGGGAACGCCTCGTCCGCAGCACGAAGACGGCGCTCGCAGCCACTCTGTGCGAGCGCCACCCCCGTGAGGAGGTTCTACTGACCCTCTTGGCGGAGGCCGAGTTCACCATCAACAGCCGGCCACTGACACACGTATCAGTGGACCCTGAGGACCCGGAGGCCCTCACACCGAACCACTTCCTACTCCTTGGGCCGGGGCGTACCCCAACGCTCGGCCCCTTCACCGACGGCGACCTCATAGGGAGGTCGCACTGGCGGGCGGCTCAACGCCTCGCCGATATCTTCTGGGCCCGCTGGCTCAGGGAATACCTCCCTGAGCTCCAGCACCGCCGCCACCCTCATGGCCGCGGTCCCGCCGTCAAGGTGGGCGACCTCGTCCTCGTGGCAGACCCGAACTTGCCCCGCAACGTCTGGCCACGAGGAGTCATAGCCGCTGCCTACCCCGGCGCCGACGGAGTTGTTCGCGCCGTGGACGTCCGGACCAGCGGAGGACTGCTGAGAAGACCAACCAAGAAGGTGATAGTCCTGCCCACCGGCGAGCCGTTCTCCACCGAGTCTCTCAGCGGCGGGAGCCACTGAGCGGCGGGAGTATGTTCCGAACGGCCAACAGAAGATTTAGAAATAGTTAGTTTTAGTAAAATTGTAAACAGGGCACAGTTAATAAAGACCTTTGTAGGGAGTAGGTACGTCACAGAATATAATAAATAGTAGGAACAGTATAGGAAACAGTATAGAAACAGTATAGAAATAATATAATATCGCATAATGTAGCTTATAACAGTAAATAGTGATCATATAACTTACAAGTAGGGTGCTGCTAGATTTAAGGAAATAAATGATTTAAAATAACGTAGTTTCAATTGTAGGGCTTTAGATAGGTAGATACCACCTAGATATCCTCCCTTCAGGAGGATATACTGGTATAAAACATAGGCAAAGCTTCGAAAAACAACCCCTTCCACATAGTAGATAGTCTAATAGCAAGGTCAGTAGGCAGCACCTGAAAATAGATGACCAATAGTAATTTGAGATTTGTAGTAAACAACCTATAGACGCATAAATAGATGATGTAAAATGTATAGCAATTTGTACTGAAATAAAAGTTAGCGCTTGCTCGGAGGGGCACCTAGCGCGGGGTCCGAGAAGTAAATATTAGTAGTGACGATTACAGTCAAAATTGTCTCAGTCAGGAAGCATGCCAGCATTTAACCTCAAGCAAGAAGAAGTAGTAGTGAATAGTAGTGAAAATAGGAGTAGCAGTGCCGCCCTCGGATACCCCCCCGCTAGCTGCCAGTCCGCCTCGAGCGCCCCCTGTCGACCAAAATCAGCAACGTTGTTTCAATTCAAGCCCGATAGAATCCCAGCCACGCATGTACACCGCGACCTTGAACGGAGCGAAGCCGGAAATTTAATAGAAGAGTTTATACAGTCCACTCAGATAGGAAAAACCCCGGGTTCGACTCCCGGTCCCGTACAAAGCGATATTTAAGGAAGTGCTAGTCTTTGGTCTTTCTTAATTTAGTTCTCACGTAATGTTATATTAGCGGAAATTTATATCTAATAGAGTTATAAAACTAGCAATAGATACACCCAAAATATTAGGTAGGCACTTACTTAATTGAATGTTGATACATATGTATATTTGTTAGAAATAGTTTTTATGTTATACGCAACGTATGATAAAAGTATTATAAAAGCCTGTACAGTATTTAATACATTCCACATAAGTATCTATAAAATATATGCATCCTCTGTAGTGGTAGTAGCCGTACTAGTTATAGTAGTAGTAGAACTAAAGAGCTTGAGCTTCACAAATGTGAAGGACTCGTGCGGGGAGGTACTACCACCATGCCTATTTCTGCTGCCAAGCAGCTTGCTGTGTACCTGTATGTAGGGTATGGGTGCCAGATGTATGCCTCAGATTAATGGAAGCAGAGCAGTGCGTCGTAGGGCACCTTCCTAACCAACTTAACCTGTGAGGTAATGCTTTACTACTGCAAATCAGGTGGGTCATCTGCTAGTTCCATCAAAAAAAAAATAAAAAAAATATATATAAAAAAAATGAACCCTGAATAGAATGCATTACTGGATTTTATTTGAATGTACCGCCGTAACAGAGGCCCAACTCTCATGTCTTTATAGAGCTGAGACGAGATTGAAACTAGAATTTAACTGTCAAAATAAGGCCTGTCTAAAATGTCACTTTCGAAGAGTACCAGTTTTGTATACTACTTGCTAATGGAACAAGCAGATGGCCCACCTGATGTTAAGTGGTTACCATCGCCTATAACAAAGTATTGCCTCGTAAGTCACACTCGTTAGGAACGTGCCCTACGATGCATTCCTCAGCATCCATCAACCTGAGGCATATAGGTGTTAAGCCTCATGTGCCTGTAATTTCGCCAGCACTCACTCCGTTCAAACCGGAACACAGCAAGCTGCTTGGCGGCAGAAATAGGCATGGTGGTAGTACTTCCCCGGGCGAGCCTTGCACAAAGAGCTTTACTTGCTTATTTGGTACCACTTGGACACATTCAAAACTTAAATTTGATGATGGGTATTGCGTTACGAAAATTGGACTTTGGGTGGATGACCGCTGGTGTGTTTACTGATATTACTTTTAAGGAAAATTTTGATCGCAGCTCTTGACTTGTTTAAGTTGTGTTTAATTATAGACGTGTTTATTGATAGGTCATTCAATGCCTTTTTATTTACTTCTCGGTAACTTAGGCGTCTAGAGTATTCAGGATGATTGGAACATCAACTGTGCTGTGTTTTTATTTGTTTTGTCGTTGAAGATTTATTAGAGCTTTCTCTTATATCTGCTGTCATCTTATCCTGTGGTCTCAGTAACTACCCGTTTATGTGCATCGGGTTATGTATGAGTGGGTGGTTGTTTTCAAGACCATCTCGTCGAAGACCAAATTTGGCGGGTCCAGTTTTTACAAAGGTTCAAACAATCAAAAAACTGTTGATGTTAAATAAAACGCGACGAGATTAACACCGGTTCCTTAGAGTTGTGGTTAGGTGTCAAAAGCTTTACCTGACCGTTTACACCTACACCAACTAACAGAGGCCAGGGTTATGCCTGTGTTTACTATCTCAGAGTCATTCTGTTTGTTCGGGAGTTATCCCTTCACACCTCAACACTGGGGCCGCTACTCAAATTATTGTTCAAACAATAAACCAAATTTCGACGAAAACACTGCTCAATTAGCTGGTTTGATGAAATCTGATTCGACTTTTCAAACATAAATGAAAAATTTACCGGACGAAAGCACTTGCTTGGGTACTCAGTGATTTTCGATTAATATAGTAACCCCCGTTCGGGGCCACAAAAATATACGACAAAACCTGAATAAACGGCTGGAGGCAAAACTTGGTTGTTTCGCAACTCGTTCCCCGAAATCGAGGAAACGTTCGAGCAAAAAGCCGTCGGAACAGGATTTTGTATCGACATTGCCAAATCTGGACGCGTTAAGAAATGATAAAGAGGACGCCGCGCCGCCACCGACCGCTCGCCGCAAACTGCAATGCATAAAAAATACAACAAGAGCAAATATAGTATCGTACTTCCTTATACGAAGACATGTTGATGTATCGTTAACTGTAACCACTGACGAATATTATCAAGCAAAAGGAGTATCAGCGGTATTAAAATGCAAAACAGAAATACACAATTTCTTAAATTATTTTATCTTATGACAAGGTTTCCATTCTATTTATGATCGTTGATAGTAGGTAATAAACAATGTGTCTTATGCGATAGCTGACCGCAAATAGTATTTACATATTAGGATAAGTACATGCTTTGTCCTAAATGACTGCCTGACGAATCAACGCATATGACGTAGGTATCCGATAAGAAAGGATTTTCCGAAATTCTACCCCTGAGGGAGTAAAACCGGGGACAAAGTTTGTATAGGATAACGTGATTCCTTGGTCCAATTTACTTCAAATTTTGCATAAACATTCTTTAACAGAATTAATGAAAGACCTGTTTCGTATTTTATTGAAACTCTAACGCCTAACGGGTAGAAAACTATTTTAGGGTGATTTGCAACGAAATTTATATCAATACTCCTTAGTGCTTTCGATTTCAATTACATTTTAATTTGACACATGTTTGAAAACTCAAGCCGATTTTATTCAACAAACGTTGAACTTACTTAGCTTGGTGCAATGCAATACTCTTTAAATTGGAATGTCATAGTGATACTATAAAGAGGTAAAGTTTGTGAGTTTGTGAGGTTGTAGGGGTAATCTCTTGAACCGATTAATGAACTTGAATACATTCTTCTGAACCGATTTTGAAAATTCTTCTACTAATAGAAAGTTACGTTGTTTGTGAGTAAGCTAAATGAAAAGGAAAAATGTTTACCGCCCAACGAAGTAGGCACGGGTCAGCTAGTCGATTATCTAATTGGAATTTTGATAGATTTAGGTTTATGAATGCAGCGACAGTGCACGGTGCGAATGTGTTTGTAAATTGTATAATGTGAGTGCGTGCGTGAGTCACGGATGCGCACATGTGCATGTGGAAATAGCCTGTAAGTTTGAACAAATGTTCACATACAGATCGTATAGTGCGGTGTTGTGTGGCGATCCTCACGACAAGTCGCGCCGCGCTGCCGCCGCCGCCGCCGCCGGCCAGGGAATGCGACCGGCTGGCGCACCAGTGCTGACACTATCGATAACAGTTTCTTCATCGATACACTAGGCTGACAATATTTCATTTACCGATGGTATCATTATAGATCCACCAGTAATATACAAAATACATTATTATTATATTATTAGATATTCAGCTTTAATTACAGTTAGGCTAATTATTGATGCTTTTTTTGAGTCTCTTTGAGTGCTTTTTTTGCTTTATATAAAACAAAAAGAAATAACTTCACGACGCTAATATTTGCCGTGCCTGGGGCGGCAAATATTACAGTACCAAGTAGTTACTGTCTCGAGATTATTTGAGGATGTCTAATGGCGGTAGTCGCAGGAATGTCCTAATATTTCTTACGGCACATATTTTGCAGTAGTTTGTAATCCATATATACGTATAGACCACGCACGCACAAACAGATTTATACCCACAGTTTTCGGACGACGGATCAAATGGTGGAGTCCTTCTTACTAGACCACCGGCGCTCTTCAGAAACACTCTTCACTTGATGGGGTTTAATTTGCTAAATTCCTTTGTCCGACTTTGTTTTGAAAGGGTCATCTCTCTGCGATACCTGCTACATGTCACGGTCTGTTCTCAAGGTAAAACTACCGTACGATAAAATTGCAATGACATCTATCGTGCACATCTCTAAGGGCGAGACCGGGCTGGCGCCGCTGTGCTTTTTTACCCCGGCTCGGCTGACTCCGGCCAACTTTATAATACGTCCGTTCCGTCAGTTGAACATAACGCGTCGAAGCGTAGGGATGTGTATTCGACGTAAACGTAGAACTTTACGCGCGTTCGAAATTCAAAACTGATATGACTTTTAGTGTGAATAAAACTGTGTTTTAAACGTGTCAATAAAACGTTGCCTTTGCAAGTGCTTTTATAATTATATTGGAAATTTTTGGATTGCTGAGGATTTTTACTGAAAATGTCGAGTTTCAGTGCTTCAGGAGATGCAACTCAAGCTGTCAAAGGTTAGAATCAACTTTTACAGCATAAATTTTTTTTACGACTTTACCCCATAGGTACATCTGAAATTAAGGACGTTGTAATTTAATAATAATTTAGTTTTTATCGGTACATGTGGGTACCTACCTATTTTGTAGATACTCGTAAGGAGTACCTACTTATTACTCTTCAGTTGAAAAATACTGTTAAGATTTTTCCCAGCTGTGGGAAAGTTTGATACCAATTAACACTTCCGATTTGGATCAGTTGAGTTATCTATAGATCGCTTACTATAGTATTGCAGATAACAGCTGTTTCATTTTTATTTTGTCAATTGTGTTAAGACCTAGGTACCTACTTACATTAGTTGTTAATTCTATTGTACATTAGTACCTAAATGTCTATGATCTAGAAATTCCATAAATGTTTCGTTCCTTCTTTTCTTTATAGCGACTTCTCTCCGTATACTGTTCTAAGGCTTAGGACTAAAGGTATCCCTTGTGGATATTTAACGGGTTAATCAAAGGCACATCCAAACATAAATCAAGCACATGACTACTGCATCAGTTATTACGGTAGTAGGTAAATTATATAAGATACTAGCGGCCGCCCGCAGCTTCGCCCGCGTGGCAGTTTTTTCCCGTTCCCGTTATTTTTTCGGGATAAAAATATCCTATGTCCTTCTCCTGGTTCTAAACTACCTCCCTGCCAATTTTCAGCTAAATCGGTTCAGCCGTTCTTGAGTTATAAGTGAAGTAACTAACACGACTTTCTTTTATATATATAGATGAAGAATCCCATAATTTTCATATTTGGGAGTACGTGACAGGTTAGAAGCCCATCGCCGCTGCTATGATACTAACTGGTTTCCGCACGATGTTTTCCTTCACCGTTTGAGAGCACTGGATTTCGCACACAAAAAAATCTTAGTCTCCGCAGTGTCCTTTTAATTGACAGCCGTCGTTCGTATTAGCCCTACCTTTTGCGCTGTAGGTGGTGGCTTCGATCCCCACAGAGATCGATAAATATTTGTGCGATAAATATAGAAGTTTGTTCTCTGGTTCTTATAATATAGGTATTCTATCAGTCTTGTTTCCGGGTAAATAATAATAATTATTATTATTTATTATCTGATAGGTTAAAAAAAAGACCTACTATATATGTACAGTCAGCTGCACTGAATGTTTACAATTCGCAATTTTCACAACGGTATTAAAGCATAACAATGAGCTCTTACTCCTCAAAATCTAAAAAGGATTGAAATTATTTGATATCCTCACTTATTTTTGGAATAATTATCATGTAAATATTTTTAGCACCGCTGTGAAACCATTTTGATAGTTACAAATTGTATACATTTTAATGCAGTTGACTGTACGTAAATTCCCCAGCACACGACTATTGATAGGTAAAGATAAAAAATCTTAGTAAATAGGATTATACTATCATAAGAATCAAGCTTAACCTTGTACTGACGTTATCTTTATTGCATTATTCGCGGGCAAACTGAGTGCAATGCACCGACGAAAATGAGTGACAACGCTAAAAAAGTTGAAATGAAATGAAATTAATTTGTGTGATATTTCCGACTATCACGACTTTGCCTACCTTTACACTTGTTCTCATTTTATGTGCCTAATAAAGTTATTATTATTATAATTATAATTAATACCAAGAATCTTGGTACCTACACTACCTACCAAAAACCCAGGTTACCGACATAGCTATCAGAATCAGCAAGTTGAAGTGGCAGTGGGCAGGCCATATAGCTCGTAGAACCGATAACCGTTGGGGAATAAAGATTGTCGAATGGCGACCACGAACCGGAAGACGAAGCGTAGGACGTCCTCCTACCCGATGGACTGACGACATTGTTAGGACCGCGGGCAGTCGATGTATGGAAAGGGCTCAGAATCGTTCTTCCTGGAAACGTGTGTCCCCCACACGTCTATGTCCAGCAGTGGACTTCTACAGGCTGATGATGATGATGATGGTACCTACATGGGAACTTAATTAACTTGCTTGTTAGATCGACACATTTCGCATGCAAAAATTAAGTAGGTTTTAGGGTTCCGTAACTATTTTTTTGTTATGCTACTGCTAAGCATACGGCTCACCTGATGTTAAGTGGTAACCATGACCTATAACAAACCATTGTCTTGTAGGTCACGCACATTAAGTACGTGCCCTACGATGCTCTACTCTGCGTCCACTAACCTGAGGCATACCGGTGTTGAGCCTCATGTGCCTGTAATTTCACCGGAACCAATACCCTTCAAGCCGAAACCCTCGGAATAACTATTTGCAGATCGTACTAACATTTATTCCAAGGCGGGAATCGAACCCGCCACCTCCTGTATCGCAGGCGGACATTCGCCCGCCGCGCCACATCGGTCGTTTTTTATATATCTACAAAGCATAAATCTGTGACACCTTAACAGGATTCCGGAAACGCCTTGAATTGATATTAGCTTGCCATATACGAATTTGGTCGCGCATATGTAACTTGTCAGAAATATATATATTATAGTTTTGTTTAGCTGTATTTTTGGAGCATTTTGATTGCTGTACTTTTGTGGTTTGCAATGTCTAAGAATCCTACTAATATTATAAACGCAAAAGTTTGTAAGAATAGGTGGATGGATGTTTGTTACTCTTTTACGCTCTAACCAGTAGACCGATTTGGATGAAATTTGGAATAAACATAGATTATAACTTGGAACATATAGGCTTTTATTTACTTTTTATACCGAAAAAATAACTGGAACGGGAATAAAACTGCCATGCGGGCGAAGCTGCGAGCGGCCACTAGTAATTCAATAATTCATAAGTTATTTGCATATAAACTTCAACTCAACTACCTATACCCGTTTAGGGGTTGAATTTCAGGAATTCCTTTCTTAGTACGCCTCTACACATCAAGACGAATATACCCTAAAAATCTCAAGTCTCTACAACCAAAGGTTTAGGCTTACGTTATCTATAGTCAGTCAGAGAGTCAAGACAAACGTTCTTACAATTGGTATAGATATAGATCGTATCAAACATTCATACAACCTCTTTAGCTCCAACAAAGCAAAGCATACCTTGATACTTTTTTGGTAAAATACATACAGTATAAAAGCAAACGCAGGACAAAAACCTATGTTTATCACACAAATATTTGTTCTCGGTGGGGTGGGGATCGAACCCACAACCTACAGCGCAGAAGTATAAGTAAAGGCTGGGCTATAAAAAAACGAGTGTGCTTTAGACCACAGGACTGAAGTAAAACTTCTTTAATATACGAAACGTAACTGGCTATAAGAGAAAGAGAGAAAGAACAGTGCTTTCATACCACCTCCATGCGTGTTAAACGTTTAACGCAACCTTGTTGGAAGTCGCATTAGAAGTATTACCTACTTCAAAAAGTATTATCACAGAATGTACAGAAGCAAGTATTAGATACTAGCGGCCGCCCGCAGCTTCGCCCGCGTGGCAGTTTTTTCCCGTTCCCGTTATTTTTTCGGGATAAAAAGTATCCTATGTCCTTCTCCTGGCTCTAAACTACCTCCCTGCCAATTTTCAGCTAAATCGGTTCAGCCGTTCTTGAGTTATAAGTGAAGTAACTAACACGACTTTCTTTTATATATATAGATTGACTCAGTAGTTGACTTACAGGATTAATAACAACAAAAAGTTAACCCTCAATTGGGTTCAGTATAAAAACTAACATAGAATGAAATCTTAGTCAAACTATTAGGGAATGACATGTGTGCAAACACACGATGCATCAGAACATATAGATCAAAACTGGCTCTTATACCTTAGGACATAAGAGTGTCTCTTGTGTGGAGGGTCGAAATGCACTTGTTTCTCCGTATGGGGTTTTCACCCCGTAACATGTGTGCCGTTTTTGTCCACCCTTTGAGAATTAGTAATTATTGTTGATGGTGTAACGGTGTTTTTTGTTTTAACTATTTGTTGCTATGCGCTGACATTTTAAAAATAAAGCGCAATTGTATCTTTAAATAAACAAACATGTTTTAGGATTGATAAGAATAAATAAAAGTCGGCACATACAAAGAACAACTTCTTATCATTAGATAGCTATACCTAGAACTCTATGGTCATTTCAAACTTAATATTTTTATCATATTTATATTATAAAACATTACGGGGTTAATTTAAATCGCTCTAATAATCTAAGGCCCGCTTGCACAGCGATCACTAAATGTATTTAGCGAGCCCTTGGAAGCTAATTACATTTAACATCATGCACAAGAAAAATTAAGTCGCTATTACGTCTACGCTAAACATGTTAAGCTTGGTAAACGTGATTAGCTAATTAAAATTAAATCAGATTGTTGCCAGCGCGCCTGAGGATGTGAAAAAAGTAGTTAATAATAGTGCTGGACAATCCACACAGCATCATTTATCCCCAAGCTAAGCAGAGCTTGTGTTATGTACAAACGTTTATCACAAGCCGGGAATCGAACCCGCAACCTCCTGCGCCGCAGGTAGCCATTTCCCCGCCGCGCCACATCGGTCGTCAATTAAGTTAAGGGAACGAAATTTCTAATAATGGTAATAAAAATATTGTCACAGACAAAGCAATTATTCAAAATACAAATTCACAATGATCGCATAACAATACGAACGGTTGCAGCCACATGTTGGTGACGTCACGAGTGTTGCCCAGATGTGTACTTTGCCAGATGTGGCAGCATAATGGTCATGTTTGTACTTCGACTGTTTGACATCTGTATCTTTATTGATTAGAGGAAAAAAGGGGCGACTTCTGTGCACCACATTTGTACTGCCAAAAAGAGAGTAATAATATAATAAAAAACTATCTAAAAAAGATGTAAGCAAGTTGTATGAAATTTATCAGGAATTCGTACTTTCTTTATTTTATTCGTACTCTAGCCCCAAAATAAGCAAAATTTGATATTATAATCATAAGTAATAAATATTTCTGAATATTTAAAACTAAGCAGAACTTGTGTTACGGGTACTATATGACTCACAGAGATGACTGATATACTTATTACAATACATTCATACATATATATTTTTTATTATACGTACAAAATACCCAGAACACCCAATACGCAAACATTTATCCTAAGGCGAGAATCGAACCCGCAACCTCCTGCGCAAAGGTGGACATTCGCCCGCCGCACCGCATCAATCGTCATTATGTTCTTTGTGGGTGGTTAACATAATGAGCATTAGTCAAAAAATGGCAAATTTAATACTTATATTAAGTAGGTACCTAAAATAAACAATAAATAAATATATAAATAACTATTGACATACATAACGCCTTCTAGCCCCAAACTAAGCAAAACTTGTACGATGGAAACGAGATAGCTGCTAAAATACTAATTAACTTTTTTTAAATCAAAATATAATAACTCAAATAATGAAACCGTCTCAGTCATGGAAAAAAACGTAATTTATTAAAAGCGCCATTAAAATTCTCGCTAAAACGCGTCACACATTTCTACGTCTTCATTTTTTGTCTATGCTTTTTACATCCGTATAGAAAGGAAGTGTAGGCAATCTTTTGTTTTTTGATCACCTGATCGCATCCTTTGTTATTCAATGAATTTTAAGTCTTCTATTGAGTGTGTGAAAAGGTACAGATTCAATTTAAAAATTGCATTAAAATAAAATATATCACAAGCTAACGATTATTCTGAACTACTTATAAACTCTGCGTAACCTCAAATTGTTTTTATTAATGCTACTACTGGTCGAACAAGCATATGGCCCACCTGATGCCAAGTGGTAAATATCACCATTGCCTTGCAGGTCACGCATGCCAGGTACGTGCACTACGTGGTTTGACGACTGATGTGGCGCTACAGGCGAATGTCCGCCTGCGACGCAGGAGGTTGCGGGTTCGATTCCAGCCTTGGGATAAATGTTTGTACGATCTGCAAATATTTATTTCATGTGTTCTGGGTATTTTCTTTGTATAATAAACAATATCTATGCATGTAATGTATTGTATTAAGTATATCAGTAATCTAGTACCCATAACACAGGCTCTCCTTAGCTTGGGGCTAGATGATGCTGTGTGAACTGTCCAGAACATCCGGAATAAATATTTGCAGATCGTTCAAACATTTATCCCAAGGCGGGAATCGAACTCGCAACCTCCTGCGTCACAGGAGGACATTCACCCGCCGCGCCACATCGGTCGTCAAATGTATGGTCCCAATACCACCACTACTACTCATCAGGCGTGCTGAGATCAGCTTCTAGTGGTCGTTAAGCCATGACCTTGCTTTAAAGCGGTATAAATATTCCTTCACCAGAATTGGTCACTTAACGGCCCTTACTTAGCATGTAAGGTACCTGAATAAAGTTTATAACAATTTCCGTAACATAAAAATCTCATAAAATACAACATTGTGATTTTTACGAGTAGCAATATTTTGAAACTGTTTTCATGTTCCGCGTAACACGTGCAGAAACCGGATGCCCTAACAGTTTGTTTGTGAAACAGGGCTTGATAAGCAAGCGGCTGCAAAGGTTTGACGCCCGTCATAATCCCTAAGGGTTTTACTATAAAACGAGGCCTAAAAATAACGCCATTTTTGATAACAGGTTTTTACCAATCATGGTAGAAACCCAATACCAAACTTAGGTTACTACTTAACAATCACTAAATTTATTTAGCGTGCCCTTAAATATCCTTAGGAAACTAATTACATTTAACATCTTGCACAAGGAAAATTAAGTCGCTATTATATTTACGTTAAGCATGTTTATCTTGGTAAACGTGATTAGCTAACTAAAATTAAATCAGACTGTTATGCAAGTGGGCCTTGATACGACCGGCCGGGCTAAAATGTGCAACGTGAGATATGCATAATTATATTTGTATGTTTTTTTTCTTTATGTCCTAGACATTAACAATTTGCAATTCAAAAGTTGTAGACATTATTATAAGCTTAAAATTTGCGAGAAGTCTTAATTTGAAAGAATGATATAGGTTTTCGGGAATACCTTTTTAGCAACAAAAGATATCTTTATTTTGCACGAAATAACGAGCTGACAACATTTTGTCACTTTGCACGACTTATCTCTGCTGGTTCTAAAAAAGTAGCTAAAAGATAAAAATAAAAAAAAATTTGAAAACGGGTAAAAAGGTTTTTACCCGTCATACGCTCTCCCTAGCCCCGATATCCCTAATATCACAATATGTTTAAAGATAAGTACCTATAGGTAAGCTAAGGAGCTACAGAGCAGGCAAGAATCTGACTTTTCGATCACAAATCCGCCCGACACGGTAACTACACTAAACCTTCTCTCAAATGGGGGAAGGTTTATGTCCAGAAGTGGACTCATTCTGATTATCACGACCAAAACCTCAACATTGTTCATTATCTTAATGTGGTGGTGAACACTCTGTGTAAAGTTTTTTGTCACATCGCGCATCGCGAAAGATTACGTTATTGGAAAAACCCAAGGCTCAGTCAGAAAACCCCAGCACTTTGTTCAACAATATCTATTTTTTTTATCATTTTGCTTATTAGCATGACAGATTCCTGAGAATTATATCAATTGGCGAATTCTTTCTCTTCGACGAGCTATTAAAATGTTGAATGTTCTGTTCTACATAACTATTTTTATAAATTAAAAGAAAATAAAACAGAGCCAACGCGCTTGTTTCTGTATAAAAGTTTTTTTTTTCATGGTTGCAAACTATTATGTAGAACTAGAGGCCACTCGCAGCTTCGCCCGCGTGGCAGTTTTTTCCCGTTCCCCTTATTTTTTCGGGATAAAAAGTAGCCTATGTCCTATTCCAGATTACAATCTATATTTATTCCAAATTTCATCCAAATCGGTCCACTGGTTAGAGCGTGAAAGAGGAACAAACATCCATCCATCCATCCATCCGAACATTCGCATTTATAATATTAGTAGGATTAAGGTAGGGGACATTTATTGTCCCCTCGTGAATTCAAAGCGTAATGACGTTTGACGCTGTTGTATCTGTCAAAATTGAGTATTGTTTTGCATAAAACAAATTGATCTATTGGCGTGAATGACATGACAGCCTTGTAAGGTCGTCTAATGCCATTTAACGAGGTATTTATCATGCTGCGCTGGTTTCGAGTACGTTTATTTAAATATCGGGGTAATTGCATTTTAAAAGAGATTAATCTAGCGTATAAAACATCTAGAGTTGGATATTTTTGACATGTACTTTTAGGCTGGTTTTAGATTTGAACTTTACAAATGAAAAGTGTCCATCTACTTTTGTTGACCTATTACCTATTAGGTACTTATGTCATAACATAAAAACATTACGTAACATTAAAAAACACAGCAGTTGCAACCTGTTACGTATGGAATACCAACTATTGCAAAAAAGTTGGATAGGTGACAAAGACCTCTGATCCCCATTAGACGTCCTCAAAGAATCTTGAGTTAGTGCAACGTACTAAAAGATCTGAGGGGATATCTACCATGCTTGGGGATTAAAGATGTGTAGTTATTTCATTCTTTCTTTCAATAAATGAAAACAGAGCACCACGTTTAAAGGAACTATGGCCTTATAAAAGAGTATAAAAAAATAAAGCAGTCACAGCTCAGTTCGTAGTAACCTTGCTTTCTGTGCTGTAGGTGGTGGGTTCGATTCCCACCGAGAACAAACATTTGTGTGATGAATATAGATGTTTGTTCTGTGTCTGGGTGTTATATTGTATTCTAAGTATGTATTCATTTACAAAAAAAAAAGTATATAAGTATTCTATCAGTCATCTGGTTCCCATAGTACAAGCTATGCTTAGTTTGGGGCTAAATGATGTTGTGTCCACAAATATTTATTTATTAATTTATTTTTTTATTGTACGCTGTATGTTCTTGTGGCCAATAAATAATTGTCTGTCTATGTCTATGTCTAAACTAATACTTACTAGCTCTTATTAATAGATAGAGACAAACAGTGACAGGGCTATTTTTAAGCTATATTTTAATTTATATAACACATAAGTATGGCGACTAGTGTTTAAGCGCCGGTGTGTGAAGTGACCTTGCATCGGCGCCTTTAAAACGATAAAATAAATCAGTAAAATACATTTGCGGCCGAGTCGAATTGCCAGATGGGATCCCTTTGTTTGCACCCTATAAGAAGATATATCCCCACCATACAGAACGTGGATCCTCTGCAAAAATATCATCTTTAATAATAACTTTGAAAAGTACTTAAATGATGCCGTTTTGTAGAGTTGATGAAAATTGACAGGTGTATAAAAATCTGTGCTGCTTGAAAAATTCTTTATACTTTTTACGGGAGAAAAAAAATGCTTCACTTTTTTTTTTATACAACTCACTGATGAAACAAGCAGATGGCCCACCTGATGTTAAGTTGTTACCATCACCTATAACGAAGTATTGCCTCGTAGGTCACGCTCGTTAGGAACGTCACCTACGATGCACTACTCAGCGTCCATCAACCTGAGGCATGCAGGTGTCAAGCCTCATGTGCCAGTAAATACACCAACACCCACACCCTTCAAACTGGAACACGCTGCGCTGCTTGGCGGCAGAAATAGGCATGGTGGTAGTACTTCCCGGACGAGCCCTTCAAAAAGAGCTCTACTGCTAGACATCGTCCAGTCTTAAAGTGCACGCCCCTACACGGCATTTCTTTGACTTTGACGACCAGCAAATAATTTAAAAATAGTTCTTGTATAATAAATAATAAAGACCAATTCTCTTTGAATTACTGAAATAGTGGGGCGTGCACTTTAAGACTGGACGATGTCTACTAACTTTAACTAACTTGTAACTTTAAGCCCTAGGCACAGTAGATATCCCCTCAGGTCTCTTAGTACCAAGTTTAACGGGAGACTTGTGCATATATTTTTGTTGGAAACGGAAACCTTGGTACCGTTGATAAACAGTATTTACCTTGATTTTTGAGTTTGATCGATTTTTTTTTATCAAATACAGAATTCATTCCGCGTTTTTAACAAAAATATTACACTAAAATATTAAAATCATGATAGTTTGAATAGTACCCTATTACTTTTAAACTCTGCGTAACTTTGAGCTGCGCGCGGTTTCTAAGTATATTTATAAGAAAATTTCAAGATAAAACGACTTTATAAGAATGCGGTTGGATCATTGGGTGACGAGTCTGTGATATGAAGTCATTAACAATAAACTTTATGTGTGAGATATCTACAGCATTAGGCTGAATTTACACAGGAACCAAGTTACCAGCACCTAAAGCAATATTATTCTGCTATTGTAAACTAAGACACGATGATACTATATTTTATTAATAGTATTTTACTTGATTTTGGATTATCAAAAAGAGGGCTAAAATCCTACTTAAACCATAGCTGATAGCTAAGGATATTATAAAACCTTTATCATGATACTATAAGTACACGTAGTTCAACTCTTGACTAAAAATGGGAGTGTAGTGTTTGTTTTTAATTCCGGTTTGTCTAAATATGGAATTAAAGTCAGACTCACACTGATGATCCATATATTTGATGATGATGGCAAATCAACAATAGTAAAACCAATTTTAAACATGTCATCTGAATGTCCGAAGAGATTAATTCTTATCTTGATTTATAACGGTTGACTGTTGCCTTCAGTTTTAGAAAGTGAGTTTTTACAGCCTGCAATGAGTATTGCTTCTTTATTTCTCATTCGCCGCTCCTTGCTTTACTAACGTTTCAGCGGTAACCCCTGCTCTCTGTGTAAATGCAAACTTAGGCGCCGTCACCCGGATTTACTGCTTCAAAACAAGTTTGTTCTAAGCGCCGCTTAAATTAGGCAGTCGTTTATTGTAATCTTGGATTCGGTTGGCAAATAAATGCCAAACGTCGACGCGTGAAGAATGCGGTGCCGTACCTGCCAGGTAAACATCTTGTGTAAACAAAAATACGGGCATAGCTGACGTTTTGCTATTAATAGGCATGTATGAACAATTTGCGATAAAACAAGCAAATTACCTGATGTTAAGCGGTACCCATCACCTAACAAAGATTGCTCTTGTAGGTTTCGCAATGTAGAATGCCAGTACAGGTAATCAGCCTGATTTGCCTGTAGTTGCTCCCTTCAAACCAAAACTTAGCTACACTGCTTGGCGGCACATATAAACATGGTGGTAGTACTTCGTCTGACAAGCCCTTCACAAAGAACCTTACTAATACTAAACCTGCTGCTGTACCTACCTAAACACTGAGCAAACCAACAAGTTAAACCTACGGCCTTTATAGCGTGCACGATATCAATTAGTGTGTAGACACTGACAGTTTCTGTCAACTTGTAATCACCTACAAAATTACTGTAACTGATCACCACCGTGTGTGCCATATGCCACTGTAGACGCATGTTGAATATGTTAGAGTGCCGAACGCTTTAGAAAGCTAAGCTATAATGGGGACCCGTCACAGTTTTATCTGTGAATGCAGTTTTATAGGCCTTGAGAAACTAAAACATAAAGTGCAAAAATTTTTTTTCTACGGCCAAAACTGACTAGGTTATGGGCAAAATACCGAACGAGGCTCACTGACCGCGAGAACAGCCTAGCGTTGAGATATTGTGACGTCATGTCACAATGATCCAGCGCTAGCCGCCGAACCCACGTGGTTTTATTAAAAAAAAATTAATTTAAACCAGAACACGACCCGCGCAGATCGAGTGAACTTTAATAAAATAATGGTAGAGAGCGCGAGCGCGGGCGAAAGAGAATCGAGACGTCACGGTTCCCTGACGTGAGCTATCCGGCCGCCCCGCGGTTGGCTTGTACAAAATGTGTAATATCTTCGCAACCAATAGAACGATTTCAATGATTTAAAAACTATCGTACCTAAACAAGTAAAAGGAACACCATTACATAGATAATATATGCATTTTCCGACTTGGTACGGGAGCTCAAAACTTATCACCCCGGTTCTCATAAGTAAGAAATTAAACGTATTTATTTATTTGCTAACATAGTATACACCAAATTAGGTACTATAAAAATCAAAATTATACTACTCATGCAAAATGCTCCAATAATTATAGAAGAAATATATTGTTAGGTATATCACAGCGTTGAGAATCCTATATGCGTTTCTAGTCTAAAATAAAATACGAAAAATAAAATGAATAAAATATATAGCCTCCTTCACCTAATCAAATGAAAATCTTTCAGTCGTTTCGGCAGCTGATCTGCTTCGTAGATTTTAAAATCTGTTTTCGATCAGTTGACAAATTGCCTCATTGCTTATTTTTCCAGTTTCGCACTGTCCCCCGTATTGCATATTTGGTTTTTTTACAGCCAAATCTTTTAGGTTTTATTTAAATTCAAACCATTTTCGGCTCGAAATAAATGACTTCTGACAAAATGTCACAGAGATGCAATTTTTCTCATTCGCCAGGTGGTTAAATCCATAAAACATCGTATAAACTTGAAGATTTGTATTTTGAAATTGCAAATGTTCCAGATCGTTTTTTTCTAGATCTTGTGGTAGACTAGTTCCTATAGCAAGTAAATAGGTCTTTGCATCAATTGTAGATTATATATCAAACTTGGCACCACAGAAAGCCAGTACTAGGGTAGATAGATATGGGTACCTACTACTCCGACTAGCAATATGCTGAGTGATTTTTTAAAAATGTAATTTAAAAAAAATGTAATGTAATTTTTTGGTGTAATTTTGCTATCAAATACAAAATGAACAGACGCCTAAAACTCAAAGGTTACTCATTAGTAAAGTGAAAGTGCGTCTGTCTGTTTGAGTAAGTTCACCGATGCAGATTCTGAAGATGGACAGATATATGCTACCTACTCTGTAACTATAGGAACTTTATGGATAAGGAGTTTTCCATTAATCTTAAAAAACTAGTTACCTACATACTCCAACACTATTATATTAATTACTAGCGGCCGCTTGCGGCTTCGCCCGCGTGGCAGTTTTTTCCCGTTCCCGTTATTTTTTCGGTATAAAAAGCCGGTAGCCCATATGTTAATCCAAGTTATATCTATGTTTGTTCTAAATTTCATCCAAATCGGTTCACTGTTTAGAGCGTGAAAGTGTAACAAACATCCACCCACCCATTCATCCATCCAATATCCGTCTGCGATGCAGGAGGTTGCGGGTTCAATTCCCGCCTTGGGATAAATGTTTGTACGATCTGCAAATTTCTCGATTCGCAGATCAAATTTTTCGACAGAAATCTTCATTTGTGCACGAACGGATTCGAACCCAAAATATACCACCGGTGCTCTTCCTTGAAAAAAAAACCAGTCATTACATTTAGGGATGTGCGTGCAATGCAAATATAAATAAATAAATAATGCTGGACAATCCACACAGCATCATCTAGCCCCAAGCTAAGCAGAGCTTGTGTTATGGGTACTAGATGATTGATATACTTAATACAATATATTACATACATAGATATTTTTTATTATACATAGAAAATACCCAGAACACCTGGAATAAATATTTGCAGATCGTACAAACATTTATCCCAAGGTGGGAATTGAACCCGCAGCCTCCTGCATCGCAGACGGACATTCGCCCGCCGCGCCACAGCGGTCGTCATAAAAATGATTGCGGGTTTAGAGCGCACGTGTCACCCAGGTGCTTCAGACACCATGTTGAGTCTACGCTAAAACAATGGGGTATTTTGACTCCAGTAGACACTGCTTGCAATGTTTGAACAGTTGGACACAATGACCCTACCGATATTAGTTGCTGATAATTATCTGTGTAACTATTATGTATGTGTTTATATGTTTTTAACAACCAAATTTATACTTATAGTACGTATAAGTGTATATATTTTGAGATTTCATGGAATATGTACTACTAATAGCGATTATTGCACTAAATTAATAAATACATATTGACCAACAACGCCTTCTAGCCCTTATTACTTTTTGTTTTTTTTAATACATACCTAGAATACCATAAACACTGGTCGTAGAGACGTGATATTTTAAGGGTATATTCGTCTTAGTGTGTAGTGGTATACTGGGGGTTGAAGTTTGTATGAAAATAACTTGACGCAGACAAAGTCGTGCGCGATAATGATAAAACTAGGGCACAAATAAAAAAAAAGATTCGTTTAAGAGTTTAGGGCTATAGTTTAGTAAAATACTTATCTAATCTGTGGTAAAATACAATTCGAAATAACTCTAGAATTTTCTTGTTACGTCAGCAAGTAAAAAATAAAATGAAAGAAAACGCAATCATAAATCAGGTGTTCTGTTACTTATTTTGTTGAAATAAATATTTAAACAGACAAACTGATAAAGCAATGGTTACCTACCCGGTATAGATCGATTGTATGAAATTTCCTAGAACTGCAACCCCCTTGTCTGAATATATAATCGCGGCGGCTCATGTGAACCTTGCAAGCCGCGAGGAACTTCCTACGTCAGACTAAGAGTCTAAGCACACGGCGTGTTTTATGCGCGCAGACGACGCGCGTTTCACGAACCATAGAAACATAGCGCCGTAGATGCCCATAGAAAGTATCAAAGAATCTCGTTACCTAAGGCATACAGCATACAGAGAGCATACCTGTATGCCTCATTTTGATGGACACAGGGCAGTGCATGCTTGCAATGCTTTGTTATAGGTGATGCTAACCACTTAACGTCAGGTGGGTCATCTGCTTGTTCCATCAACATGTCACATAAAAAATATGTAAATTTATATATATTCAATTAAATGCATGGCTTTTACCCAAAGAATAGGATATCTACTAAAATACATACCTACAAATACTGTTTTCAGACATGTCCATTTGCCATTCATAGTGCCTTTAACAATCACCGTACTAATCAATCCGACAATAAACACAGTAATTACCTACTTATACCTAAGCGGTGTTTAGTACTTAGGTTATGGCGACAGGCCGGCGCGGCGCCGTTCGTCGCATACGTGACAAATCGAACGATTCCTGTCGATTGTGGTATTCGAGTTGACTCCAAATACAGGGTTTCATGTCTAAAAAGCTTCGACAACTTTATTGTATGGGTTTTCAGCGGCCCTTGCTTTTTTATACGGATGTAGAATTAATTTCTCTCTAAGTACGTTGAGTTGGCGTGAATTTGAGTAAATATGTCAACTAAACGTCATACAAATTCAAATTTGGAGCTACGATTCTATTGATTTCAAAAAATCTATGCTTTTAAAACGTAGTTCCAAATTTGAATTGGTTCGGTGTTTTGTTACTCATATCATAAAAACTGCTTTAGGTGAAAGACACGTATTATTAATGTACAAAACATATTTAATATATTTTCTAAAGCTCTAGTGTAGTGGTATTGGAGAGATTCTATGTTGGTCAGTAGGTACTCAACTTTTTTTTGCACATTGCTTCAGGTTCCTGTCAGACAATCTTGCCAGTTGGTATTATGTGAACGTTATTTAATAAACCTACCTATTCAAGTTGTAAATCAAGTCGGCTATCATTTGTTAATATGGCGAGCTTTCTTAAACTTACGCTATAGTTACTAACCAAAATTGCTTTCCATTCTAACTTAATGCATACAAAAACACTAGACATATATTTCTAAAATTACAAATTTACAGAAAACAAATCCACTGAGATTCATTTCACCAACTATAAAACTTGAGATACACACAGGGAGTGTTGTTCTTACGATTGTTACATAGCTCCCTTCATATGTATAATATTAAGTTAATAGAATAAGTAGTAGTACTTCCTTATGCTAAGATATTTAGTTAATTAGGTAAACAGGATCTTTTCTTAATTGTATCGTACACAACCCATTAGTCTTAGGGACCTTGTTTTTGTTTACATGTATTTTTCCACTGTTAACTTCCAACCCTTAATTTAATTATGTATAATTATCCCACGACTCTTTTAGTATTTAAAACCTTGTGTTTAGAAGAAACAGTTCAGTTCTATTTCGTAATTCTATCTCGACACATCTCTATATTATCACATTTTTATAAGTTTCAATTTAATAAAGTTACTTTCAAAGTGATCGTGCTATTTACTACGTAACATTTGGCGCAGCCGGTAGGATACACAAGACTCGCATCAAGACGGGGATAACGTTTTTACGTTTCTACGTACAGCGTGAAACGGTACCTGAAGGGTTTTAATCTTCCCTGCCGAACCGAGCAATATGTGCATCCGCATTTATATTGTGTTACTGTGGTAAGTGGCATAGTTTTATACGCTCAGATTCCTTAGAAAACCTAAAATCTCAATCCCTAACCTCAAATACCCTACCCCTGCCTTAAAATACTAGATCATTCATACATCTTAACATACAACGGAACCTCTTAAATTGCTTATACCATTATGTCTGTTGATTCCAAATCCCTAAAAGTAGAAACCGCTACCATGGAAGTCGATTTCAAGACGCTTCTGGTTATGGTACCTGAATTTGATACCACAAACGGCTCACAAGTTTATCGATTCATTCGATCATGCGATTCCGCGTTTAAACTCGCGTCAGCAGCTCAGGAGCATATACTCCTGACTTACACACTAAACAAAATCACAGGGCCAGGTTCGTCAGACGTCCACATAAATCAATTTTCCCAATGGTCAGATTTAAAAGCTTTTTTGATTCAAAAGTATTCTCAAACTAAAACTATCGGTCACCTTCAATTAGAGCTCCAGTCGTTATTTCAAAAACCGAGCGAATCTATCACCGATTACTTTCATAGAGTTAATACATGTAGGAGTAAACTCGTAGAAAAACTGTCTACCGAAATACACGACGACACGTTACGGGGTCGCGTAGCTACCACTGAGGAAACAGCGCTTAACGTTTTTGTCAACGGATTAAACTCCGACATAGGGGTCATGCTGCGGGTTCAATCGATAACTTCTCTTACTGATGCTGGAAACTTTGCTATTCAAGAAGAAAAAATCCGTAACATGAACTATGCTAGGCAAGCACTATATAGAAATAACGTCTCGCGCTCAATCAACATACGTGCTAGCGAACCTAGACAAAATCAAAACTCGATCATACAACAGTCTCGAAATAGTTCCAAAGTTTGTAACTATTGTAAAAAACTGGGACATTTGATCTCGGAATGCCGTAAACGTGCATATAATAACAGTCTCAGACAAAACCCTAACAATGTACAACAAGTGTCGCAACAACGTCCCGCACCTTCAACTAGAGTAAATAATTTAAACTCACAGGCGGCCGAAAACATGGGCATGCCTTCGGAAACCGCTTTAGCTTATTACTCCAATGCCCAGACACTGATGTCGAACCCCTGCTCGAGCCAAAACATGGATGTCGAGACAGAGGCAATCCGGATAGGATGCTAAAGCCTGAACCAACCCTAGCTACTATGAATAATTCGTCACTTCATTCAGTCCATCGGGGACAAGTGACAATGTTTCAGCACAGTGAGGGTCATGCAATGGCACCACAACACAGACCAGTCTATCGGAGACAATATTGTGATGCCAGCACTCAAACTGAAATCCTAAATCTAATTCGACCAAATGATAGTTTGAATCTCGAAACAAATATAAAGCCAAATTCCGCAAAACCCACAAAATCCAATGCAAAACCAAAATCAAATTTCAAATTTAACTCTAAATCAAAATCGAAACCCAAATCTAAATCAAAAAATACTAAATCCCCTGAATCCATCACTATATCCTCGCTTAACGTGCCTCCAGAAAATCTCTTGCATTGCCAATTCCACATCGAAGGAAAACCAGTTGTACTGCTTGTTGATACGGGAGCTGCTATTTCTGTTATAAATATGGCAAAAATAGGAACAGCACCTCTAGATGTATCGAACATTGTATCAATCGTAGGTATTTCAGGCAGTCAATCTTCCATTCAGAGCTTCGGCATAGCTCAGATATCCTTGGACAATTTTCCTAAATTCAAATTCCATGTAGCCAACCTTAATATTCAAGTCGATGGTATTTTAGGTAACGATTTCATGTCCAAATTCAATGCTAATATCTATGTCCAGTCAAAATCCATGAGAATTCGTGATCGAACGTATAAACTTTTCCATATCGGTGAAAAAGAAACTTTCAGTAACGAAGACGAACAGCTCGTAAACCAACGCTCAGAAACTGTCATAATGTGTTACACTGAAGACATTCGAGATGGATGTGCGATTATTGAAAAACAACAGATCAGTGACGGGATCACCATCCCCAATGCATTAGTCGCGGTTAAAAACAACAAATTCCTAATCACTTGTGTTAACTCAAATCATACTGATAAAGTATTACCAATTCCTAAAATCAATGCGACACAACTGGTGACAGATGAAACACACCTTGAACACTCGATTCATTTATCAAAATCCACTAACTCAGGTCTTAAAATTAACACAATTCATAAACTTATCCGTTTAGACCATATGAATGTTGAAGAAAAAGACTCTCTTCACAAAATCATAAATGAGTTTTCTGACATATTCTATTCCGAAGGCGAGCCTCTGACATTTACAAACCACACAAAACATTCGATTCCTACAACCTCAGAGACGCCGATTCATACGAAAACGTATAGATTTCCTTTTATACACCAGCAAGAAGTCAAAGCACAAGTTCAAAAAATGTTGGATCAAAACATAATTCAACCCAGTACCTCTCCCTGGAGTAGTCCTATTTGGGTGGTACCAAAAAAATTAGATGCGTCAGGAAAACAGAAATGGCGAGTCGTTATCGACTATCGCAAATTAAACGACGTCACAATAGGTGATAGCTACCCCTTACCTAACATAACTGACATTTTAGACAAACTTGGTCACTCAGTATATTTCACGACACTAGATCTAGCTTCAGGTTTTCACCAAATAGAAATGAACCCTAAGGATGTACCTAAGACGGCCTTTAACACACCTTATGGTCATTACGAATTTTTAAGAATGCCATTTGGCCTTAAAAATGCACCAGCTACATTCCAACGTGCCATGGATAATGTTCTCCATGGATTGCAAGGAGAACGGTGTTTCGTCTATCTTGACGACATTGTTATTTTTGCTTCAAGTCTCCAAGAGCATGAACAAAAACTCACGGAAGTCTTCAATCGCCTTAGAGAACATGGTCTGAAGATTCAGCCCGACAAATGCGAATTCATGAGAAAAGAGGTAGCCTATCTCGGTCACATTATTTCTAGCGAAGGTGTCAAACCTAATCCTGAAAAAGTAACAGCTGTTCGAGAATTTCCAGTTCCTAAATCATGCAAAGACATAAAGTCATTCCTAGGTCTTGCAGGTTACTATCGCAGATTTATTCCAAACTTTAGTAAGCTCACTAAACCAATGACGGGTCTTCTTAAAAAGGACGTCCCATTCGTTTGGGGTGAAGAACAGCAACGTGCTTTTGAAAACTGTAAAGACATCCTTACAACGACACCCATCTTGCAATATCCCGACTTTAGCAAAGAGTTCAATTTAACAACCGATGCTTCAAAATACGCGATTGGTGCAATACTCTCTCAAGGTGAAGTCGGCAAAGACTTACCAATAGCATACGCTTCACGAACATTGAACAAAGCTGAATCGAATTATTCCACTATCGAGCGCGAATTACTAGCCATAGTATGGGCAGTGAAGCATTTTCGACCTTATCTCTTTGGTCGAAGATTCAAAATACTAACTGACCACAAACCTCTTATATGGCTCATGAATGTTAAAGATCCAGGTAGTCGACTAGTCCGTTGGAGATTGAAACTTGAAGAATATGACTATGAGATGAAACATAAATCAGGTAGATCTAACACTAACGCTGATGCTCTTTCTCGTCCACCAGTTATGAACACTAATACAGCTAACATGACCGACTCATCTCCTAATTCTCTTCAACAATCCCCTTCAAATGATTATCTCCAACTGAATTTCGAACACTTTACTGCTTTAGATAGAATAGAGCGCAGATGCTTCGAATCTTCTAAAGTTAAAATCTCACCTGATCGGTTACTAGATCCCAGACATAAAAATGTCTTCATCCCTACATCTTGCAATATCTCAGATCAAAACGGTATAGAAAAGGAAGCCTTAGGCCTATGTTCCGGAGTAGAGCTTTATATAGAGAAAATCAAGAATCTATACGATGCAAATCTTCTTATTTCCAATGAAAAACAAAACCTTATATTCTGTTGTACAAGACCCAACCACTTCGATCCCTGGGATCAAGAAAGTTATTTTAAAGCTTTACTTTCTTGTCTGCGACACCATACTACTTCCCATCTTTTCGTTCCCGATCTCAAAAATGATCACACTTGTAAACTAGTCGGTAATGAACAACTACGTATCTCCGCATATTTGGCCGAAAGCTATGATTGTGAAATCACCATTTGTGAAAATAAAGTAAAATATCCTAAGCCTGAAGAAATTCCTAACATTCTGAAAACATATCATGATGAACCTCTTTCAGGGCATCGAGGTATAGTTGAAACTACTAGAAAAATTAGAGATGAATTCTATTGGAAAGGAATGATCAATGATATTAAAACTTACATTGAATCTTGCATCATCTGCCAACGTAATAAAATTCAAAGAAAATCTTTTCAAGCTCCTATGGTCATAACTTCCCAGTCAACCGAACCTTTCGAACGAGTGTCAATGGATCTGGTTTCTTATTCGGACATTAGTGAAAATAACAATAAATACGTCCTAACACTACAAGACGACCTAACACGATATGTGCAAGCATATCCAATCCCTGATAAAGAGGCTGTATCAGTAGCACAGCGGTTGCTGCATTTTTGTCAACATTACGGAGTTCCTAAGAGATTCCATTCTGATCAAGGAACCGAATTTATGAACAGCGTTATAAAGCAACTAATTAAATTTTTCGGCTCCAATCATACCTTCAACACAACCTACCATCCTCAAACAAATGGTGCTCTCGAACGTTTTCATGCAACGCTACGCGATCATATTCGCATGTACCATAATCGTCGATTAAAGAATTGGGATCAAATCATTCCTTTTGCAATCATGTGTCATAATACCTCGGTTAATAACTCCACTGGCTATACACCTCACGAACTCCTCTTTGGTTATAAACCACGTCCATTCTATTCCTTAAAACCAATTCCTGATTATACTGCATGTGACTATCTAAAAGATCTCAACGAACGCCTAAGAATATCCCGCGATGTTGCATTAAAGAACATCGAAAATATGAAGGAAAAGGCTAAAGACCGATACGACAGTAAAATCAAAAATGCTGTCGAGTATAAGGTAGGAGATAAAGTGATGCTCAAGGTTCCGAATCCAAATAACCTGGATTCAAAATGGGAAGGCCCGTGTGAAGTAGTACGAGTAGGTTTTAACGAAAACTATTTAATCAAGAAGGCAGGTAAAAATCAATTAGTGCATGCTAATCGCCTGCGACCATACCTAGGATAAGTTAGTATATTATAAATTTAACATAGACCAAGATTTAGATTAAAATTTACATCTTATTTACAGGGTTTGCCACCTTACAGCGGCCCAATCTATATCCTTTCTCCAAATTTTCCAGGACCCAAACTACATTTATAGTTTCATCTTATGTTCTACTATTAAAGCCATTATCTTTATCATCTTATATAAAATTTATAAATATGCAAGGAGAATGATTAAAAAGAAGTTTTTCACTAATTCAGATTCTAATTCTGTAATTATCTCTATTCCAGTGCAACCACAAAAATCATTGCCCACGTAACTATCTCCACGCCCCTTACCTCGGGTGTATTCTTTGACGAAGAAGGACAGACTTATATATCTGACGAATCATGGAAACTTATAGTTTACAGAAACCTTAAACCCTTGTTCATTTCATTCGAATCATTAAAACGTCTCTCTGATAAATTTCAAATCATGTCGAGTCAATATAGTAATTTTCCAAACGTTAAATCAACAGTGTCGTACCTTAGCGTAAACCTTAATAAAATTGAATCAAGGCTCACTGAACTCAATATGTATCTAGGTAGAAACACCCGCGTTAAAAGAGAACTCCTAGATGGCTTTGGTTCTGTGCTTAAATGGCTTATAGGCACACCAGATGCCAAAGATGCTAAACGCTACGACGAATGCATCGATAAACTAGAAAAAAACGAATTAGATTTATCCAACCTTATGCAAAAGCAGCTACACATCACGTCTTCAACTATAAAGAATTTTAATGAGACAATCCTCAAAATATCTTTCGATGAGCAAGTTATTAACGAAAATATAAACCGATTAAACAAGTACCTTAATAAAAGTGACGCTGTTATTTTCAACCTTAAAGTCAGTGAAGATATCTCAACTACATCCCTTCAAATTTTAGAACTTGTCACTAGTCTAGAAAATGAAATCGATGATTGTCTAGATAGTATTCTATTTGCCAAGTCCAATATTTTACATCCTTCCATTATAAATTCTAAAAAATTATTCGAAGAACTACTCAAGTTAAACAAAGTCAGATCAAACAAAAAACTCGTCGCATCTATCACTATTGATAACCTGCATACCTTATTAGAATCTTCCACTTTGACAGCCTACGTTTATTCAAATCGTCTGGTCTATATCTTAGAATTCCCTCTTGTCATGAATGATCCTCTAACACTATACCACATATATTCCATCCCTATTCAACACCCAAATTCCTCATTCCATTCTACTATCCTTCCTGAGCATATATACCTTGCTACTGATCCCAGTGGGCAATATTATGCGTCGACGAGCTCGCTGGATAATTGTAACACCTTTGCACCGAGACAAAGCATCTGCAAGGATCTCGTGCTCTATGACTCATCAGAGCGTCCCATCTGCGAGTTACAACTACTTTTTAGCAAAAAGACTACGATACCTGAGACCTGCACAACAACAACATTTCCAGCAGAAATACAAACGTTCCAACTACTGAATCGAAACAGATGGCTCTACATCTTGAACACCGAAACAAGCTGCGTTCTACACTGCGGCGACGAAGTCTCAAACCATAAGCTTCAAGGTTCAGGTGTCATCACACTACCACAAGGGTGTAAACTTTATACAGGCTACAGTACGCTTACAGCATATCAAACGAACGAGGAAAACACGACGAGTCCTATCATCATTCCCGACATAAGAACAGATGACTGCTTCGAGATGTCAAAGAAAATTGAAGCTCCACCACATCTTTTACCCATCAAAATCAATGAGATGCCTTTAGACTCACTAAATAAAATCAAAAACCACCTAGAAAAATATTCCGAAGAGTTGTCAAAACTTCAAGCCAAGTCTAAGACTCAATCGTTCGTAGAGAAAAATAACCCTATTTTTATGTGGTTTTATTTTACGACCGCTATCATACTCCTTTCATACCTCCTTATTAAACTATGCAATCGATGCCCAAACGGATTCATTCGAAGTCAAGGACGACGTTCATCAAATGACAGAGGTTGTGTTCAAATCTTCAACAACTGCTTCGATAACTCCCGGAGACAACGCCGCACCCAGATCACTATACCACTGCAAGACGTTCGGCAAACATCTTCCTGCGTAACCGATGATGAAGAAGCTATCGACACTCCAGGATCACCACATTCCCAAAGATCAGGCACTCATGCCCAATCTTTATTCTAAGGGGGGAGATGTTACATAGCTCCCTTCATATGTATAATATTAAGTTAATAGAATAAGTAGTAGTACTTCCTTATGCTAAGATATTTAGTTAATTAGGTAAACAGGATCTTTTCTTAATTGTATCGTACACAACCCATTAGTCTTAGGGACCTTGTTTTTGTTTACATGTATTTTTCCACTGTTAACTTCCAACCCTTAATTTAATTATGTATAATTATCCCACGACTCTTTTAGTATTTAAAACCTTGTGTTTAGAAGAAACAGTTCAGTTCTATTTCGTAATTCTATCTCGACACATCTCTATATTATCACATTTTTATAAGTTTCAATTTAATAAAGTTACTTTCAAAGTGATCGTGCTATTTACTACGTAACACGATGCACCTAATTAATGAAGCGAAACGTTATAAGAACAGTACAGTACCGTGGCTAGGCGTCATCACGGCGCCATACCACTGTAATGTTGATTCGGTGAAAGTGGCAACATCACGACTTCCCATACATTAAGCTCTAGCAGCCGTGCGAATGTTCTATGACATTATTGGTCTATTTTTATGCAAGTGACCGCTCATCATTTACTCATTAGTTCTGATTGAGCATTTGATTTACCCATTGTAAAGTAAAAATAACGGGACGTAGACGGGGAAGGACATAGGAGAAGGATATGGACAGAGACATAGAAATTTCTGTCTATGTCTAGAAGGCTCAAATTGTTCTTACTTGAAAAAAAAAAAAAATGTAAAAAATGTTATAAGACAAAATCTACTTCATATTAATTCCTACCTTACTAATGTTATTAATTATGTTATGTTATTGTTAAAAGCTATGTTAGTCAGTCGCAAATTCACAGATAACCAATAACGTATGTCATTACCGTTGTATTGGTAGGTACATTGCTGTAAAAGTAGTAACAATGCCAGTGGGTAAGTAGGACAAAAAAAAAATTCATTCCAATTTTAAAAAAGAAGAATTTATAAGAAAGAATATCTTTAAGAGACGAGACTTATGAACGTATAATTTAACGTTTTTTTTCTAATTCTGTGAATTTTGATAGTAGATAAGATCGAGTTGAGGCTGTTGAGAGGCGTTTATCAGATCTCCATTCAACCTGAGTCTGCGGGCTCTTTGAACTCTTTGTTTCAATTTCAAAGCGCCAAGAGCCTAATGGCCGACCCATGTTCGGCCCTTAACGTGTGTCTAGAGCGGCATGCTTGCGACCTTAAACCATCATCATCACAGCTTGAATGGAGTAGACAAAACTTTGTCGCGTTGCACTTCTTAGTCCGGCAGATAGTACATTTGCAAGCCTATCACCGCTTCTAGATAGAATACTAACTGGTTTCCTCGCGATGTTTTTTTGTTTGTTAGTCAAGACAAAGATTCTTATAATTGGTATAGATTGTGTCTGTTCTACTAGCTTAGTCTGACTATTGCCCCAACTTAGTGATTCCGCCAGCTGTCGGTGACCTACGAAACGTGTGAGGCAACGCCTGACGATAATCCAACATTTCTAATAGGCGACTACCGGAATTTGTTTATTGGTCATAATCTAATGGCGCCAAAGCGTTTCTAATCACCTATTTCTACCTGCTCTTGGCTCGAAAACATGCTTTATTACTATACAGATAAGGTTTATAAAATGAACTTACAAGCGCAAAGTTACTGTGCGACTAGTCACATTTACAAAGTAAGCTTCTCACACTGCAGGTGTTTTGTGTCCAAAGATTTGTGTAGCTCAGTAGGTAGCCAAAGTATTTACTTATAAAAACCTGTTGTAGGCTTTAAACTATTGCCATCTTTTACTAATGGGTGATGCCAAACAGTGACAGAAATGTTCAAAAAGCAAAGTTTTTGGTCATTGGAAGATTTAAGTCCCAAGCACCTCCTCTTTTTATCTACTCATAAAACTTACCTACCGACAGAATTATTTATTTAAATTTTGTGCGAGATACTTTTGATTCTTCAGACACACCAAAAAGCAACACTAACTCGCAATAGAAAATGACAAATCATCAAAATTACATAAGAAATTATTAAAGTGGAATTTCCAAAATAAAGAGTTTAGAAATTAATGAGTTTAGATTGAAAATACATCCTGTAACATAATACTTTGAAATTTAAAACCGAATCTAAACTGGGAAACCCATATTCAATATGATATATAAAATGTTTATACTTTAATGAATAATTTCGTGTGGAATGCGGTCCGTGGGTTGTTTCTAGCTTCTAATTTGTAACTAGCTTTTTGCTGCTACTTCTACCTAGCTAGTTAGTCCTGGCTTTACCCACTAGATTATCATCTTAGACACGCGAAAATTTATCTGGCGCGCACTAATTTGGCCCGGCCGTACAAAAAACCAAACTTTCCGAATTTAATTTCCCTACACTCAACACACTTCCTGAACATTTTTTTTCCAAAATTTTATTAAACGATTATAATTTTATTAACAAAATTCATTCAATATATTTATCTATACCAATTATAATAATCATTGTCCTGACTGACTGCCTGGGATATAGGCAACGCACAGCCTAAACTACTGGTCGTAGAGTCTTGAAATTTGTTTAGAGGTGTACCTACTAAGGAAGGATTTCCCGAAATTCAACCTCCAAACGTGTACAGCGGGGGTTGAAGTTTGTATGAAAACAGCTTCACGCAGACAAAGTCGCGCGCGTTTCACTAGTTTAAAATAAAGTTTCTTTTTCAAAAAGTGATTCCAATAGCCTCTGACAACAGGACGATAGGACAATCATATAATATAACAGTCATTCAGATAATTAGTATTTTATTACTGGAACAGAAGAACAGAACAGCGATGGTAGATATCCAATCAGATCTCTTAGGAATTACAGAAACAAACGCAGCTATTTATTATTAATAACAACCTACACATTATAAAATAACTCTTTCTATAAAATTTCGTTGGCTTTAGCATAGTTTTTCTTACTCAGACAAGGTTAGTTTGGAACGAAGCAGATTTAAAACGAAAAGACTTCATTTGTATCGAAACAGAACAACATGAGACCGACATTCCGATTTTGTATGTATAAATAAAATAACAATCACTGTTGACCATATGGAATGAAACCTGTTTGGTATTCAGTTGATACTGCAGTGTGCGCCACACGAGATCGCGTCCTCGAGATATATCCGCTTAAATATCCTCAGACAATACATGTGGCAGATTTTGTCACAACTCTGCTTTGGCTAAGACCCGTCTAATACACCAAACACCATAAAAATCTAGTGTCTGGAATAAAGTTACTGTCTAGATCTAGATGTTATCTAGATCTAAAAATTTAGGAATCTTCTGTGGACATTATTTACGTAACATCATCTAGCCCCAAACTTAGTATAGTTTGTAGGTACTATGGTAACTAGATAACTGAGATAATACTTAAATATTTTGTTTTACCAAATACATACTTAAAGGATTATATAAAATCCCAGACAGAGAATAAACATCTGTATGCCTCACACAAATATTTGTCCTCGGTGGGGATTGACCCACAACCTACAGCACAGGTTATTACGAACTAAGGCATGTCCTGTTATGATGAGTGATGGCTATTATGATAATTATGAATATTGTTGTAGAGAAACAAAATAAGAACTTATTGACTCTGTTATACAAGATTCCAACCTTGAAGATCCTTTTGTTATCTTACAAAAAACGGCACGTATCGGTATCCCGGCTTCTCGGTACCTTGTGTTGTAGTGTGTGACGTCACTAAAGCGCCGGCGCCAAGCGACTGGCCGACGCTCAGCCTTGTCCTTACCATGCTGTTAGAAAAACAAAAGTTAGAGAACGAGTTAGCAACAAGATTACATGAAACTCACAGCACTTACATTACAATAGTAGTTTATGGTTATTGCAACAATATTTTTCTTTTAGCCGTTTTCATTTGAAGTATGACGGAAATAACTTTTAAAATCAATCACTTCACTAGGTTCGGCAAGTATAACATCACAACTAAAGATAAGAGATGAAAAAAATAACATTATATAGCAACTCATGAAGCGCAATCTATTTTCTAAGTGAATTATACACATTTTGGCGAAATTTTCCAAATTTCAATCGATTGATTTACCCGACCCAAACACATTTACTCATACGGCTTTTCACTTGTTACAGAACGCATAATTGAACGCGATGCTGGCTTCGTCTCCGGCGGTGACGATGACGACTCGTGCTCCGGGCCAGCGCACTCGGACGACTCTGGAGTCCGCGTCGACGACCCCAAACGACCCCGCAGCCCGTCAAGACAGCCTCCAAAAAAGCGCATCCGGCTAAGCTCCCAGGATCTACAAAGTCCCGAAGGAGAACCGTTTCGACCGTGGTCTTTCACTGAAGAACCGCAACTGGAAGCACTGTCGCTAGTCAAGCGGAATGAGACTAGTTTGTTGAGGCAAAGACGCAGGCCGCTCGAGCCTCCACCACCACCACTCCCTGCGCCAATAGAGCTCCCAGGGCCACCCCGAGTCCCCCCGCACCCCGCTGTTGTAGACTACTCAGAGAAGAAGCCCAGAGAGCAGAGAAACTATAAAAACATGACGCGCGAGCGACGGATAGAAGCAAACGCGCGGGAACGCACCAGGGTCCACACAATCAGCGCCGCATTCGATACCCTTCGCCGAGCCGTGCCTTCATACAGCCACAACCAGAAACTCTCTAAACTTTCGGTCTTACGGATAGCCTGTGCATACATCACAGCGCTATCAACCGCGATGGATCCTGAAGCTGACCTCTCCACAGCAGTGGAAGCCGTCACACAAACCATCCACACGGAAGGAAAACTGAGGAAGAAGAAAGATGATCCTTGAAGGCGAAATCGCAGGTGTGGGACATCTATTGAACAGAGAAATGCTCTGCGAAGGTTGAGGCTGATTTCGGTGTGTGGAAAGCTCGGAGTAGTATTGTATTTAAGACAATTGGAGTCCTTATAATCTACCGTCCTAGCTTTAAGCAGTCTGCTTTGGTCTCGACTTTTTTGTCAAGACACGGCCAGTACTACAAACATGCCTTTACCTACTAGCTAGTACAAGAATGACAATAATAAAATAGCTACTTATTTGAAACTATTTATTAGTTGGAAAGCGCCTATGCAATTGAATCTCAACAGACTGAAGATTTACTTTACAATAAAAATGTGCCTAATAAAAATGAGCCTAATAAAAATGAGATATTTTGAAATAAAATGTTAACGTTATTGAAACCAAGATATGTACTGTACTATATTGACAATTAAAATATTTTTTGCAGATAAAAAAGCAAAAAAAACTTGTTTTAACTAATTTTTAGATTGTTTACATATTATAAATAGGGGCACGAAGTGACGCGCCAATTCATTTAAATTTTATCAGATCTCAAGTATGTATAAATTGATTAGGTCCAGGATCCAGCCAGACGATTTTACGATCTTACTTTTCCATGTATTTGAGGATTAGGTATTCTAATTCGCCTTCGTTATCCCACTATAAGGAGCAATCAAGAAAAATCTTTTGAACCATCTCCTATATTCAATAAATAACAGTTAGCAGCTATCGAAAATGGATAAATTTTAATCTTGATTTCAAGAGTTAAGAAAGATAACTAAACTAGCCATTTCCCACAGTATTACACCAGTCAAGAAACCGATATGACAAATTATAGTACCTAAGTACTAGATATAAGTAGAGTCTATGTATTTCGGCTTTAAAACTATATTTATTATATAAAAACGAGTCAATAACTATAAGAATACACTGTACATTGTGTTAGGATAAGGTTTAAATTTGATTGAGAAATAACTCGATCTCGATCGAGGTAGGTAGGTACCTACATTGATTTCTTGTCATCAATCAAATCACATTTACAAAGATATAATGATTTCACTCAATCAAATTACAGTCTTATTGTAACACAAATGTATGAGTGATTTGTAAATAAAATTATACAATTATGTAAAATAGTTTCGTTTAGCGTTAAAATTGTTATAGAACTAAATCAAAGTTATCGTACCTACCTTGAACTTAAAACACAGTGCCTACAAGTATTGGCATCTCCAAAAAAGTATTTGCATTCATAGGTTTCTAGTAAATGGAGTATGTCAATTGACTTTCAAAGTTTGGGTACAAGCTTTTTTACTTTAGTATCTGCTAATTTAGAATGACGCATTTTATAATGAATGTTGGAATGGCACCTTACCTAACTAAGGTATAAGAAATAACTTTGGCGAAAAATAAACCACGGTGAACATATAAAAACATTTGTTTGAGTTTTTCCTAATCTATCCTCTAAAATCCACTAATGTTATGGCCAAGAGCGGACTGTTTTCCGCAACTAGGCCGTTGATGGGCACTTTTGCTTGACGGGTGGTGTTGGCTAGGTGAGCCACCCGATGTCATCCAGGAAGGCCAAGAGCTCACTAATGCTGCCGCAGGCCTCCCTAAGCGTACCCGGTGTTCCGAGGTAGAGTGCACGTCGGGTTGCCTTAAAGGAGGTACAACGAAGTAGTCCAAAGTAGGTAAAACTCTGTAGGTAGTAAGATTGATGGACGACCGACGTGGCGCGGCGGGCGAATGCCCGCTTGCGATGCAAGAGGTTGCGGGTTCGATTCCCGCCTTGGGATAAATGTTTGTACGATCTGCAAATATTTATTCCGGGTGTTCTAGGTGTTTTCTACGTATAATAAAAAATATCTATATATGTAATGTATTGTATTAAGTATATCAGTCATCTAGTACCCATAACACAAGCTCTGCTTAACTTGGGGCTAGATGATGCTGTGTGGATACACATCATCAGTCCAATACATTACATACATATATATATATAAATATTTTATTATACATTTATTACTAGACCGTTGCTAAAAGCTTTATAAAGCTTTATATGAGAGTAGCGTATCCGTTTCCGTCGTATTTCAACCAGTTTTTATACTTTTAAGCCTTAAGCTTCCGGTCAAGTGGCGCCACCTGGCGGCCGCGCGCAGTTTTGCTTTGTAAAATGTACCGCGCCATCTTGAAACTATTGGCGTTTTGTTTTCCGTCGAAGCAACACGTGTCCAGCAGCTATCTCTGCGACGACAGTTGTTTAAAATATTTTAAATTTGTTTCCTCATAGTGTTAATCTATTTAAATTGATATTGTGCTCTTTACACTGTGCAAAGGAAAAAATCGTGAGTACCCTTAATTAAACGTGATCGATTCTTTTAACGATTTTTCGTTGTGATCACGTGTCTTTGATTTAAAATTAACCAGTTTACTCGTACAGACTAAGCATCTGTAAGTTTTAATTTTTCAGTAAGGATAGCCCTTGCGAACTATCAAACGTATTTATTTTGCAACAAGTTGACCACGAGATATGGCTCGTACTACAACTAGTACCAGCCATTAGCTCTGGGTTGAAATATTTCCAGCAGAGCCTATTAATATAGCCAAAAGTGGAACTGCCACTGCTTTTGCCGTAAGATAACCTCACAGCGTGGTTCGAACCCTCGAAACATTTTTACTGTCTGCTAATACGAATAGAAATCTCATACTGAGACTACAATCAGTTTGAATGGTAGTTGGGAAGAAGTATAACTTCCTAGACAGACATTGTATTTACATGTTAAAATTAAAGTTAGGACAACTTTTATCAAGCTATCTGACGTTCAGTGCTTAGCTTAGAAATAAGATATTCTCTATATTCTAACGATGTACTAACTCCAGGTATAATAGACCTGGAAACAAACAAAAAGGGGAAAAACATCTTACGTCACTTGACACTCTCTTATGCTTGTATAAAATGATTTTTATATTATTTATCTTTTAACAAAAACACTGCGGTAACTTTGTCACTTTGCCCTTTATTATTTCCATACATTTTACGAGATCTTTTTTAATAAGTTTGCAGTCACACAGCTAAAAGTAACAAATACATAAGATATTATTACAAGCATAAGTGAATGCGTCACTGAGTAAAATACCCGTACAATTCCTACCTTCCTTCTAGCTTACCTACTTAGGTATTTGAGTGCGAGCAAACCGGGGAAGGGTGCAAATCTATTCTGAGCCAAGACTGGTTCTCGAAGGTGAAATCCAATCAAAGTTAATACCGACCACCCCTCGCGGGGGTAAGGCGTTTATACAACTGTGTTCCATCGCTCGGAACTCAATGAACTTGTAATTATTGTGGCCATCTAAGGTACACAAAGACCTGTATTGTGCACATCTCTTTTTTTTTGGCCATCAATATCTGGTGGATTCTTACTAGACAAATCCAAACCAATAATGACCGCCCCTCGCGGGGTTAAGGCGTTTGTACAACTGTGTTCCATCGTGTGGAACTCAATGAACTTTTAATTAATCTTGCGTTCTAATGTACGCAAGGACCTGAATCAAGCTCAACTCATTTTGGCCATTAGCATCTGGTGGTGTCTCGCAAGAGAAAGCCAACCAATAACAGCCGCCCTTCGCGGGGGTCAGGCGTTTGTACAACTGAGTTCCATTGTGTGGAACTCAATGAACTTGTAATTAATCTGGCGTTCTAATGTATGCAAAGACCTGAATCAAGCACATTCCATTTTGGCCATCAGCATTTGGTGGTGTCTCGCAAGAGAAAGCCAACCAATAACAGCCGCCCTTCGCGAGGATAAGGCGTTTGTACGACTGTGTTCCATCGCATGGAACTCTTTAAACTTTTAGTGGCTCTGGCCTCCTAATGCACGTACATACGTGTATCAAGTACACCCTCAGGGGTTGATGTTATCATAACCACTTTCAATACAAGGGTCAACTTTCTGATGCTCAGTAAGTGAAAACTGTAAGTACTCTGGTATAGTTTCGTTTTATAATAAGAGGCTCGTCGTCGGTTGCGTGTGCCTTAAACATTTTAAAAGCGTCCCAAGTACGCTGTAAGGCCCTAAGAGGTGTTAGAAACCAACGTGTAGCATCTAGGAATAGTTGATACTCATAAGAAAGCCAGTTAACACACTTCCACACTCTCAATGAGAAGAAAGCCTTGTTCATGCATAGGGTATGCATTACACACTGTAAAAAAATGGGTTACACATTTTAAAAGCATAGTACCTACAGTACAATGCTTCCACTTTCGTAATTTCTATTTCTAGTGGTGCAGTCCAATAGGTCAGCCTATCATCATCATCATCATCATCAGCCTTTATTAGACCACTGCTGGATGTAGACCTCTCCCAAGCTGAGCTCTGTTTCGGTTCTTCTCATTCATTGTTAGTCAGCCGTCCTTAATATAATTCCAAGGCGCTACACGATTCGTTGTGTTTGCCAAGCTTTTTTATTTGATAAGTATGTATAATAAAGATTCTGGATTTTGTACAAAACCTGGCGTATTATACAAAGTGAATCTTTTACGAGCGTACTTCAAGTAAAGTCTTACAGCTACTTTTACACCTTATACATGGTTTTGGTTACTTTTAAGATGCCCAAATAATTTTCTGAAGACTTTTTTTACCGAACGAGTTGGATGGCTAAGACAAAAGGTTAGCTATTGATATCGTTAATCGTGTGAATCCCTGCGATCACAAATCAAAGTCAGAAGGCTTTTCTTAGGATAACTTATAATTAGTGTGCTATAGCTGAATTTTAGCGCCATCAAAATGTTGTCATGTTTATTGAGATAGATAGATACATACTTTATTAACATTGTATAGACTATAATTTTGAGAAACCGAATCTCTTCTAAAACTCAGCAATTTTTCTATTTTAAGCTATCAGTTTTTTAGATCAATCGCAAAGTCTGATTTTACCAAATCCATAATTTGAAGATATGTATTTTCTGCTGTCAATGTCGCTAAATTATCCTTTTGCATTTTTTTGTATATGCGTCTAATAAGGCTTTGGAGCACACTTAAAACATTCCACTTAACATTTTGGATGCAGCCGGGCTCGTCCTTATTTCACACGCCTGTCAGAGCCAATCACACATAGTTACCGAGTCACGGCAACGACGTTAGGTACAGTGCGACAAAAGGATGTCAACAATTCCAAGAAAGGAAACTTTACTAAAACATGAATAATTTCATAGGTAATCATGATTGTCCACAGTGATCTACGTAAGTATCAAATCATGCTAATAATTTTTAGGCCATCGATATCCTGAACGGCATCTATTACCGGTCGATGTGGTTTGCTAAGTGGGGAAATTTCAACCACTGACTTGTCTGACTTAAGACCGCATATTGCAGTCTAGTGCAGTCTACCTTATTTTTATTAAATGATGAACATTTAATAAATTTTATAAATAGTTTATTTAAGTAAAAATTACGTGAAGATAGTACAACTATCCTTGAACTATCTCATGGTGCGTTCAGTGTTCTGCGAAACTATACTAACTCGCATAACAGCTCACATAACCTTACTACCGTAAATATGCCTTGTAATACTTCCTCGGGGGAAATTACTTGTTGACGTGCGAAACTCAGTCTAAGCTGTGGCATTTTTGTTCTCTCTCTGTTAATTTATCGGTTTACTGTAAGTGTGGGAATATGAGGAGAAATTTGAAAAACAGACCACTTGGTGTAATTACTACCGCGCACTGCTTAAATATTTTTAGCTCGTGTATGCCTCTTGTGTTTCAGACTCTTACGTTTAGTTATACAATTGATCTAAAAAAGTTTCCAGTTTGAGACGCTGACAAACTTACTGCTATTTCAAAGGATTGTATTGTTATTTAGAAAAATAGTAGCACCACGATACTACTTTACATAACTCAGGAAGACACTTATGTGATCAGCCCTTACGATAAGTCCTACTTGCATTTGATCCTATTCCGCATTGGATCTAACAATAGTATTATTTTAAGTATATAGTTTGTTCAAAAGTAATATGTAAAATTATATAACCTGGTTATAAATCATTACCACTATTTACTGATAGTTCTAAACTCAAGATGAATTGTATTCACAGTTGATCCTATTCCTCATAAGATCTACTGATATTATCACTTCACCTGACAGTCGGTTAAAAACTGATTGCAGTAATTATTATAAATAATTCAGTTGAAAACCATCATCAGAATTACTGATGATTCTAATTCCAGTATATTTTTTACAGTAATAAGGTATTACATAAGGCCGCATTACGCACCGTTATAGCAAGCTAGATCAAAGTGCTGTATAGGGAGACTGCTACGTGACACTTCCGAATATTAGATCTACGATATCTACTAAGCGGGATCAAATATTATCTCCCGACAAATTTTGTGCTTGAGGGGTTTATCAATCAGATGGTGGGTACCAGCACATTCACATGTGATAGGTTATAAGCAAGTACCACTCCATTCTTACAAATCGTCCGGTTGAAGCAATAACTGAGCTTAATAACCCTTTCAAATAATAAAGTGTTAGTAGCATGATGATTTACGAAAACTTTCATTGTTTCTGATTATAATAAAATCTGATCTTATACAAGTAATTACACATTAATTACACATTACAATTACAAGTAGTTATTGTAAATAACTGCAGCGATAGTAACTGATCTGTACACTACATATCAAGTACAATATATAATGTGTTAATAAGTTAATAAAACATAAATTTTAATTTTCTATTCTTAGTAGGTACCTACCTACTTACTATTGTAAAATATTTTAATGTCACATTGGCGCTAGGTTACCACCTATTTCTTACAAGTGGCGACACCAGGCGATAACAAACAGGTCTCATATAAAGCTTTATAAAGCTTTTAGCAACGGTCTAGTAATAAATAGCAACGTTTTACCTGAAATAAAACGTATATTTAATACTTACCTTGCTAAAAGCTTTCACTTTTATCTCTGCCTGGTGAAATTAAGCCAATGGTTTCAAGATGGCGCGGTACATTTTACAAAGCAAAACTGCGCGCGGCCGCCAGGTGGCGCCACTTGACCGGAAGCTTAAGGCTTAAAAGTATAAAAACTGGTTGAAATACGACGGAAACGGATACGCTACTCTCATATAAAGCTTTATAAAGCTTTTAGCAAGGTAAGTATTAAATATACGTTTTATTTCAGGTAAAACGTTGCTATTTTGAATGTTGTTCAAGTAGAAACCACGAACGAGACTGACAGTTGGGATGAGAACCCCATACACGTGAAGCTTCACAATGCACCATTGTCAGTCGTGGTTTCGCAGCGGAAGGGCAAATATAGGAAGTGACCCCCCAGCATCTGTTCCGTTATCAGCCAGCTGCTAGCCTAGATAACACGGCACGCGCCACAAACCGGCTTTTGTTCAAGGGCTTTTGCACATACATACCTACCTACCTACCTTCCTATAAGTCTGTTTATGCTATTTTTACCTATTAGTTCCTTTATTAATTATAAATAGTCACAGAATAACACGCTGTAGGTGATACAGTCAGCTACTCTAGAATTTATACAATTATTATTTGTAACTTAAAATGACATCACTTGGAAGAATGTACCTATTACCATAAATTCTGACTTTGTAAAAATATAAAAGCCATGAAGTCATTTGATTACCTAGTGAATTTGCCATATAAATATTTACTGTAACGCTATGACACAGTTTATTCACGAATTGTATACAGTTAGTATTCTAGCAGCGGCGATGGGCTTGCAACCTGTCACGTATGGAATACTAACTAATGTGTGCAAAATGTGGGTATGTACCAAATGTACTATGTATCTGGACATAACTCTGACTACCCCCTTAGACATCCTTGAAGAATCTCGAGTAGGTACCTACTTGGTACTAAAGGATCAGAGGGGATATCTACCGTGCTTGGGGAATAAAGTCGTGATGATATATACATCCTAAATGAAATCCCTGAAATTTTATTTTGACCTACGACTGACAAAAAGTTGCTAAAAAGTACAAGTAAAAGTACCAGGCCATGCTTTGTTATTAATAGGTGATGGTAACCACTTAACATCAGGTGCTTATTCCATCCGTAAATTGTATAAAAAAACTGCCCTAAAATGATATCCTAGATTTAGATCCACTGTTTTGTTTTATGTAAAGCAGTTTTTCAAAAATTAAATACCTCACGAAATACGTGCAGTTCCATCTACTGGAATAATTTCACACTAGAAAACTTTAATGCTATCGCCAGAGATGTCATTCAAAATAATAACAAATTCTACTCGCCGCTAGATGGCGCACAAATAAAACCCAGACTTGGTAGAATGTAGTTAGCGGTACAACGTCACAGATGGCACACCTAAAAACAACAGTAAGTTGGTAGGAAATTATTGAAAACGCGGGAAATATTCAGATTTTGGATATTTTGTTTATCTTTGCGTTTTAGTATTTCTTTTCTGATTCCTTCGTATTTTTTTGTAAGTACCTACCTACCTACTACATAAGTAAAAAACAAGAATACTTATTGACTTTTATTGTTAACTATAATCTACATTGTCCATTTCAAGCATCTCGTGTCGAGGTGAGCTTTCAAACATTTCACACTGCAATATCTGGCTCCGCATGGTATGCAGGTGTAGTTAGACGGGAATCCACACGTGGAGCAAAAATGACGATCAGGAAATCTGGAATGAACACATTTTTTTACTTAACTAAAAGTTTTTTTTCCAGTCATTGATTAACTTGAGAGACGAAACTCAGCAAGTTCACGTTTCATTTGTGAATTTTGCGTTACTTCATAAAAATATTTGATTATGATGAAATAAGGTAAAATTCTAGGCTTGATCGCGAGGAACTGGCACCTAGTTTTAAGACTGTTTTTAGTGGTAACGTAACTTTGATTCTATGGAATAAATGCCTTTTTCACATTGACTTTGCCAAAGCTGCCAATATATTTTGCCTTTTTGGTTTCTCTACCTCCATTAGCGTGTGACAACAGGCTAGCAAGTTATATGCTACGGCGTTTTGGTACTTGGAAGTTTTGTATGGTTAGGTACTCAGAAAGGGAAATATAGGGCAGACCTACATCAAACAGTAGGTAAACATATGTTGCTTTTTGCTTATCTACTCCTTACTAAGTTAGATTATTTACTTTGATTTATTTACTTATTTATTTATTAGATTGCCACCACACTAAAGCTAGATATTCTATTATTTCGTAAAAAGGATCGTAAAATAATCCTTGTGGCTTGACAGTAAAAAGCACAAGTGAACTTACGCAGAAGGCGGAGCTTGAGCTGATGAGTAATTTGGCGGGTCTGGTCGAAACCCTGCGTCTTCTTCCACCAGTTGCGCAAACGTCTTCCTGAACCGCATCTTGTAATACTCAGCGCTTTTTGCTTTTCTCTTTCTCGTCGGTTTCTCATTCGAGTCCGCAAATTTAGGCACCTTCTTCGACATGACAAGGTCTGCATGAGGGTCTTCGTGAAAGTTGTCATGCTCTAGGGCTTCCACGGCTTTGCGCGCACGTCGCCGTCGGCCCGCGTCATCTAGAACTCTTCGGCGCTCTGCTTCTCTAACTCTACCACTCTCTCTGGCCGACATGTTTGTCTTCTGCAAAATAAAGATAGATGTTATTGTAGTAGTAGAGCTCTTAGTGAAGGGCCGGGAAGTACTTACTAGGGTCATGCCTATTTCTGCCGCCAAGCAGGTTGCTGTGTTCCGGCTTGAAGGGTTGTGGGTGGCGATGAAACTACAGGCACATGAGGCTTAACACCTGTATGCTTCAGCATGACGAGGGCACAGCAGTACGTCGTAGATCACGTTCCCAACGACCGTGACCTGCGAGGCAATGCTTTGTTATAGGTGATAGTAACTAGTTAATATTAGGTGGTCCATCTGCTTGTTCCAAAAGCATTTTATAATAAAAAAAAATTGTAGTTAGATACTTGAGTTTAATATCTTACAAGTGCCTGTAAGTATTGCTTAGAATCATTGCTAATGTTACAATGATAATTTTCACTGGCCAATAAGATGAGATCTTATCTTACAGGAGACAACTCCTAGTACTACTAACGGACACTTGTAGTATTTTGGAACTGGGCATTAAGGTAGTATAAGACAACTGATCTTACTTTATTTACAATCCCTTGTCATGGACTGGAATACTAAGCTGGTCCATCAAATCATCCACCCTAGTTCGCAATGTATCTACAATATCCGATGATATAAACAAATGCGTTTCATCCAGGTCTTGGAGTATAAACTTCCTGCCCAAAGCTAGTGTCTCGTCCAGGTGCAGAAGGAACTGTTTCATTGCTGGATCACTGGAATTAAATAAAAGCATGTCAAAGAAACGAGGACTGAGTGCTGATGAGAAGAGGACTAGGATGCTGGAGATATTTCACAAGAGCAAGGATTTCTTTCAACTGAAGGTAGGTATTTATTCAGGATGTAATAAGTGAATAGCTGGATGACAATTAGGTACCTATGTGGCTAGTAGTTTTCATAATACAATATGCGTAATGGGTAAGTATAAGTAAAAAAAAATCAAAAGGTTAAGCTGAGATCACTAGCTCCCACTCTAGGTAAAATCTGTGTTATAGTATGGGTACATCCAATTAAAAAAAATTTGGTCTTAATATGTAATACATTCCGCACATACAAGTGGTGTCATAAACAATTTGAATAAATAAGTAAAACAATTATATTATTATTGCAGGAATTAGAGAAAATAGCACCAAAAGAGAAAGGTATAACAATGCAGTCAGTTAAGGAGGTGGTTCAGAGCCTGGTTGATGATCACTTAATTGACTCTGAGAAGATTGGGACATCTATCTACTTTTGGTCTTTTCCTAGGTAAGATCAATTTCTTATTTGTTTGCATGTATTAGGTTTAATTAATAATCGAAAATTCATTATTATACACTTTACAAACTAACAATGGGAGATTTTATAGCTAAAAAGATAATCTATTTGATATATTAAATAGTATTGAAAACACACTAAGTCTATAAAGAACAAAGAAAAAAAAAGAAATAGCATCACAACTTTATTTCCCAAACACGGGAGATATCCCCTCCGATCTCTTATAACCAAGTACCTACTCAAGATTCTTTTAGGATGCCTAGGGAGACTAGTCAGAGGCATGTCTAGATACCTAGTACACTTGGTATATGTATACCCATATTTTTGCATTAGTTAGTACTTATTCCATACGTGACAGGTTGCAAGCCCATCTCCGCTGCTAGAATACTAACTGGTTTTCTCACTGTTTTCCTTCACTGTTTGAGAGTGCGCACATATTTTTTTTAAGAACACCACCTTCTTAACTCTCACCTGTGCTGTAGAACTATAACTAGGTACTTTATTTCTTTTCAGTATATTTTTCTGTTTTTACAGCAAAGCAAAAAATATAAAGAAAAGAAAACTGAATGATCTTCAAAATGAATCAGCAGACTTGGCAAAGAAATTGAAAAAAATAGAAGATACTATTGTTAAAGAGTCTGTAAGTGTTATATAAAAAAAACAATGTGGTTGTATTTTGAATAACACCCTAATACATTAATTTAATAATCAGGTTGGCAGAGAGACTAGTGAAGAAAGGTTTGAAACATTGTTAACACTAGAAAAGCTGCAAAAACAAGAAGAGGCTCTCAGGAAAGATTTACAGAAGTATCGGGATTGTGACCCGGATTATATAGCTCAACTAAAAACTGAAACTCAGGTAGATAGTTTAACTTTTTAATCCTACTTTCAATATGTATATAATTGATTGTAAGAATAATACCCAGTTCTAATACTCTACAAGCTTCCATTACGGTCCGCTCGCACAATGATCACTAAAGGATATTTAAATTTAATATTGCTTAAAGTTAGCCCCGTCACTATTTATCTTTCCTTATTTGTAAGAGATGGCAATAGCTTAAGTATTGTGTACAATTTTGACAGATTTTTATAATTGTTGTGCAAGCGAGCTCATAAGTGTACAATAAGTTGTTGCCTGTCAGATAAAACTCTCTCCTGAATGGTCAGTATAACTGCAACTTTAACCAATTAGGTGAAGGCTTATCTGACAAGAAACCATTCTTAATAATAATAATGGACGCTTGATATTGATATTGGAACTGTTCAATAGAAGATACTTCATACCTACCTAGTTTTTTGCAAAACACATCTAATGAAAATTCTTTAAACATGAATATATTATTTGATACATTTTATTTGATACAGGATTTGAAATCGGCAATCAACAGATGGACTGAAAACATCTACATATTGAAATCCTACATCAAGAACACATTTCAAATGGAAAATGATGTTGTTGACCAAAGTTTCAACATACCAACAGATTTAGACTACATTGAGCTCTGATTCTATTAATCTTTTGATGTCGTTTATGAAGAAATATAAGTCTTGAGTTCAATTTAAGTTAGGGGTACGGCTTGTCGTAACATTTCGATTTGGAGGTTAGAGCTGTTAAAATGGAAAAATACTTGCTTATGTACCGGTCAAAATTTGTCCTGTGCCCTAATTTGGCAGTGAATAGTGTATAGAACCTATTTATTATCTGCTATATGAAAATAATACCAACCATTCTACTAACACTCCTTTCATAACATTCACCATGATTCATTTTTTGGTTCTCTTGTTTTGTGATGGCTGAAGATATTCACGTTAAAAGGATGTCTAACTGATTTACACTAATTATAACATAACAAACATTAATAATAATCATTCATTTAACATAACCACGGAATACTACATTAAAGATGTTAGACAAAACAAACAAAACAAACTTTACTACAATTATAATAGGCTTGGAATTCGAAGCCAATGATGTACAGCATGTTAATGTACACCCTGTTGTTCCTGGATTTGCAATATCGGGTGTACATTATCAGCTCGTACAATAACAGGCCTTTTTTTACTGTCTGATAATGTAGTACACCCTGCCAGTTATTTCGAAGCCACAGTCGAATCGTCGGCCGATAATGTACCTTTTGTTCTTACTTTCTAGCGCTGATCCAACTTTAATACGTTAGGTTAGGTTAGAAAATAAACAAAATGCACGAGGCGAGCAAGCGGAGCAAGCATGTTTCGGCAGCAGCCGCTACCTAAGTGCCAGAAAAAGAACTTATGAACGCCAATTCAAAATAGGATAATACGATTTTACTCGTGACGTGCACCTAAGTCGAAGTCGCTTATATACATTTAATGGCTTCGAACTATTATGCTGTACATTACATTACCAATGTGACAATAACTCGCATCCATTTTTCATGCACACCCGATAATGTACGGCCTGATAAAACAACTCCACTTTCGGATTTGGTTTTTCGGGTGCACATTAACGTGTTGTGCATTAACTGGACGTACAGTAAATGTAGCCCGATGTCAGGTCCGGTTATTAAACGGCTATGAAATACGCAAGTTAGGGTAGGTAACCGGCCGCTAATGTTATTGTTTATCTAAACGAACCTACATAGATAATTTTTTTGTTTTTAGCTCCGATGCGCATTTTTTGCTAAATTATTTTTCTTTATCTGTAGGTAGGTAGGTATCGTACCATACATACCTAAGCATAATCAAGAAAGTTTAGAAGTAGGTATGCACCGGTACCTTCCCATTTCTACTCAGGTAGGTTGGTACCTACCTACTTTTGGTTTCAAGTTCAACTCCCAACAGAAATTTTACGGGTCTAACAAGATTATTAACTTTAACACAATTAAGTAATTAGGTACCCAGCAAAAACTTTATCTCATTAAAATTAATTTTTAGAAAACAAACTTTGCAAATGGACGCTCATACTTTGATGAGTTTTGTTTAAGAATTTTATGTAGGCACCTAAGCATTGCAAGTTGCTAAGCTTTTTCCTAAAATATTTTATGAACTTCCTGGAAATTTTATAAACTTTTCTGCTGAATTAATAATTATTAACATTATTTAATTAAATTTTAAGGCAATATTGTAGGTTTCAAACCCAATTGTTGTTTATTAGTTTTTTATTTACAAGAAAACCTAACCACGCCAAACGGCGAGTGAGTGTTAGAACAACCGGCAGAATTGTGAAGATCACGGTTTTGTCACGGGGGAGCCTGACAGCATACCTACTGAGGAGGCCGATGTACTTACTGTAGGTACCTATATGTAGCAGTGAACTTCTGGCGAATAATGCTGATTAATTTATAAGGAAAAAGTAAAAAAAAAAATCAAAATCACAGTGAAAACTATAGTTTTTTGCATGGGTATGTAAAGGCTTACCTTTCAGCTATGATCTTATTTGCAAAGTGCCACAGTTGCAACCGGGCACTATAATCGCTTCACCATCTTATAAAAGCTAGATTTGCTTTACCTAAGTGTAATGCTAAGGTCGTGCCGAGCCAAGCGCTTTAGAGTTCTGTAGGAATACTTTCACTTGAAAGTTATTTTAATGCTAAGTATTTTTATCTCTTTGGCACGCATGCCAGGTGATATCTCAAAATCTGTTATTCGTCCGTTAGGCAAATAATCTTTGAATCTCTATCCGATCATAATTTTATTTATACATCTTGCTGATAGAACATGCAACTTAAGCTTAGGCCTGAGGCAGGTGTTAAGCCTCAAAACTGTCTCACTGACACCCACAAACCGAAGCACAGCGACGCTTGTTTGCGGTAGAAATAAGGATGGCGGTAGAACTTCTACTACTAGGTACTATTTTTGGTTTTGTGAATAGGTACGCGTTTTACAAAAACGAGCTTAACCCTGAACAATAGTTATGAGCAACCCATAAACTTACTGCTTTCCGTTTGCATAATTGAAAATCGGGGCCCTAAAATATATTTATTTTCTATATGAGGCTTGGATAACCCTTTCACATGGGGTCGAATAAAATTGTTTTCTTTCCCTCCCTATATTTGTTTTACATTACCCTTCTTGCTACAGTGGATGATTATGTCTCATGTAGGGATGTCTCAGTGGGAATTTCCAAAGGGTTCTGAACCCTGATATTTTTAAGCGAAAGACTAAAAATTGTTTGCAGCATAGAATTACCAGCAGAAGTTTCTACAGTCAGGGGTTCCCCCGTGTCATGGGGGATAGATAAGGCTCAATAACTCTTCCGTCCTGGAAAGTCGGGGAGGACTCCTATGTCCAGCGATGGATTTCTTCAAGCTGCTGCTGATAATGATAAATGTGCTATGATGATTTTGATACTGAGGAGGGCGACTGATTGATATACAAATATACAAATCCCGCAGCGGGACAAGTTTTTAAATAGTTTTAGGCATGTTTTTAGCTATTAGAGGGAGATTTATTTTAGAGAGAATATTTTATTTTGGAGAGGTATTTTAGGGAGAGAGCTATATGCCCAGCGGTGGACTTCTACAGGCTTTTAATGATGATGCTATAATTTATGCACTAATAGTACTGTAATGGTAGGTAACTACTTAACATCAGGTAGGTTATCTGTTTATTCCATTAGCATATCGAATAAAAAAGTGACGATTTTTAAACGGAAAGGTAGTAAACCGGAAGTTCCAATTCAAACGTAGAAACAAACTAACAAAACTGGACCTCTTGTTAGGAAGGGGGTAGGTACTTACCTACGAATGATCGTAAATCTTGAAGTAAGTGTTCACATACACTCTGTTTATACATGTTGCATCTGGCCTTGCCAAACTAAAGCTTATGGCATGCTTCAGCTTTCTAGCGTTTTTATAAGATACGATTTTTTTATTTTTGACTAGCGGCCGCTCGTAGCTTCGCCCGCGTGGCAGTTTTTTTCCGTTCCCGTTATTTTTTCGGGATAAAAAGTAGCCTATATGTTAATCCAGGTTGCAATCTATAATTATTCCAAATTTCATCCAAATCGGTCCACTGGTTAGAGCGTCAAAGAGTAACAAACATCCATCTATGCATCCATCCATCCATCCATACTTACAAACTTTCGCGTTTATAATAAGTATTATAGTAGGATGATAAAAAGTGTCGGAACACCATTTCTACACCACACTACCGTTCACTACCCTGCTTTTACAACAGTGTCACATGGAGCAAGTTGTCGTGCTCTATTTGGCTTTGCATTGTCCAATGTCCAACACATCTTTGAGATGATTATTTATCACTGTTTGACAGCAGAAATAAGTATGAAGGCCCTTCCATGGACGAACTTTTGCACAAAGAGCTTTAAATAAAAGACACTTTTTTCGGAATCCTCAAATTTTATAATAAGTCGATTTATTCAAAAGTTTGCCTATAACTGTAAAAAATGAAAAGAAAGGAGTTTAATAAATTCAAGGGCACATAGGGTTATAATTATATTTGTAAGGAGGGGAGCTTGTAAACAGTGAATTAGGCGCGCGGTCACAGCTATCAGTGGATAAACAAGCATATTTTGAGCTTTAAAGTCTTATGGAAGCATGGAACTGTAGCATGCATGTAGGTGTGGTTAGATCCTAGAACTACGAGTAAATATGATTGAAAAACCATTTGGGATCAAAGCGTAAAAGCAAATAATCAGATTTCTAATCGTTTTTAGAGTTCCGCATTGTATTTAGACACAGTAAAACTACCAGTTACCTGACGCACCTGACACTTGCACACTAGTGTAGAACTTGACCATTTTTTTCTGTGCTATGTGAGTATACCATATAATTGACTTGGATTCGCTACGCTGCCATTGTGTCGTTAAAACTCAAACATTCGGAGAAGTTCAGAAAGGTAACGCCAGTTTTTATTTTTCTTATGACATAATTAATGTACATAATAATATATGTAGACCAGGGTCGATAATTTTTGAATTTGTTTTGCTTGTTTTAAAAAGTTGGTGTGCTTTCTTTCTTTCTCTTTCATTTTTATAATATTCTCTTCCTTTTCCAATGGGTTTCATCTTACTATTATTTTTTTTCACTTTTCATTATTTTTAAAGGCTTCTACCCTGGTCTAATAACAAACAAAAGAGTCACTAACTAAGGAAGTCCACAGCTGGGCAAGCCTCTCCATATTGTATTAGTTTGATATAGTCGCCACGCTTGGCTGGTATTTGGACTCGACAACTGTTAGGCATGGAAAAAGTATAACAAAAAAAAATTAATTATTTTTTGATTATTTTAAAGTCGTAGTCCGCACCATCTAACCGAGATTCTAACCGTACGTAGCTCCACTTATCCATTGAGTTGATGCAAAATACTATGGAACCCATGCATCTATGGCCCACTTTACTCTTCTCAAATTATTTCAATGTAGTGTTCAAAGCTTATACAAAATAATAACATTTAAAGTAGTTTAGGCCGGTTCTTTGAAGTGAGTTTATCTGGAGCGAACAAAACAGTTTGTTTCTGTAAGGCCACTGTTCTCCTATACCATTAGACCTATACTGCACAAAAAAATATTTATAAGAACAGAAAGTTCTTTTATTTTAATAGGTACTTAAAATATGTGCATATTTTGTTATTTCTTTGATATACGACCTGTTAAAACCTTGTGTTTTTGATTCAGCTTGTTAATAAATGTTTTCTATTCTATTCTTTTCTATGTTCAGGACACAGTAAAATATAACTATCAAATTAAGTATTAATTATTCAGTAATAAGTATTCGTTGCAATTTTGGTAACCACCGGGTAATGTTTCAGTGTACTTCAGCCTTCAGGGATAGGTTATAGGTATAAATATCACCACTGAAGTGGACTTGAAGTGTTTGTAGAGCGAACGTATTTCTTCTGACAAATGAATTTCTTTGTGGTCACCTACACTACTAGTAAAAATCAAAGCTATATCACGAATAAAACCAATTTAAAATGTCAAAACATAGACCGCTTTTTATAGTAGGTACCTACATTTAGGTAGGTACCTACCTATTATGGATCCTTAAGTAGTACTTTTTATATACTTCGCGGCCAATTAGTTAACCTTTTTTGATAGTTTAGGCCTTAGCATCTCTTTACGCATGCCATACTTATTTATAACCTTTGTCCTGACTAACTGATATACTCTTTGAGGATGATGATGAGGATGGTTGTTGGCCGAGAGAGTAGGTAGTCTATATATAAAAATTAATTGCTGTTTGTTAGTCTCGCTAAAACTTCAGACCGGCAGGACCGATTTGGCTAATTTTGGTCTTGAATTATTTGTGGAAATCCAGAGAAGGTTTAATAATAATAATAATTGTTTATTCAGAACAATGTACATAGTGAATAAGATTACAAGATAAAACGATGAAACTGCGAAAGTTTAAAACTGTGTTGCAGTCAAAAGGTGAATAAATATGAAAATGCTCGGAATTGAATAAGTAATAAAAATAATGCGGAACGAAGTTCGCGGGGTCAGCTAGTTAACTATAAATATTGACATAAATTTTACATAATACCATTTAACCGCAGACTAAGCAAATCTTATAGACAACACACAACCTAGACTAGGACCTAGGCTTGAAATTTTTAGGGTATTATATTCGTCTGGAGTAGAAGTGTTCAAAGAAAGAAATTCCTGAAATTTAACCCGTGAACGGGTACTACGGGGGTTGGAGTTTGTATGAAAATACCAACACGCGGACGGAGTCGCTCATTTCGCTAGTGTTACTATGAAAAGCAGCGTAGGCGGTTCGTGTTAGGCTCCAGCACTAAAAAGCCTATTTAGAGCAAGTCTGTCTAAATGAAAACATTACTCGCAAATTATTTCCTCAACAATAATTCATTTGACAGTGTAAGTGCCAGGGTTCCTCAATAAAACGGTTAACGATCCAACGCTTTTACAGGAGAAAAGCGAACGGTCCCAAATACCTTAGAAAATGTGTTACGGATAAGTTTATGTTCCGTAGGTACTAATGTTACACTCCAAACTTACTTAAATTAATATCCGAAATTGTATTTTTCAGTAACTTGAGTTGAACTACTGAAGACGTAGATCGAATAACTTTGACATTGATTTAATTGATTTTGATTTAATTCTCGTTGCCGTCGTCTGTTCTCCGGTCACGTATTATTTGGATGTCTTCAAGAGAAGAGTGAATAGGTATCTTCTAGGTAAACGTACTACACCGTCTACTGCATCATCACTTAACATCAGGTGAGATTACGTTTACGTAAACTGTAAAAAAAAAACGTGGCGCGTATCATACCAACATCCGCATTACAATGCGCGTGTAACTCAAATGTCAACAACACGCATATGCCCCAACTGTCAAATTTGTTAGTAGGCCTCCTCCTTGGAATCATTTAGACTGATGTCATGTGATGACGTCTCAAAGTTATTGACGCGGACGTCCTTGGTGGACGTACTCAGTGAGATAAAGCAATAAAAAGATACCTAACGAATGTATTGAGTATCAGATTGAATAGGCAAAAACAAGTTGGGAGTTTTTGCTGCATTTTTAATTGGCTTCATTCAGGGCTCGGCAAGCTGGTACGGATCTAGGATTTTAATCTGGGGTGCTCTGTCTTGTTACTATCACAAGAAACATAATAAAGAGGCATTCAATATAAATCAATAATAATAATAAACATTGACACAACGCCTTTTCAGCCCCAAATAAGCAAAGCTTGTACTATGTAAATCAGATAGCTGATACAATACCTATATTAATTTATTAAATATACAATATTATTCGTTGCAAATATGTACATACCTACATACGTAAGTATTACATCGAGACACGGAACAAACATCTATGTTCATCACACAAATTATTGTTCTCGGTGGGGATCGAAAACACTACCTAGAAGGCAGGGCTACTACGAACTGAGCTGTGACTTGTATTATACAAAGGAGACTGTGACTCATACTATATGACTTGTATTCGTACAAATTGCAACCCCTGCTATACTCGTTTAGGGGTTGAATTTCAGGAATTCAATTCATAGTACACCTCAAGTGCGTCACCTTAGTGCGCATCAAGTCGAATATACCCCTAAAAATTGTAAGTCTCTGCGACCAGTGCTTCAGACTGTGCGACTGTGCGTTATCTATATGTCAGTCAGGCAGTCAATCAGTCAGACAGGACAAAGATTCTTTTAATTGGTATAGATTTTAAGTGTGTCCTCGTGGTGCCCCTCCCTAGATCCGTCATTGGTGACTGTGGCTTTGGTTACTGAGTGGGGCAGGAGCTAATTTTCAATTCCCTGTAGAGAGTGAATATTTCATCGCATATTTTCGAATAGAAAAACACTTGGCCACGATATAAGTAGAGTACCTTAAAGATTTTTGTAAAGGACTGATGTACCATTCAAAAGATTTAGAAGTTTTGTTCGCGGATCGTTTAATTTTTATATACAGGATACTTAATTTGTAGTTACTAGGTACTTACTTTGAAGACTGTGTTTTACAAGCAACTTTATTGTAAGTATTACTAGCAAAACGCACGTAACTTTTATTTTAATAATAATAACAATGCTGGACAAAAAATAAATAAATAAACAAATATTTGTGGATATTTTACACACACAATCCATACAAGTAGCGTATTAATCATTTGTAAAGCAATAGCTATATTTATTTATACAATTCTTTCTGCCTAGCAGATACAAGTGTGACGTCCCGCCTGTAACGAATTTTATACATACTTCTTTCTTTTTACTAGTAGTAGAGCTTTTAGTAAAGGGCTCGTCCCGGGAAGCACTACCACCATGTCTATCTATTTCGACCGCTAAGCAGCTTACTGTGTTTCTGGTTTAAAAGGTACCCGTAGTAAGTCAAATTCAAAAACAAATGACACAAACAAAAATGTGTTGGGACACAAATGTCAAATGTATTATCCTCCAATTTATCCTGTTGTAATAAGCTATTCTGTCATATACGCGTAAAGGGTAATTCTGCGTGTAATCCACGTAATCCACACAACCATAGTTTATGTAGATACTGCGTCATCATCATCAACAGCCTGTAGACGTCAACTGGACCTCCTCTACACGTTTCCAGGGAGAACGCCCTTCCAGAGGGAGCTCTTTCCATCCATCGGCTTCCCGCGATCCTAACAAATGTCGTCATTCCATTGGGTAGGAAGGCGTTCTACGCTTCGTTTTCCGGTTCGTGGTCGCCACTCGAGAACCTTTATACCCCAGTGGTTATCAGTTCTACGAGCTTTATAGCCTGGCCATTGCCACTTCAACTTGCAGATTCAGATAGATATGGCGTTGGTTCTTCTAAGGATTGCCTCATTTCTGATTAAATCTCGTACCTACTGTGACTGTGTACATATTGTGTAGGTAGATATATAATATACTCGAATGCTTATATAATCTTCCTTTCTACTTAGTCATAGGAGATGGATTGAATGAGAGTGTTGAAAGAGCCACTCTTTAGTTTCAACGTCATGTTGAAAAGCTTTTAAACTATTTATAAATAAAAAACGAAAATAAACTCTTTTGTATTGAAATCTGATTCCTTGTCTATCATAATGTCAAATAGTTTATGGTCTAAAAGAAGGGTTGTTTCTTATATTAAACATGCTGCTGTAGCCTCTTACTACATCCACACAAGATTATGGTACTTTTATGCTTAGTGCATTAAAGCTCGCTGATCAAAAAACAAAACTTTACAATGGCAGAGCGCTTACCTATAGCTTACTATTTTTTTTGGCTACTTTTTGGAACGAAGTTCCTTATCGCGCGTTGTGAAAGAGGGCTAGACGGAAAAAATTCTTACGAAAAGTTGTCACGACACTTTTTCTTACGAAAAGTTGTCACGACACTTTTTCTTACGAAAAGTTGTCACGACACTTTTTGCTATAGTAAGCTATTGTAAGCTGTGCGGCGTCGCATGTTTCTCTGTCTGTCTCTCTCTCTCTTATAGAAAGCAAGCCAGATATTTTCATTTCTATTTCGGATTGAACTTCGTTCCATCCGGGTGTCCCTTGACACCTCTCAAGTTTTTTTACTTTTTTACTATATAAAAATCAGAGGGAAATTAGACAATGATGAAATGAAATGGGCTTTTAATACGAAAGGTTTTTTACGATGTTTTCCTTCACCGTTTAAGAACACTTGCATTACGCACATACATTTTTATATCAAAAAAATCCATTGGTGTGCGACCAGATTCGAACCCACGACCTTAGGATCAGAGGGCGAGGTCACACCCACTAGACCATCACCGGTGCTACTGGACTAGTATGTTATTCTACCTAACAATTTTACTATCGAAGGAACGTCGAAAACACACAAGAATAGGTACCTACTCGTAGGTTGGTACTTAAACAACTTTTCATCTTAGAACCTCAACTTTGGCCGTAGAGTTTATCTTTATATTGGAAGTGAGGTACCTGTGTACTTTACCTATATAATAGACTAGTAGTCCGTCCCGGCTTCGCACGGGTTTTAGTAAAGAACCCTAATTTTTTTGAAAATATAATGTAGCCTATGTCCCCCGGGGATAGTGTAGCTTCCCAACGGTGAAAAATTGTTTCAAATCGGTCCAGTAGTTTCGGAGCCTATTCAATACCAACAAACAAACAATCAAATCTTTCCTTTTTATCATATAAGTATAGATGAGAGTAGATTTCGGAAAACTGAAACTGAGCATGCAGATTTAGGTTCAGATAAAAAAACGCATATAAAAACCATTTCTCTCTTTCTCTATTTTTGTATATATTTGGACGTACCTCTGACTACCCTCCTAAACCTCCTCAAAAAATCTCGCATAGGTACATGGTACAGTTGGTACTTCTATAAGTCTATCTCTATCTAAGAGGATATCTAATTAATAAGTAAAGTAATTTCTTTCTCCTTCTGTAGACAATGTAGCAACCATTACGTAGCATAAGAAAATTCTTGAACAAACATAAAATAAATAAATCTCGTTGGTCAGTAAAATGTGGGTAAATTAAACATTCAAAACGCGCAGCGAGACGAGGTCGAGAGTGACACTTACCTTTTCAGCGCTATGAAAAAATTGCTTAATTTGTGGTTTGTAAAAATTTTTTATGCTGCAATTTACTTTGAGCACTGGTGGGCTAGTGGATCCCGCCCTTTAGCCGTAGGTTCGAATCCGATCACACGACTGAAGTAAACATTCTTTAATTTACGAAAAGTAATTGGCTATGAGAGAAAGAACAGTGCTTTCATATCCCCTCCATGGTAGTGCTAAACGTTTAACGCTACCTTGTTGGAAGTCGCTTTAGAAGTATTACTTCAATAAATATAAATAAAATAAACTTTATTCAGGACAAACACTAGCAATTAAACTAAAATACTTATGTACTGCAAAAAAAAGAAACAAAAATCATTGTCCTACAATAGGCGGTTTTATAGCTGGACGCGATACCTTCCAGACAACCGTAAAACTAAAACCAATGGATTTTTCAATTTAAGAAATGTTTGTGCCAGTGTTCTCAAATGGTGATAACATTGTGTAAAAACCAGTTCGTATGCTAGCAGCGATGGGCTTGCAACCTGTCACGAATGGAATATCAACTATTGCAAAAAGCTATGAATCAAAAGCAATTTTTACACGTAAATCTGACTACCCCCTTAGACATCCTTAAAAAATCTCGAGGCAATTGTTACTAAGAGATCTGAGAGGATATCCACCGTGCCTGCGTATTTAATTCATAAAGCTCTCTATTTACTTTATTTTTCTAATTTTTTTTCTTTCTGTTAAAAAAGCTTTTAGAGCCGAAATTAAATGAATTTATAAACACTCAACCACATATAAAGGCCTGGGGGCCAACCACGTCCATTTTAACCGTTAGAAGCCAAATAAAACCTCAGCTAAAAACTTTACGTGCAGTAACTCAATACAAATGAACTTGTGGCTTGATTGGCGCAATATTTTGATGCAGTGGTCCGAGCATGTAACTTCTATCGACAAATTTTGTCGTATTGATAAATTGCTTTAGTTTATCGTTTTTTTCTACAACCTGCAACTAGCACAGAACTAACCTCAAAATATTTAATCAAGTGATTTCTTTGTCAACAGTTTATTTTTAATTCATATAATTTTTATTTCATTTCTTTTCTTTGTCGACATTTTATCGACGTTAAAGCTGGCCACACATTATCAATATCTCGATAAATTCAGTATTATTTCTCGTATTTATCGAACTAATTGAATTTTACCTACTGTGTTGATTGTCCAGTATTATTATTATTATTACTATATTCAATGCTACCGATCTTGACCAAATTCGATAAAACCTCGGACTATCGTAACTTATTAAATTATATTTACTGATACATGCTTGGTTCACAGTTTTAATAGTCTGTGAGCTTTTGGTTGAGGTTTTGCTTTGGCATTCGGCGAATCTGGTATCCCTGAAGCTGTTTCTGTTATCCAACTCCTACTTTTTAATCATCAGCCTGGTCCTAGGAAATAGGCTTTCCCTATATATGTTTCCAGGAAGAACGAGTACAGGAATTTTCAAGCCAACTACATCCACCGATTTTCTGATCCTAACAATGTCTTCGGTGCATCGGATGTTAAGGCACCCTACCCTTCGTTTCCCGGTTCGTGGTTACCGAATGTAACATTTTTGGCTTTCACATTCAAAGTTAGCACGGTTGGCCCCCAGACCTATTTTAAAAAGTAAGTAGGAAAATCCTACTTTATTTTCCTTTGACAACATTTCAGGCAAAAGCTAAGACAAATTAGTGGCCACGTCCCGAGGTGATAATTAACGTCATTATATTACCTAAAGGAACCTCTGGTTTTTCTTAAAGAGTTTTGTATGAGACCCTAGGGTGCTGTTCCGAAGGCTTAGAGCCTTAGAATAGAATAGAATAGAATATACGTTTATTTGACACACATACACATAAGGAAAATTACATTTAAAAGAGGTAGATAGGTTGGCATACAAACAAAGGTAAAAAATAAGTAGGGAAAAAGAAGCAACATTACATAAGTACTAACAATAAACAGGAACTAGAATTATAAGAAGTCGGTACAAAAAAACAAACAAAAGATTAAAATCTAGGTGGGTACTACCTACCTAATCCTACCTAGTAGGTAGGAAGCCAATTATGAGCACCTTTGTACCAACTCCCGTTTCCCTACTATAGGAAATGAAATGAAATGAAATGAAAAAGTTTATTGACAAAACGCACAACGGTTACGAAATAAAGGATAAGGATAAAGGGAAAACACGGGAAAAAAAAAAAAAAAAATAACAAAACACGACTACCTACTTAATTGGCATAAACAAAAGTCCCGCGCTCTTACCCATTCATCCTATCAAAAAACGGAATAATGTTTAGTCAACTTGGCGCCAGCTCAGCACAAAATGCTGAAGAGGTAGAATGTATCTACCTATCCAACGCTGATTTTCAGCTGCACCAGTTTCTAGTAGTTTCTATAGGTACCTACCTACCTACCACAATATGTGTGCATCTGCCTTTCTCCATCTGAATGTGGCCCTACAGGTCCAGGTTCAGCTTAAATGCCACTCCCAAGCGTTGTAGCGCTGGGAGAAGCGCTGGTTTTCAGTCTGTACCTTAAAAGGGTGAAGTCTTCATTACATATTGCATACACCTTACTAAGTTTAATCGGTACCACTTGTTATAAATACCACACATGTTTTAGTAGTAGTAGAGTTCTTAGTAAAGGGCTCGACCGGGGAAGTACTACTACCATGACTATTTCTCTTCCTAAGCAGTTTGTTGTGTTCTGGTTTGAAGGGTGTGGATGCCGGTGAAATTACAGACACATGAGGCCAGGTTGATGGACGCAGAGCAGTGTAACGAACGTGACCTACAAGGTAAGTAATGTTTTGCTGTAGGCGATGGTAACCACAACATCAGGTGGGGCATATGCTTGTTCCATTAGCATCTTGTATAAAAAAACACACAAAAACGGTAAAAACTAAGCCGTAAGTTTCTTCTCTGTTTTTCTGAGTTTGGTCCCGAGAAAATGGGACGTAGATTTATGATGATATATCTATTCTAAATGATCTTGTCTACATGGGTAAAGCTCACTTATATTCCTAAAAACAAAAGTTTTCAGCTAAAAATCATTTCCTGGAATTTCAACAGGAAAAATTTAGATTTTAGTGTAGCTAAGCGGAAGATACATAGAGTTGTGTTTTTCGATGTAGGGCTGCTTCTACGTTATCCCAACGTACTTTTCATTCGCTCAACAGTCGAATACAGGCGCCCGTTCTTGATAGCCGGCCGTTGCGCGGTCTATAAGGCACTTGCAACTTCGCGCGAATTCAGTTACTACAAACATAAAAAAAAACATTTATATTTAATAAAAAATAATCGTTTCATTTGTAATGTGATCAATGTTGAATAGAAAATATTAAAAAAAATGTGTTTGTGTTTTAAATGTGGTTCCTAAATGTGCTTTGATTAATTATAACTGAAGTGAATTTTTTATCAGTTCGTCTTCCTGGTAAAGTGTTTTTTGGAAATTGTAGCTGTTTGTGTAAGTAAATAATTATATCTGTACCTACCTATGTTTTTAGTTCTCAATTTTATGCAATTAGTCAAGTACAAGTAAGTAGGTGTTTACGGGTTTTACCTTATATTCAATTCGATTGAAAAGTAATCACGCTATAACTACTAAATATGGTAATAAGTTAAGTATTTCATGGTATAAATTTAGCTTTTGGTGATTATACAGAATGATCAATCGTAACTTTTCCATACGTGTACAAAAATATTTGTTCAACGTGTTTGAATTTCAACATTTCAATTTGTTTAAAAAAAAATACTAAGAATGAAGAAAGAAAAGCTTTTTATTGACCCAAACTGACATATTTACGAATGTTTGCTTATCTACTTACGTTTGCTAACTTAAAACTACGTTATACAAAGCAAGCACCTGCCTACTTAATTACGTACCTTGCTCCAAAATGGCAAATATAATAATAATAATTTATTAGGTTGAAAAAATAATCATAATCATAAACCATTTATTGTTTGTGTATCTAGGTAGGTATAAAACAGATATTAAGGTGTAATATATAGAGCACTAGATCCTTTTATTACAAACATTTTAAACACAAAATTACAATCTAACTTAAAAATATAATTTAAATTTACAGGTAGATTTGTCAATGAAATAAAAAATAAAATAAAATTACACAAAATTAAAACATAATAAAGCATATTATAAAAAATAAAAATAATAATATATCAATTTGAATAACGATTCGGTCACGCAAAAAATCAGATTTTACTTATTAAAATGACAGTCAGTAGATACTGATTGGCAAAAAGCATCGAAATTCTTTATTGTAAACATTGAATTGGATCAACATTAGCTATAGCTAAGACATTGTAATTGTTTGTATTGAATTTGGTCCAAGACTGCCCAGAAATAAAGTTGCATTAGGTTCCTTGGATCAATTTTAAACTCTAAACCTATCTAATCTTCAGATCGAACGACGGCTTTCCTTAAAAATACATTTGTTGCCTAAACGCATCAACAAAGTTTGCTAGGTGGTTTTCTACGTTCAATATCTATTTATCAGTCAGTCAGTCAAGACAATGATTTTTATAAATATTATAAAAATAGATCTCAAAACCTATTTGCATTGTTACTAATTACATTGCTTGTTAAAAATAGCGAAACTTTACATTGAATGTCTTGGTGAGATTTAAACTTAATGATAATGCCGGTAACACATTCTAACTTTGTAAACCACTTACGTTGTTTTCATCCTATCTGGAAACTTTTCAATCTCATTACAGAAATAGGTTTCCCCAGTTTTGGATTAATTACATAAAGTTCCGTCAGGTAAATGTATAGATAAGTACTTCTGACAGGATCATTACATTAAAGTTCAAATTAAGGGTAGCAGCTAGTGAACTAATGTAAACTCTTTTACCTCTAGACTCCAAAGCACACGGATAAGTGCCACATTTTCATGTCTGAAATTCTACCTTTTTGTACCAAGTGCTACGCTTCCACATTTATTGTACGGACTACCAAAGTGTGGCACTCACTACCGTCGTCAGTGTTTCCGGATCAACACAACATCAATTTTTAAGTTAAGACTGACTATGTGGATTCTTGCTAAGCGTGTTCCACCTTAGGCTGCATCTTTTCTTTCTGTCAGGTGTGATGGCAGCCAAAAGCTTAGTTACCTTACATAAAAACTAATTTCTGTTCGTTAGTCTCGCTAAAACTCGAAAACGGCTGGACCGATTTGGCTAATTTTGGTCTTGAATTATTTGTGAAGGTTTAAAAGGTGAATAAATCTGAATTGAATAACTAATAAAAATAATGCAGAACGAAGTTCGCGGGGTCAGCTAGTCATTAATAAAAAAAAATAAGCAGGCCCACCTGCTTTTAAATAGTTACCACGACCATACATGCTAGTGAAATTACAGGCACATGAGGTTTAACACCTGTATGCCTCAGGTTGATGGACACAGATAATAATAATAATAATATAAGTCCCATTAGCAAGGCATATAAAAATAAATTATCCGTTCTAATTGCGTTCAAGTGGAGCACACGTGACACGTGACACACATTAGAGAACTCAGAAAGAGAAAACAGAAATTGGGACGGGTCCCATTTTGTATTGTTCGTACGAATAGGTAATGACAGGTCCTGTCATTTTGTCGTTAGGTAGTAAAGCGTTTACTAGCGTTAAAGCTTGGAACTACTATTTTCCTTCTCTTATGTTGTATTTTCTCTTAAGTGCCGCGGAAGAGCGCATGTTGTTTTTGAACTGTGGTTAAACCGTCGCCATAGCTAAGTCGATAGTAGATTTGCATTGTAGGTTATGAAGAAAGAAATTTTCTAAATTCAACCCCTAATCAGGTACAGTGGGGCTTGGATTCCGAATTCAGAAAGAAATAGAAATAGCATCGCGATTTTAATCCCAAAGCACGGTAGATATCCTCCAATCTCCTTGTTGCAAGCCCATCGCCGATGCTAGTATACTAACTGGTTTTTCACGATTTTTTCGTTCACGTTAAGAGTTTTGGCATTGCGCATATAAATTTTTCGAACGGAAAAATCCATTGGTGCACGACCGGAGTTAAACCCACCTTAGGATCGGCAGGCGTATTCGTAGGCGATTTTAGTTTGCGAGCTCGAACTTGCTCCATACAAAAAGTCAAGCCCGCAAACCAAAATCCGGTATCCGCAAAACGTAAAAACTCAGAATCCGCCCTCGGAAGGGGGGTCACTCCCACTAGACCACCGGCGCTCTCATTCAGAATTCAAAATATTTAAAGGCTCAATTAATTCCCACAAAAGCCACCTCGTTTCCTGTTAATTAAAAGATTCAGGTGAGGAGGACTGGTTTAATTTGAACGGATTTCCAAAGCGTCAATATCTGAACATCAAATTCTTATTAAAGGCTAAAATTATCACAAAAGGCCAGTCTGTAATCTGTAGGGATTGTCTGGGTTAAAATTAAATTGTTATAGTATCAGAAAATATATAAAATTTAATCAGAAAGTTGCGTGTTCATATCACGTCGAGGTCACCAATTTAGTGTTTGTGTTGGATCACTAAATGAAAAGATTTAACAGACTAAAAATAATTACAGTTAGTTTTTTTTAATATAGCGCGACCGAGTGCATTAAGGTATAACATTGGGTTATTACAATACATATACATAGATATTTCTTATTATATATAGAAAATACCAAGAATACCCGGAATAAATAATTACAGACCGTACAAACATTTATGCCAAGTCGGGAAGCGAACCTGAAAAATTGACTTTTTGATGTCCGGTTTTGTACTTACGTATCTAAACTTTATGGGCTTACGTTTCAAAGACTACTACCCCATTAGGCATCCTTAAAGAATCTCGGGCAATTGGTACTAAGAGATCTGAGAGGATATCTACCGTGCCTGAGGAATAAAATCATGAAGCTAGTTTATATTACTATTTTTTTATTATTATTATAGAATACTAGTGATATGCGCGCGATCTGTCGCGCTTAAAGGTATTTTATTACAAACTTCAACTCCCGTTGTACCCCTTTAGGTGTTGAATTTCGGGAATTCATCTCAGTACAACTTCTACGCACCAAGACGAATACACCCTAGAAATTCCAAAGCTGTGTTGTATATTTCATTAGATAGTTAGGACAAAGGTTTTTACTGACTGTTGTAACCGTACAAGCATTGTTTTGACAGATTTGAAACATAAATCTATAAAGTACATAGTAAATGCAAAACCGGACATCAAAATGTCCGTTGCTACAAAGTTGTTTTATCAAAAGACGTTTTATAGAAGTGTGAATTGTAAAGTATTTCACACATAACAAGTGCTGTATCTGTTTGCTTTTATACAGAGTCTACGAGTATAACAGATCTCGATGACGGGGCTATACACAAAACTTAAGCCTCGTGTGCCTGTAATTTCACTGGCACCCACACCCTTCAAACAGGAACCGAACCCAATCTTAGAGTTTCTAACCAGGGACCAGGTCAGTGGTATTAATAACTGTATCATTTCCTCACGGTGTTTTCTTTCACCGTTTGAGAGCACGGGCATGGCGCACATGCATCTTTTGTATAGAAAAAAACCAGTGGTGCACGACCGGACCGGAACCCACGACCTTAGGATCAGAAGGCGGGGTCACGTCCACTCGACCTTTATTATTAATCTTATAATTTTAATATTATTACGGTCATGCCCGTACAGTTTAGGAAATGGTAATCGATACCTGCCGCTCCCGTATAAAAATCTTTTTATGTTAAATAATCAAACACTTCAGTTGCGATACACACGGCACGATGCGGTGCGGCAAAATATTTAATGACACACACGTTACGACAAGATTGTACAAAAGGCTAAATACCAATAAATTTGACATTCGTAACGTAAACGACGTATCGTACCGACATCGGAGTTACGGCGCGTTTAGACGGCGCGAAAGATTTTGCGCAGTGACTACGCGGCCGCGGGGAAAGTCGCGAGCTTTTCGCTAGTTTTTTCTTAATGTATATTAGCAAACACAATCTGTAGGCAATGTATGCTGTAATAGAATTACAATCTAGTCATAATGTAGGCTAATGAGTAATTTTAAGCTGACTTAAGTTCTTAGGAAAAAATATTGTTCTATGAATATATCCAATTACAGAAGTTGTTGTGTTCTTATCCGTAGTACTTGCTTGCACACTACATTTCACTTAATATTTGCAAAACATTAACTCAAAAGATTTTTTTCTTTTGAGTCTTCTCACTAGATTCTAATTGAAGAAGAGCTGGATAGCCTTGACATTGACTCGATAAAAAAGTTTACTTGTGAGGTTTTGCATAGTTTTTAATTACACTATCGATGTACTCTATGTTAAGGTCTCAAAGGAGATCGTCATTTCGCTAATGTCCACATAAATTCCGTGCCGTATCAGCCGCATCGCACCGTGTGTCCTCACCGCAACGCCCACACGTCTTCATAACGACTCTTACATTGCACCAGATGTTCTTACAGTTTTCTATTACAAACATTCAAGGCAAACACTAGACGGTTTGCGTTACTCGATTTTATTACCATGTAAATGGCATTGCAAAGTTTATTTTTAAATTATTTAAGAATCTTTACAATTTAGGATTACATTACATTGAATCTACAACTAACAGTTTGGACAAGTGGATATTTTTCATAATGGCAAACAGACCTTTAAAATTCAGATTCTATGAATACTCAAAGAGAGTGCTTTTGAAAACAAAATATACATTTTTAAATTATTTAAGAATCTTTACAATTTAAGATTACATTACCTACATTGACTAACTTATAGTTTGGACAAGTGGATATTTTCCATAATGGCAAACAGTCTTTTAACATTGAGATTCTATGAATACTCAAAAAGAGTGCTTTTTGAGAACAAAATATTACGTAGGCACTTTTGGGCACTTGTAATAAAACTATATTTTTAACTACGTTTTAGCACCTAGACACAAGCAATTTTAAATTTAAAAAACAGAAACCGCCCATGTCTTAAACTCCAGGCTCGGTAGATATCCCATTAACTCTTAGTGCCTATCAAGTAGTACCAAGTAAAGACTCTTTGAGGATTTCTAAGGGGAGTAGTAAGAAGTACGTCCAAATATTACATTTGGCATGTTATACCAATTTTGTAGTACCTAAGTAATAAATAGGTAAGTACGTGACAAGTCCATCGCCGCTGCCTAGAATACGAGCTTTTTTGCTCATGATGATTCCTTTACCGTTGAGAGTATTGCATTGCCAATGTGCTTCTCGTTCGCCTTGCTCCCACTTCACCACTAGTGCTTTTCAAAATACAAATTCAAATTACACACGTAACTCTATTGAAATAAAGTTGAAAATAACACGGCTTGGGACCGCCAGAGGTCAGGTGCGAAAATAGTTTTTTGACGATTTCACACTAATAAGCGCAGTAAAAAAACTCGTTGGTCTAAATGGTGGTAAAACATAAAACGCGGATGTCGTTAAGAAGACGAGTCGCATTTTATACTGAAAATACCATTACTTTTAGGATTGTTTTCCCACATCTGTACTAGAGGAAAGATTTGTTTGTTTGTTTGCATTGAATAGGATTCGAAACTACTGGACCGATTTGAAAAATTCTTTCACAGTTGGGAAGCTACACTATGCCCGGGTGACATAAGCTATATTATGCTGAGTCGGACGCCATTTTGTAGCAGTTAAGTCTTATTTTTTTTTCTTTCAATAAATTTGATATAGTTTTATGGGTTGTTATTTATACGTTACTAGATTAAGTTTCATATTGTATATTGCTACAAATAAAGTGTTTTATTCTTATTCTATTCTATACTTTGTTTTTCGAACGCATATCTAAATGTTAATCATCCGTACCGTGACCCTCCTAATACATGACATTTGGGCTTACGGTACGGGTTTTTTTTACGGTTATTCAAGCAATTAATTAACTGAGTTGACGTTAGCCTCTCAATTTGTAGAACTCTGCGTTATACGCTATAGGTAGTGGGTTCGATCCCCAGCAAGAACCAACATTTGCGTGATGAACATAGATGTTTATTCTGTGGCTGGGCGTTATACTTTTCTAAGCATGTATTTATAGAAAAAAAGACTATTTTCGGTGAGCAAGGTATTTATCTCTGTGCGTATCATAAATTTCGTCTCAATTGAGTTAATCTAGCTGCGGAAACGTAAGAAACAGATATACTTTTGCAGATTGCGCGTCAAATAAACCGCCTGTGACTGATAGCGTTAAAACAATCCAACCATTAAAACCACAACAAACATTCACACAACGCCTTCTATCCCAAACTAAGCAAAGCTTAGTCTAGCTTTGTAGTTTAGCCGGTGAATTTACAGGCACATGAGGCTCAACACCTGTATGCCTCAGGTTGATGGACGCACAGTGTATTGTAGGTAACGAACGTGACTTACAAGGCAATGCTTTGTTATAGGTGATGGTAAATAGTCGGTCCGTGGGCTGTTGCTGGGGAAGAGAGCTACGGAGAGACTCTTCTCCCTAAAGGGGCGTTAACGGGGAGACATCTTCGACTCCGCCGCCGGGGTCTGTGTGATCGTATTGTTCCTTGTGTCTGGACCTGGTTAAGCGACCTGAAGTGATCGTATCATCTGGGTTTCCTGAAACGTGTCTAGGTCTACCTACGGAGGGTACTAAATTGAGCTGCGTGAGGATTGATACATTTGTGCGTTCCGCCGTCAACGGTATTTGCAGCATTCGTCTCCAGCATCTCGAATGCGTCAATCCTCTTTCTCTCTCTAACATACTAACATATTGTCTAGTAAGGCTACAAATAATTTCATTTCACAGCATGAGCCCATAACCTAAGTCGTTACTATGCCACCCTGGGGTCCATTTGAAAGTCTCCATAACTTATCCACCACTTACAGTATGACATGCTGAAATACCAGACCGGAAAATGTTGTAGTACACTATTATTTATTACTATCTGACCCGCACGCGACTTTGTCCGCATGGTTACTGTAGTTTTTACTACTACTAGCAAAATGCACTACTACTACTAGTATGATACCACAGTAATCTACATATCTATACCAATTATAAGAATCTTTGTCCTGACTGCCTGATTGGGATATAGACAACGCGCAGCCTAAACCACTGGTCATAGAGACTTGAAATTCAGAGTATATTTGTCTTGGTGCGTAGAGATGTGTTAAGAAAGGAATTCTCGAAATTCAACCCCTAAATGGGTACCGTGGGGGTTGAAGTTTGTATGAAAATAGCTTCACGCGGACGAAATCAAACCAAGTTTCGCTAGTATAATATAAGCTAAGAAACCTACTTACAACTTTAATAATAAACCTTTGAATTATTGCATGATTCTGTCTTCTGTTGTCTAACTTTATGTTTACTTAAAAAGTTTGTTTGTTTGACTTGATTGACTGACAAATAATTTTCCTTTGAGCCGTTTATTAAAATTTAACAAACAAAGAGCGTTACAACTTTGTTATTACGTACTTAATCTTCTAATTATTTAGGTACTAGGGGAAATGGACACGACTGCGTCCTCGTGAAACTATTATAATACAAACTTCAGCCCCCCGCTGCATCCTTTAGGTGCTGAATATCAAGCATTACTGCTTACTTAAGTAATCAAGTCTGCCGCTGTGATGTATGGTGGAATGAACGAAAATATAATAAAATTAAACAAATTGTACGCACAGTGGCGCCAAAGAAAGTATTTTAAAATTTACTGACAAGTAACTAAAACTTTATTATTTTGTTAAACATTCATTTAATGTAGCGTAATTTTTATTTAAGTAAAAAACATCCACCAATGCTCACATACTTCATAATCTTTTTTCATCCCACAAGAATTTCATTCATACGACTGAGAAGCTCTACGATTATGTCGTAGACCCTCTACGATATTTGAGTCTACGCTACGGCAAGCCTTTTTAAGTTCAAACTTATACTGTAGGTACTCGTACAGTCAACCGCATCTGCAACCTTACGAAAACAGGTACATAAATAAATACTGACATACATTTGACACAACGCCATCTAGCCCCAAACTCAGCAAAGTTAAATGGGAACCAGGTAAAGAATATTCAATTTTTTTTTGTTATCTCAATCATAACTAACTAGTCTCACAGCACAGTTAGTAGTAGCTCTGCCTTCTGCGTTGTAAGTTGTGGGTTTGATTCCCACCAAGGACAAACATTTGTGTGGAGAAGTGAACATCATTGTTTGATGTCTGTCTGGGTGTTATATTGTATTCTAAGTATTTATTAACAAAAAGGTATACATATATAAGGCCTCGCTTCCTATAAGGCTTTGCTTAGTTTATGGCTAGACGATGTTGTGTAAAAAATATCCTTAAATTTTTAAGTATTTTTTATAAAATATAAAACAACACCCAGACACAAAACAACAACTGAATTTATCACACAAATGTTTTTTCCTTAGTGGAATCGAACCTACACTCAGTGTAGAAGTCAAGAGCTACTACTAACTGAGCTGTGGCAACTGTCATATAGCAGTGTGTTTTTACCTAAGAATATGGACTAAAGTATTCTATGGTTTTTACCCCTTGCACACGTTTTCATACGAGATAATAAATGAAGGCGATTTCTTTGACAAAGAATCACGTAGCTTCATTCTCGTTACGTATAGTAAACGAACGTTTATTTTAACACTTTGAGTCATACTGCGCGTTATGTACGGCGACGATAACTCGACTGTGGATTGTGCTGTCGTTTTGCCGCGCAATGAAACTCTCCAAGGCTGGGGACCCACCGAGTATGAGACACGATATGCATAATTAGTCGCCTTCAAAGGAGAGAGGCTGAGTGTATGCTATTTGATAAACTGGGTAGCATTACATCAGCCTAATGACGTACAGAGTATTATTAAAAATAACGAAGAATACGTAGGATGAAGATTTATAAGATATATTGTTGGCTGTTGTGTATTTTCAAGCTTAAGATTGTGGAGTGATCTCCCTAGATATTACAGTATAGTGTTCTTTAAAAATGGCGTTTTTGAAAAATAATTTTTGAAGTGAAAACTTCTTGAGGCGCGCTGAGCACTTTTGTGTGAAAAAAAATCATGGAACTCGCCGTCACCAAACGCTTTCGTGAGCTATATGTATACTGTGTCAATGGCCTAGTTTTCACTTCTATCGGCAGTCCTCAAAGACTGCCTTACTTTTTTTTATCATGGTTTCACGGCACCAGTAGTTTGGTGGGTATGTCCTCGTCTTCTGATCTTAAGGTCATGGATTCGAATCCGATCGTGCGCTAATGGATTTTTCTATCAAAAATGTTAATGCCAGTGCCCTCAAACGGTGAAGGAAAACATTGTGAGGAAGCCAGTTAGTATTCTAGCATCGGTAATGGTCTTATTTGTCACATACGGAATACCAGCTACTGCAAAATAAGGGTATATACTTATGTAAAACTTCGACGTACCTCTAACTACCCTTCTTAAAGACATCTTCAATAAACCATATAACTGGTACTAAGAGATCTCAATCTATACCAATGATTCCCGAGAACTCCCGAAATTCGACTCGTCAACGGGTACAGCTCGAGTTGAAGTTTTTATAAAAATAACTTTTCGCGGACAAGGTCGATCGTATTCTTCTCGTTATACTATAAGAATCTTTGTTTTAACTGACTGACCTGCATAATTGAAACTTACAGTTTTAACCTAAATCACCAGTTGTAAACTCCAACTGTCTGTCTCCAGATGGAGCAACGCTCCCAGGCATTCAGACACTGTGTAGTGTCTAACTGCTTGGGTGCGACGTACTGTGCAGAGGTGAACTAAGAAATAAATCCCTGAAATGAATTCCTTCAAAACGTTTTGAGGGTGAAGCATGAATTAAAACAGCTAATCAATTATAATGATAATAGTACTTCAGACTTGATCCGTCACTTTGTTTGTAACACAGAAACTTAAGAACTATGTTAATGAAATTTCAAGTTGTATTTAAAGGTGAGCATCCAATATCAGGGGGCAGTCTCATCTTTCTGATAAAGCGTTCAGGATGCTGTTGCAGGATGCGTTCAGGGTGCTGTGGCCTTCTCAATGACGCGAATCTTTCGCGCATTATGGAATAAAAGCCGTCTACTCGATTTTCAACAAACATGCCAGAGGCGCAGCGGAAACGTGGCTAAAAGCAAACGAAATCGCTTTAGCTTTTAGCTTTCTTCGTAAAAATAAAGATCTCAAAACTTTTTATGTGCTTGTTAAAGGAGTTGAGAGACTTGGCATTATTATCTACTAACCACTGACAATTCTATAGAAAGAAGGTTTTTTATAGCACCACATTTTACAGCAAAGTTTCTTAAGAGTCCAATTACATGTTTGAACAAAACGTAATTTGAAAAAAAAGTACCTACTTTCTTCAAATTATAATATACAGGTACTGGCATTGCTGACGTAGGGAGCAAAACAGCAAGGCTCAAGTGGGATTGGGCTGGCCACGTTAGTCGCATGAAACCCGAAAAGTGGGCGAAAATAAGTCACTCCTTGGACGCCTGAGGATGGGAAGCGACGACCGGGCCGGCCGAGAAGACGTTGGCGGGACGATCTCGACACACACAAAAAAGATTGGTGGGAGACCGCCAAAGCCCGGGACCAGTGGAGGATTTTGGGGGAGACCTTTGCCCAGCAGTGGGACACAATAGGTTAAAAAAAAAAAAAAAAGGTATATGTTAGAATTGAGGACGTCTTAAGGGCTTACCTATATTATAAACAACCACGACAAAACGCTACTTTATCAGTAGTATTATTCCAATATTAGTAGGGTTAACGTTTTAAATCTATACGACCAGCGTTGGCTATGTCAGTGAGTCAGTCAGAACAATAGTTATCCTCAGGTGTATTTTATTTGATAAAACACTGACTGTGGACTCGTGGTTACACCAGATTGTCACGCTCTGGTGTGACTAACAGAATAGGTCCCTATCTCATGCAGCCTTTTTATAATTTTGACATAGTTCAAAATCCGTCTTTTGCTGTTTCTAACACTGACTAATTAGTTTCTTTATCCAGTGTAGACTAGTGTGGCGATAAATAAGTCTTCTTGAAATAAGGTTGAATTTCGCTTACCCTTATTTTGGCAGCTGCATATAAAGATTGAAGTTGTTCCAACTTCTGACATCCAACGAATGTATTTCTGTGAAGCTGCGAGGCTTCAAAACAGCTCTTTCATCGTTCGGTTCAATAGGTACTATGCAGATAAGTATCTAGAACTTTCGCCATTGCGTAACATAAATTTGACCGGCTTCACAGCTCTGAGGCCCAATTCTCGTATTTTTTTGGGACTGAGACTAAATTGAAACTAGAATTCGATTGTTAATATTGAGCCTGTCGTAAATATCACTTTTAAAGTCAGTTTCAGTATAAATATAAGTATTTTTTTTTATATTGTTCGATATTTTTTTTGATTCTTAACTGGGTTAATCTTTTGTGTGGTGAATTTATGCTGTGTTTTAGAGTAAGAATTTATAAGTATACATTAAAAGAAGAAGATAATTATCCAGTATTTATAAACAAATCTAGAAACTATCAAACTACCAAATTTCATGCAGATCGGGTAAACTGTTCTTAACTGTTATGCTCCGACAAAAATAGATCAAATAGCTTAATATATATATTTGTAATGTATTTTTTGCCATTTGAGAAATGATCACTCGCTTCGCTTACTTGATCAATAATATCTGTCAACTTTAATTGGCTGAGCATGAGATTTTCCTCCTTGTTTGAAGTCGGAAGAGACTTTGTTTGATTCGTTCATTAAAACTTCAGTCGTTTTACCGTTCTTTGTTCTTTGTTCTTCCCACTACGACTTGTTAATGAACCCTTAGTGGTAGAAAAGTACCTCAGTTTTTAAGTTAGTCTATATTACCTACCTCAGTGCATCTGTGGTTTAGTGTCAAGAAAGTAATACGGCAAAGGGGGTAATGTATGTGATGTCAAAATTAGGCCTGTCTGAAATATCAGTTTGATCAATTTGAAGAATGTGAGTCTCGTAATATCATTACGAGAATTGAACTTCAGTTCGTGTAGCTGACTGTCCAAAGATATCAGTTGTGTCAGGTAAAATAGGTCCTTGTTTTAGCAATAGTTTGCTTCATCCGATACCAAATGTTTGCTAAATAATTTATTCGGTAGATAAGATACTACAATAGCACTTAAAGATTAGAACACGTATGTGAAGTGGCTATAAATAAAAGCGGCAACGAGAAGCGTGTGCTTAATTAAGTCACGGGTATTCACGGTTTAAGCTACCTTCACACCCACGTGACTGCAACGGTGACTTGCATTGACTGTAAAGTAGGAACTACATTCAACTTGGTATTTGACTATGTTTGTGCCTCAATCAGGCTTTAAATACTGATTTGGGTGAAATTTAATATACAAGGTGTAATATGAATACTTCTAAAACTGAAACTGCGCGTTAAAACCATGATTCTGATTATAAAAATTACAAAAAACGCTCCTGGAGTTTTCGGAAGTGGTCTTACCTTTCGCAGTGGGTGTATTTCAAGTAAGTACATATTTACAAAAAAAGTAGATAAGTATTTTGTCAGTCATCTAGTTTGCATAGTACAAGCTATGCTTAGTTCGGGGCTAGATGATGTTGTGTAAATAATTACACAAATACTTATTTATTTATTTAAAAATAACAGCACTGTTTTGTAAGTTTTCGTTCTTTATAACGTCTGAAACATAGTCCAACATTATTTTGATGTGACCCTGGAATGTTCAAGTCTCCACAACCAATGGTTTAGACTTTGCTTTGTCTAAATGTCAGTCAGTCAATTAGTCAATTAGTCAGTCAGGACAAAGATTCCTTTAATTGGAATAGATATTTCAGCTTTTAATATTGTGATACCATTTATATTTTAAAAACTACTATATTTAAAAAAAAAAAAATTTAAGTTACGAACTATATACATTCTAGTGTAGCTGACTGTACCTGCGAATATGTAAGTACTTGCTTTTCAGTGGGGGCCAACATCGAATTACCAGGAACCATTTTAATTGGCCGTTGTTGTTTGAATATCACCTTTGTGCAGATTACTATTGCACGAATGGTTCATTAATATTGAGGTTTTCCGCGGAGAATATTTTCCTCAATAATTTATGCTAATTAACCAATTTGTATTAATAGGAAATATAATTGACTAGTAACTTTTGGCACCTTTTAGTTTTATTAATTTGATAGTATTTTATTTTTGTTCAATACTTTTTGGAACGCGTGGTCTGGTGGAAGAGACTTGATAATCCTAAGGTTATGGGTTCGAATCCGGTCGTGCACTAATGGATTTGTCTAATTTTATGCGTCCCATTTTTTGAATAATAATGTGCGCAATGCCAGTGTTCTCAAACGGCGAAGGAAAAACCAGTTAGTATTTTAGCAGCGGCGATGAGCTTGTAATCTGTCACGTGTGGCATCCCAACTAGTAGGAATGAAAAGTTAGTGAAATGGAATTTACTGAAAAACTGTGTACAAAGGAAAGCTTCTTAAAGCTAGGTGGAGTTAATTCTATTAATTATGAACGTACAATATTTATTGATTATAAAATGATTTTATGTCATAAAAACATTTATCTAAGAGCCACCTATAGTTTAGTCTTCTTCTTCTTCTTCTTCTTCTTTTATTATATGGCTTTTCAGCGGCTGAGGGTTGCCACGAATTTGCCAACGTCAAGTGTTTCTTAAATTTATTAGGCAATTCTCTTAGCTTAGGCCGGAGACATTGACATTGACGTTTTTCACGTGTCCCACATTATATTGTTATGTGGTTTTACCCAGGTAAGTAGGTACCCTTTTCACGAGACGCCGAACCCATATCTTGAGAAATTAATAAAAATATCATAAAAAAGTATTGAGTGCGTACCGTATTTACCATTTTACTGCTTATGGAATTCTGAGGTTTTCCACATGAAAGGCAAGCTTATAGCTCTTTCGGAATCATATTCAGGTTATTGCCATTGAGCGTGGCAATGCAGCCAGTGTTTTGGGAACGCTTCCGATTGGTACTGATCTGGATCAGTTGAGCTACCTTTAGATCGTTTACAACGGTCTGTAGATAGCTCAACTGTTTCATATGTATTTTGTACATACCAATTATAAATGCCTGTATTAGCTATAATTTTCTTTGTAAATAAATGTGGTTACAGAATCACTCTCAGTTATTCAGTATTAAGTGTATTAAGTATATCAGTCATCTAGTAACACAAGCTCTGCTTAGCTTGGGGCTAGATGATGCTGTGTGGATCGTCCGGCATTATTTATTTATTTATTTATTTATTTATTCCTATTTCCTCATCACCATCAGTCTGAACAAAGCACTATTACATGTACTATATAGACTATGGTTCTGTGAGAACAGTTACTGCTTACTTTTGAGCTCGTAGAGCAGAGTACAAGTTTTAGCTTACGATGGCCATAACGAACCGGAAGACAAATAAGATTAATAATAATAATAACGCTGGACAATCCACACAGAATCATTTAGCCCCAAGCTAAGCAGAGCTTGTGTTATGGGTATTAGATGACTGATATACTTAATACAATACATTACGTACATAGATATTTTTTATTATACATAGAAAATACCCAGAACACCCAGAATAAATATTTGCAGATCGTACAAATATTTATCCCGAGGCGGGAATCGAGCCCGCAACCTCCTGCGTCGCAGGTAGACATTCGTCCGCTGCGCCACATCGGTAGTCATAGCGTCGACGAAGCGTAAGACCAACGCAACGCCGTTATTAGATTTGCGGGTACTATGTGAAATGCTCTAAATCGTTTTTCCTGGAAACATATTTAGAGAAATAATCATGTCCCTGAATTTCTTTAGGCTCATGATGTTGATGATGTTGCTCCCCAAAATGTCAATAAATTTCCCGTCGTAAAGACTAAGAGGAAAACCAAAATCGACGTGCTGAGAAAAGACGTCTTCTCTTTTATGACCTTTTTGAATCAACCACTATTAACCTTGCTACGAGGGTTTACAGCTGTTTTTCCTTGATAACAGTAACAGAATATAACCAGTAAGCACACTCCTTAAAAGAGTAGTCGTATGTCACTGCCACGTCAACTCTGTCATCAACACTTACCGCCTCTAAATGGTCTGTAAATTCTTATGGTAATAAATAAATAAAAAATAAATAAATAAAAAAAAGCACCGTTATTAGAAACATTCCAAATCTTATTTTCGTCGAGGCATTTGAATCCTCGGTGGCGAAGTTGGTATCGCATCCCAGACTCCCCGTATATGCTAGAACAGGCACGAATTTACCCGGACAATGGATACGAGGGAAATCCGGAAGCCGTTGCTCAAAGTTCGTATCAGGTAAAGTTGTCGGAATGACGGACACATGCCCCAATAAAAAAAATAACCTCAGCCATATAGCTATAGGCTATGCTGTTTAATTAATCTTAACACACACCGACCATTTCACAATGATAAAATGAATTGAAAGTGACTTTTCCATTTTATATATACCATCTACTACTCAAAGTGAAAGTCAAAAAGCATTTATTCAGTAAAATCCGCAGGGATCGTCTTGAAACGTCTTAAATCTAGGTGAATCTAAGCGCCAGTTCCTCGCGACCAAGCCTAGAAGACCCGGCAAGAAACTTACGGCTTGGTTCCTACCGTTTTTTTGCATGATCATGTTACAAAATAATAATAATGTAAATAATGAAGCTCAAGTGTGGTGCCAATCTAACTGAATGCAAGACAGAAAACATGCTAAGGCAATCATACCAAGAACTTAATATGCAACAAAAGTTTAAAAGACAGCATACTATTAAATACATATTCTGTGCCTTAACTGTTAATAAAGTTTTTATATACTGTGACTAAGGTTTATTTATGTCGGTTTGGACACTTTTACCCGTTTTTATTAACACCTAACATGAAGTTACGGCGGTATCCAAAACAAGACTCATTTTCTATAGGCTTATTTTTTCACAGCACGTGTGGTGTAGTGGTAGCAACCACGCTTTCTGATCCCAAAGGTAATGAGTTCAAATCTAGTCGCATATTTTTTTTATACAACTTTCTGATTGAACAAGTGTCCCACCTGATCTTAAGTGGTTACCATCACCTATAACAATTGCCTTGTAGGTCACGTTCTTTAGAACTAAGCACTGTTCTGCGTCCATGAAGCTGAGGCAAACAGGTGTTACGCCTTATGTGCCTGTAATTTCACCGGCGCCCATACCCTTTAACCTAGAAAACAGCATGCCGTTGGCGGCTGAAATAGGCATGGTTATAGGATGGGCTTGCAACCTACCACTTGAATACCTACTACTGCAAAATGTGGATGTTTGCCAAATTTAGTATTTAGACCCTTTAGACCTTCTCAAAGAATCATGGTAGTACCGTTGGTAGGCTTTATCAGATCTGAGGAGATATCTACTGTGCCTGGGAATTAAAGGCGTAAGACTATTTCTATCTTTTCTTTCCGAATAGCAATATTATTTCATAGTACGGCAAACACGTTCCATCCTGTTTGTTCTAGTTGCTCGCGACAGAAGATACTCGTACTGACAATGGACACAAAGACTAACCTTAATTCGTTACTTCCACGCCATTAGACCAAGATTAGGTTAGTACTACATTGATAGAACTGAGATCTTGAGGTATTTTTAGTATAAGTAGATTATTTTTAAATCTTAGTCTTAGTAATAGGGTCTCGTATCTGTCTGTCTGGCTATCTGTCCGTCTGTCACCAAGCTGTATCTCATGAACTCATAGTTAGAGAGTTGAAATTTTCATAGATGATGTATTTCTGTTGCCGCTATAACAACAAATATTAAAAAACAGAATAAAACAAATATTTAAGGGGGCTCTCATACAACAAACGTGATTTTTTACCTTTTTTATTATAGATGGTACGGACCCTTTGTGCGCGAGTCCGACTCGCTCTTGGCCGGTTTTTTCATACTGTGTTTTGGTAGTGTGTGGTGTGTGCTTTGGTAGTTACTGTGGTAGTGTAGTGTGGTGCAGTTGCATTTACCCCATTACACATTTAATAAGTTCCAAGTCTAAACTTACTATAATAAAATAACGCTAGGTATCACAAAACATTTTTTTAATGGAGTATGCGATAAACGATTTAACTTTCATCGCAATTTTGTGATTCATTTTAAAACTCTCAAATTCTTCTAAAGGATTATACTCTGTCCAGTCCAGTGGTGCGAATGTCGGCCAAATATTCACTGCGCCGTACAACTTTGAAAATAATAACTAAATTGAGTATTGTTGCTTTTATGAAATTCTGAGTTTCACCATTCTCGGAGCAGGTTAAAGTATCGTTTTTTTATACAACTCTTTGATGGAACAAGCAGATGGCCCACCTGATGTTAAGTGGTTACCTATAACAAAGCATTGCCTCGTAGGTCACGCTCGTTATGAACGTCACCGACGTTGCACTACTCAGCGTCCATCAACCTGAGGCATACAGGTGTTAAGCCTGATGTGCCTGTAATTACACCAGCACCCACACCCTTCAAACCGGAACACAGCACGCTGCTTGGCGGCAGAAATAGGCATGGTGATAGTACTTCCCCGGACGAAAGTTATCTGTTAATATATTATGTGTTTCGATATATTTTAATTATTTTAGGCGTGCAATATTTTAATTTACATAAACAATAATAAACAAATAATAAGTAATAGTAAATATTTGTGGAATTTTTTTACACATCTAAGCATAGCCTGTTCTATGGGAACCAGATGACTAATAAAATACTTAAACAATTTTTTTTGTAAATACTTATAATTACACCCAGAGAGAGATCAAACATCGATGTTCATCACACAAGTGTTTGTTCTCGGTGAGGATTGAACCCACTACCTAACAGCGCAGAAGGCAGATACTACTGACGACCGATGTGGCGCGGTGGGCGATTGTCCGCCTGCGATGCAGGAGGTTGCGGGTTCGATTCCCGCCTTGGGATAAATGTTTGTACGATCTGCAAATATTTATTCCGGGTGTTCTGGGTATTTTCTATGTATAATAAAAAATATCTATGTATGTAATATAGTATTGTATTAAGTATATCAGTCATCTAGTACCCATAACACAAGCGTTGCTTAGCTTGGGGCTAGATGATGCTGTGTGGATTGAAAGAAAAAAAAAAGAAAGAAAAAAAAAAACTACTAACTGAGTTGCGACGACTGTCGATATTGATAGTATCCATAAACTTCACTATTATTATTTAAATTCACTTGTAATGCTTACGAAAAGTTTTGGGTCCAAAATAAGAGATCTTGTAAATAATAAAGTTTTATTAAGTTATAAAAGCTTTTTCTACGACCTTCGGATTAGGGTGACATGAAAAGTATTAAATTTTGTGTGTTAGGGGGATAACACACACTTACTCTTTTAATCTTTTCTCAATTAATACTTATTGACATTTGATGGACATTTACACAGCGCTACATAACCCTAAACTTAGCAAAACTTGTACTATTGGAATTAAATAACTGATTTTATATTATCCCAAAAATTATTTTCCTCGAGTTGGATTTGAATCCACACCTTTTCCCTTGATACGGGGTCGCGATAACCAACTTTGGTATCGAGAATTCAAATTACCCGATGAAAATAAGTCTTGGGATGTTTTTAATGCGGTACTTGAGCGACCGTGGTTCCATCCGCTATCAATTATCAAAGCCTGTTCGATAACGATGGTCGTGGGTTCAAATCCCACTCGAGGAAAATAATTTTTGAGGTAATATAAAATCTTTGTGATTTCTTTAAATGCGACCTGCATTTAAAGTACTATAAAAAACTAACAAACTTAATAACTGAAAATGCGAATTTGCCAGAAGACAACGAATAGCTGTCTTCAAAAAAATTTTCAAACATTTCTTCTCGTTGAGGAACAACCGCACAGCCTACAGTGCAAAAGGTAGAGCTACTACTAACTAGGACTAGGAGACAGGTCAAAATCATTATCATCATTATCCCGAATGTGTCCCCAGCTGAACATAGAAATATAACTGCTACAAACTTACAAAGACTAACTGTACATATCTACATGTAAAACTACCCTTACTTAGCCTTTTATCAAGACAGAATAGCTTCATCCCAAGGGGGTTCTATTTATGACTGTTTCAACATGGGTTCGGTATGAAATATAATATAGACAAGTTAATATTATCTGCTGGACTAAGATGTGTAACGTGAGATATGTCGCGCTTGATACGAGATATTTTTTCTATTGATGGATATTTTAGAAATACGACCCAAAAATAAGCTGAGCATTAGCATTAAGTCTTCATTAGACAGAACAAGATACATTTTTGGCACTGCCATGTTAGCGCAGGAAGATTAAAGAGGGATTCGTTTTCTGTCATCTTTGGAAGCAAAATTGTATTTCATTTTAATTGTTTTTCTAGAGTTATTTTAAGTTCTGATGGGTAATTTTGGTGGTATTTTAACCATCATTACTTGAGGTCTTAGCACAAGTGTGAACAATTGAAATGAAAGTGTGTTTGTTATGAGGCATCCTGATTTGAACGAAAATGTTTCCCTTTGGTTTTGAAGAAAAACGCCATCTTTTTCTTCAAAACCGATGACGGCTGACTTTACTTTTTTCACCGACTCGACTTGACTAAAAAGAATTTATTCAACCCACTTGACATTGGCGAAATTGTCCGCAAGACGGACAGATGCCACAAAAAAAAAAAAAGATTAAAGAGATATCTCTATTTTGCACGAGAAAACGAGTATACGAAATTTTGTCGCGTTGCACATCTTAGCCGGGCTGATATATTATTATCGGCCGACGACCGATGTGGCGTGGCGGTTAATTGTTCGCCTGTGATGCAGGAGGTTGCGGGTTCGAATATTAAAATAAATAAAAATAAATAATTTATTTATTTATTTAAACCTGACTTTGAATAATAGGTAGGTATATCAAGTTAGGTGAGATCGAGAAAAGTCTTTTATACTAGCTGACCTTGCGAACTTCTTTTTGCATTATTTTTATTACTTATTATCCTATGCCGGCGATAAATCTCAAAACACAAGGATCATAAAAATTGGTCCAGCCGTTCTTCAGTTATAAGTGTAACTTACATTTTCTTTTATATATAGATTTTGTATTAGTAATTTGGATTTCGTAGATAAATTTGTGACGGAATAATACATGAGTTCGCCGGCTGATAATAATATCTTACAGTAACCTACAGAATCTTCTTCCCTTGTAACTTAGTCGGTACTTAGGCTCGTCCCACATGGGTCCCGAGCTAGGGCCGCAAAACGCCACACTGTAACTTGCAACTACTTACGTCAATTGCTTACAACTAATGCAAGTTCATATAAAATGGAAGAAACATGCAGCTTACAGCTCCCTGCAAAAACAATACAATGAAAGTTAATTTAAGGTTAATGTAAAGAAAAAAATGGTTATCTGTAAAGTCGATTTACGGACGATAATTGTACGTGATAACATCATAAGAAAACATCGTGCCTTTCTATCGCTTCCGCGCTCTCGCTTGCACGCGCGGCTCAGGCGAAAAGTAACAATTTTTCGTGCGTGCAACCGCTGGGCGCCGCGCCGGGCGGCGTTCATCGATTTATAAGACGTTATCACGTCAAAAGTAAAAATAACACGAATCACTATAATTACCTTCCCATTTTTCACTGCTGGAAAGCTCATCATTCAATGCTGGACATAAACCTCCCACCGTTGCCAATAGCAACGATTTGGAGCCTTTTTCATCCACCGACTTCCCGCGATGCAAATACTTCTCAGTAAGTAATGAATTTTATGAAAAATAAATATTTTTAAGCCCAGCAGAACTTGGATGTCCAGATTATTGTTGTTTGAGAAGGACGTGAGCATTTTGTATGAAAAAAAATTCAGCACTATAAGCTTCTTAGTTTAATAGCTTGCGTACACCCTTATAGTCGGCCTAGAATCCTTCAGGGACTACCGAATCAATATTCATTTCACTCACAACCCGACTGGTCTGACTACTAAGCAGCTGAAGATAACCGAGAAGTCCTTTTAACATAATTATCCACGGTTCAAATGATATCGTACCTAATACCCGTATCATTAGGCGAATAACAGACGGGACCGTTTGCCGTAGTGGTGTAACACCCAGCGCATAGTGGCGCCCAGAAAAGAGTAATTTAAGTATAGCAAAGTATACATATAGTAGTGCTCATTTTTACGTTATTATTAGTACTTAGAAACCTACTGTAACGTACCTATTTATAAGTTTAACTTTATTTTGGTGAATAAATGATTAATATTATTATACGTGAAGTTATGTTCATAAAAACTTCAACCCCCGTATACGTTAAGGGGTTAAATACGAGTAAGGCGAATACACCATAAAATTTTCAAGTTCTCCGACCAGTGGTTTAGGCTGTGCGTTGTCTATATGTCAGGCAATCAGTCAGAACAAAGATCCTTATTATTCTGGAAACGTATGGGGGTGGACCATGACCTGCAGCGGACTTCTACAGGCTGTTGATGATGGTGATGAACTCAAATACAAATATAAAAGCGTTTTATTGACATAATACATGGTTTACACTCATGGTGTAATAAATCCATAGGCTCCCAAACTAGTTCAGACCTTATTGTAGCAGACCCTGTTTTTCACCTGACAAGGCTGCCAATCACAGCAATATGCGACAGTACTGCTCTGTGTATGACGCGCCTTAGTCGTTTCTCTAAAAAAATGTAATCAGAGTTATTTTTTAATAACATCACAATTATTTGGCAAAAATGATGATAATAACGAGGGTTGGATCCTAAACAGCTAAAACCTTTAGTTTGAATAACATCTGTTAGAATAAACGCCCACTACGGCTCACTGGCTCACACAATAATAAAATTAGCAAAATCTTTCCTTTTATTATTTCTCATCAAGTCATTCTTTCGTGAATGTAATAAAAAGGATCAGGGAAAGCGAAAAGGGTAAAACGATAATTAATACTTGGGTCTCCTACTGGAGGTATTGATTAGGTAAAATACCTATTTACATACATAGAAATGAAATTGAAAAAAATGGGTTTATAGAGGTAATTTTTTACAGTAACAGATTATGAAAAAAATTGTATTTGATTATGTGGTTGGGGTTGCAACCATATTCCTATACTTATCATACCTCACCATATTAACGTAGGTCTTGAAATAGAATCTGTCCCCTGAAATACAGTAAGTAACTTGTTTAGGGGCTGGGTTATACCTTCTGCCCTATATTATTTAGTATAGTAGTGCCTACATATAGGAGTAAAGTGGCTGCTCTTCATTGCTGTCGCTAACGCAAAACAGTAGTTGTAGGTATAGGTTAGCCTGAAATAACGGTTGTCTGGGTGAGATTGCTACCCCCGATAAGTCTGCCGATTGTAGGACAAATCCTTTTGTACTTTGTTATTTTTTGTGCAACTTATAAGTTGTGTACTTCCAACTTCGTTCGATTCTACCAAATTCCTTTTACTTAGGAACTGTTTCGAGTTTCACATCTAGTTATATCTATGGTAACAACTCGACACAGTGAAACATTATCTTCAATATTGCCAACGAAATACATAAAACTGCCGCAATCTACGGATATCTAAGAAACATGCTTCGGTTATGATGCTCGCGTCAAACCTTGCACCGAGTCTGAAAATCAAGGGTTTTTCATCGAAGCAAAACGTATGAAAGCCGAGATTACTGACGCCTAATCATAATAAAATAAAAGCCTTAAAATTACCTGTGTATGCCACTTTGTACCTGTACTGTGTTGTACCGGCCACCTGTGTATGCCACTGTCCTTAAGCAGATGACAGCGACATAACGTCGGTCACACATAAAATAAAGTTTTTTTATAAAAAAGTTACTATTTTGCCCCATGAATACCGACGAGCAATCGGCTGTTTTCTGTTCGCTGAAAAAGAGTAATCGTTACATGAATCAGTAACAGAGATGGCAGAGATATATGGCACCCTACCTTAGAGAATTCTCTCCAAAAGTTTGCCGCAGAGACAACAGCTATCAAAGAAAATAAATTCATGCCCATTGTTCTTTAACTCAACTCATTTCTCACTAGACATGAGTAAGACAACTGGCATATATGTAGAGCTAGCATTAGTTAGTATCTACGTCTGCGGAACGCCTTAGTTTGGTTTGAAAGCTGCAAGTCCTATAAAAAGCCTTATTAAATCTACGACAACCTTCCCACGAGCGACAGACAGGCAGCGAAAAAAACCAGTATGGTGTTTCCGTCTGCTTGATTTAGAAGCCCAAGGCTTTTAGAAGTGTTTCAAAGTAACGGGTTTGAGTAAAAAGTTACCGCGCGTAACTTTACTAAGCCTGTAAGCCATCGCTTCACTTTTTATCCTTTACGTGAGAGCGGGGTAAGCTCCGACCTTTACACGTGTAGGTACGTGTACATGTTTTGCGAATATACAGATGATTGCAGATTATTAAGATTTTAATTTCACCTTATCAGTTTTATTTTAAAGCGTTTATTTTAATTTATTGTAAAAAGAACACAACAAATATATTATAACTAAATACATTAACGAATGTACTCATTAGTAATAAATAATAGTATTTGTAATGGCATGCAATAAGACGATGAAAAGCGTAAATCATTATAAATGAAAAACCAGTAATTTCTGTCATTTTTAAACGACTTCAAAATATTGGTTGCTATATTGACGCGCCAAACGTTTATGCAAAACCAAATTTGTAGACTTTAAAAACTATTAAAATACTTTGCTACGAAGGGCACCACTGTGCGCTGAACCTTAGCTATCAAATGTCAATACATGACATTGACACCTATCATACAGGGAATCTTAATGTGACATCGAATATACCAACTTAGTACGGTCCTAAACAAACATTCAGTAGTCGCTAGCAGTTTACGTTCGTATCGTACAATAATCGTACCTACCTACTGTTGCTGGGTGTTTTCTATAGTAGTACGTGGTAATACACAGTGGACACCGAAGGTCTAGTGGAAGTGCCTCGCCTTCTGACCCTGAATCGTGGGTTCGAATCCAACCGCGCCAATCCGTGACCAATGGATTTATCTATCAAGAATGTATGCGCGTAATGCCAGTGTTCGTGCTCGTTCGAGGAGGTACTACCACTATACCTATTTCGGTCGTCAAGCAGCTTGCTGTGTTTCGGTTTGAAGGGTGTGAGTGAAAAACCGGCCAAGTCGAACTCGCGCACTATGGGTTCCGTACTATCATCTATAATAAAACCGGCAAAAAATCACATTCATTATATGAGAGCTCCCTTTAATATTCTATTTATATTAATATTTTAATATTTTATTTATATTGTATTTGTTGCTATAGTGGCAACAGAAATACATCATCTGGGAAAACTTCAACTCTATAACTATCACGGTTCATGAGATACAGACAGATAGACAGCGGAGTTTTAGTAATAGGCTCCTATTTTACCCATAAAAACGATATTATGAAATTGAAAAATTCTAAGTCTAATTTAGTCGATCACACCGTTTAGACGGCAGCCGTGTGCATAGCAAAAAACGCTGACTCGTATCTAGCGCCTGCGTTTATATTTGCATAGTATTTGCTTATCATGCCAACCGTCAGCCTTAACGCGGTTAGGTAAGAGATTAGAATCGCTAGAAAACGGCTGGGAAAAGTCTTATTGGAAGGGTTTAGCATCCTCAACAGTCCTTAAGTAGACTTCTACCATTATGGACGTTTTTAGGGCTTTATACCTCAATAGGGAAAACCGTAATACTAATAGTACCACTTTGTTGTCTGCTGCTTGTTGCAAGTACGTCTGCTCGATTGTTTGCCATCATCGTGAAGTTTCAAGGTGAATATCCCGAGATAAATCAACTGTTATGGGTGTTATAAATACTAAGTGCTTCTGTAAAAACAGTAGACCTCACGTGGTTTTATTACTCTTATTATTATTATAATAATGCTGGACAATCCACACAGCATCATCTAGCCCCAAGTTAGAGCTAGCTAGCTAGATCAGAGCTTGTAAAAATGTAGAATCCACTCCACAAAACGATAATCGAGGTTCGTATTATCAAGTAATTAATTGAAATCAAGTTCCATCCGCACCACCTGGATGGCTGGTTTTCCACAACCACTCGTTTTTTACGGTCTTTTTTACCGCGCACGAGTAAGTTGTGGAATGACATCTTCGGTCTTCCCGCAGAGTTACAACATTGAGTTCTTTAAGAAACGGGTTAATATTTTCCTTAAAGGTCCGGCAGCGCATCGGCATCGCCACTTGTGTTGCAGGTGTCCATTGGCGACGGTGACCATTTTATGGCCCGTCTGCTCGTCTGCCTGCTATGGCATAAAAAAAAAGCATTAAGTCGACTGTAGAACGTGTTCTTGCTTTGCCGCGTAGTGTAACTTAAAATACCAACACAAACCTCCATGTATCGTTTTGTAAGTATCTCTGTAATGTGTAATTTAGTATGACATGACATCAGTTCTACTCTGTTACACAAGTAATTTGATTTTGTGACGTTTATAAATTTCTAGCGTATAATCAACACCTCTACGCTAATTAATTTAATGCTATTAAATGGTACCTTCAACACTTGTTTGTGGCGCTATCGATCCAACTGGTAGTAACAGCTCTTTGTGAAAGGGCTCGTCCGGGGAAGTACTACCATCTATTTCTAACGCCAAGCGCCGGTGCAATTTCAGGCACCGAAGCTTTACACTGGTATGCCTTAGGTTGATGGACGCAGGGCACGTACCTAACGTGCGTGACCTACAAGGCAATAATAATAATAATAATAATGCTGGACAATCCACACAGCATCATCTAGCCCCAAGCTAAGCAGAGCTTGTGTTATGGGTACTAGATGACTGATATACTTAATACAATACATTACATAAATAGATATTTTTCAATATACATAGAAAACACCCAGAACACCCGGAATAAATATTTGCAGATCGTACAAACATTTATCCCAAGGCAATGTTTTGCTATACGCGATGGTTTGTAAGCAAACTACTTTTTCATGATACTCTGTTACTAATATGTGGATAACATTGTTAACCTTATTATTAACAGTTTTTTGAAACTAAAAAACAAATATGTTCCTTCTTCCTAATAAAATAAAATATAAAGAAAACAGAGATTTTGCAAAAACTAATCTATCTACCTATACCAATAATAAAAATCTTTGTCCTGATTGACTGACTGACTTATAAACAAACGCATAACCTAAATCGCTGGTCAGTAGTTTGAAATTTTCCGGGTATATTCGTCTTGGTGAGTAGAGGTGTAATAAGAGAGGTATCCCCAAAATTCAAATCCATAATCAAATACAGCAGAGATTGAAGTTTGTATGAAAATAACTTAACGTGGACGCTGTAGTGCGCGTGCGTGATTGAGAAGTTTAACTGAATTTGTCGACAAGCTGCCAACAAAGAAATCACTTGTTACAATATGTCATACATGTGTACAATTGTGTATATATGAGGATGTAGATAAAATTCGATAGATAAAATCAGTTCGTCGATATGTCAAATTTGTCGACTGAACTTCCGTGATCGCACGAGTGATCCGATAGCGCTAAAAACTCGTGCACACGTACATGTCCAATAAACAAATCTAATTCGAGTGCTTAGTGAATAGTGGCAAAATTCGCGTAAACATGCTTATTTATGTTATATTGCTTATTGTGAGGAGTGTTTTTTGATATTTATCCTGTTGCTTAAATATCACGAAGAAATTTGAGCAACAGGATAAATAACAAAAAACACTCCTCACAATAAGCAATATAACATACGCCTGAAGAGTTTATATAGACGAATATACATAGATATAGATTTAGGTTCTAGAGTATCATGTGTATATTTTGTGTAACAAATAAATCGATTGGTGACCAGATTTGACCCATGACCTCAGGATCAGAAGGCAGGGTCACTACCACTAACCCACCGCGCACCGGTGCTCACAAATTGTTTAGTTTAGGGATATTTTTTTTTTCCCTAGCCTATTTTGTCCCACTGCTGGGCAAAGGCCTCCCCCAAAGACTTCCAGCTCTCTCTCTGCCGAGCCCTCTCCTACCACGTCCCCTCAAAGGCATCCAGCTCGTCTCGCCAACGCTTTCTTGGCCGACCCCGAGGTCGCCGTCCGTCAGGAACCCAAGGTGTACTGGTGTTCGCCCACCTGTCGAGAGACATCCGGCTAACGTGCCCCGCCCAATCCCATTTGAGCCTGGCAGCTTTGTCTCCCACATCACTTATCAACAAGTTTAGGGATATAATAATAAATAAATAAATATAATCTTTCTTTCTATTTCTAAGTGGGCTATTACGGCACATTCACATTCCCGCCGGTTTTGGTTGTGACAGCCGCTGGCAGTAATTTTCATGTTGACTTCACTTTTAAAAGTGCTGTCAGTGGCACGGCTCAGCCAAGTGTGAACGCTCCATTAACCACATTTTGCATCACATAAGAAACAGAAATAGCCTCCAGTCAGCCACAACCTTAATCCCCATTCACGGTAGATATCCTCTCAGATCTTTTAGGGCTTACCAAGTAGTACAAACTCAAGATGTAGATGAGGATAGAGGGTATATTCATCTTTGTCTTGTAATGGAAAGACTTGAGTATTGTTTATTGGGATTTAATGATTATAATTATTGAATATTACAAAGATTGTTTAAAGGGTAGGCAGGTGCGCGAGCGTATTATGGTTGGTGCGTCTGCTCGCGTCGATAGCGGTTAGGAACTGTCGGGGGTGGGCTGCGTGTGCGCGGGGGAATCCAAGTTAGCGCGTTAACAATCTTAGTTCAGAAATTACTTTCTTAGGGGTAGTAGTAGAGCTCTTAGTGAAGGATTCGTCCGGGGAAGTACTACCACCATACCTATTTCTGTCGCAAAGTAGCTTGCTGTGTTCCAGTTTGAAGGGTGTGGGTGCCGGTGAACCTACAGGCACATGAGGCTTAACACCTGTATGTCTCAGGCAAAGCAGTGCATTATAGGGCACGTCCTTAACGATCGTGCAAGGCAATGCTTTGTTATAGGCGATGGTAACCATCTTACATCAGGTCGCCCATCTGCTTGTTCCATCAGCAACTAGTATAAAAAAAAATTGTGTTACACTGCGGGTTTCATTCCACGGTCAAGTTATAGCTGCCTAACATGTAACGCAGTGCAACTCAAAACGATAATATGAAACTTCGTTTATCGTTTTAAAGTCTACAGACTACCATTGTATTTATTATATATTGTCACGAGACAGTAGACACTCGATTTATCACCAGGTTACTTCCTTTAGTTCCTGCCGGAAGTCCTTGACACATAATAGTAAGGACTAGTTTATAGGTCAAAAGAATAATTAAATAAATAATGCTGGACAATCCACACAGCATCATCCAGCCCCAAGCTAAGCAGAGCTTGTGTTATGGGTACTAGATGAGAGAGACTTACCACATGAGACTTAACACATTTTGATGTATCTCATTCATGAAACATGCTCATGTTTCATGTGTTGCTATTAGATCAGACAGACCATGACCCTTTTTGAAATGAACCCTTCTAAATTTAATTGGACATTTCTCAATGGTAAACACAATAATCATGAGGCATTTCCGCATTCGTTATGTATTAGGGGCGCGTTGGTAATCCTATACATAAGTACAGTCAGAATCAAAAGATTAACCTTATTTATCTATCTTTTAGCTCATGTGCGCCTACTGCTGGGTATAAATAAATAAATAAAAATGTCTGAACATTTTTACATAACATCATCTAGCCCCAAACGAAGCATAGCTTGTACCTACTATGGGAACCAGATGACTGATAGAATACTTATATACTTTTTTTTTTGTAAATACATACACAGAATACAATACAATACCCAATACAATCGGCCTCCTATTTAAAACGCCATTCTCTCCGATCCTGTGCCAGTTTTCCTCATTGCCAGCCAACCTCTGCAACGATATCATCCTACCATCAGGCGGGTGGTTTGCTTTGTTGCTGAGCGTATTTCATCCATCATTCGGTTATTGCTTTTGTCCATCTTCTGTCATTCCTTATCAGTTAACCTTATCAGCTGTTATTTTGGTTTGGATTGTAAAAAATCCCACATTCATGCAGTCAGTCTTCAAATAAAGTTGAAAACTTTGACTGCCCTGGTTTAGAAGTAATTTGCCTTTCAAAACTGGAAATAAAATGTTCATCTACTCATGATGCTGACTGTGCTTCACGAGGTACTCACTCAGAGGGTTGTAACGAGTTACATCACATAAACAACACTAATAAAGGGTATAATCTGAATGAGTAGAGCTGAAATGTGGATAATAAATTTAATAATATTTTTCACGTTAATCTGTAAGTTTGTATTTTCAGGGTATATTTGTTATGATGTGTAGAGGTGTACTAAGAAAAGAATTTTCGAAATTCAACTCCTAAACGTGTACAACAGGGGTTGAAGTTTAATCTAAAATAGCTTCACGCGGACGAAGTCGCCCGCGTTTCGCTAGTATATAATAACTAGCGGCCGCTCGCAGCTTCGCCCACGTGGCAGTTTTTTCCCGTTCCCGTTATTTTTTAGGGATAAAATGTAGCCTAAATGTTAATCCAGGTTACAGTCTATATTTATTCCAAATTTCATCCAAATCGTTCCACTGGTTAGAGCGTGAAAGAGTAACAAACATCCATCCATCCATCCATTCATACAAGCTTTTGCATTTATAATATTAGTAGGAAGTAGGGTACGTAGAACAAAATTTCGCGCGTTTTGCTAGTGTTTGTATAAGTTTATTGCTGTGTATAACTTTATTGTAATGCTGTGATACAATTTTGAAAGTTACGAATCATATACAATGTGCTTACTCGGTTGAAACAGTCTAAATGTAGTACCAGTCCAAGTTTAATCAGAGTTCGCTTAGCCGTGACGAACGGAAAATGATAAGCGCCGACTCAAATCAATTATGCAAGAGCGAGCGTCTTAAAAGTCGGGTTAGACCTTTTTATACCCCAATAATGGAAATCGAACCCTCCTAATGGCATTCTTCTTTTAAGCCATGTATTTTCAAACGGTAATGAAAAAGATTAGAGAACTCACCCGCGCAGGAATAAAAAAACCGGCTAGTGTGAGACGCACTCGCGCACGAAGAGTTCCGTACCATTATCATCATTATGTATATAGTAAACACGGTATAAAAATCACGTTTGTTGCATGAAAGCCACTTAAATATTTATTTTATTCTGTTTTTTAGTATTTGTTGTTATAGTGGCAACAGAAATACGTCATCTGTGAAAATTTCAACTCTAACTATCATGAGAACTCTGACTCTATCTGCCTGTCATCAGGCTATACAGCCTGATGACAGACGGACAGACAGACAGACAGCGGAGTCTTAGTAATAGGGTCCCGCTTTAGCCTTTGGTTATGGAACCCTAAAAACAGGGGTTGAATTTTGTATAAAAAAAAGTTCGCGCAAAAGAGGGGCGCGTTTTTCTAGTTCTAAGTGCTCAAACTATAGAATACGCATACAAATAGATAAATTCTAGCCAGAGCTAACGAGATAGCACGACACGGGTGTAGAAATTCTCAAGTTTCACCTCCCTTAGACGTTTAATTAGATACGCGAAGCCAACGATGACATTTACACTAGCAAAAGGATTTGTACAGTAAGCTACATTAATTGGTAACCCCCTACGTATTTCATGAAAATAATCGCGTAATGGATTATGTAGTTACAACAACGGTAGTTGGAAATCTATACCAATTAACATAGTTTTGCGTAGAATTATGTAGAAAAATCTGAAAGTAATATTTCAAATGAAAAAGTTATGTTATTACCTAAATAAAAAAAAACACATTGTTAATAAAATGAATCTTTTGTATAATTTGTATTCCGAATAGATTTTCCTCTTATTTAATCATTGTTTGAGGAGAGAAGAATACATTCGGTTGAATTAAACAGTCCTGACAAAGCAAATAGAGAGGCGGCGCACGGCGATTCTATTTGACTTTACAAATTTGAGAAATGTTGTTACCTCAGCATACGGAAATTAAACGTGTCGAAAAGCTTTAAGACTTTTCTATCTGTCTCAAGCAATGATTAAAAAAACCGGCCAAGTGCGAGTTGGACTAGCGCAGGAAGGGTTTCGTACCATTATTTGTAATAAAATCGGCAAAAATCACGTATGCTGTATGAGAGCCCCCTTAAATAATTATTTTATTCTGTTTTTTAGTATTTGGTGTCATAGCGGCAACAGAAATCATCTGTGAAAATTTCAACTCTCTAACTATCACGGTTCATGAGAGGGTTCACAGTATGGATAGACAGACAGCGGAGTCTTAATATAGGGTCCCCTTTTACCCTTTGGATACGGAACCCTAAAAATAGGCAGATACGTATTTCGCGCACCACAATTACGATGTCAAAACTTTGCTAATTAGCCAACCTGAGCTGCTCAATCATAATTAGTCATCCGTCCTTCTCACACCACCACCTATGCGATTTATGTGCATGTGGGCGTGCGTGTGTGCAGCGGTGGCGTAGCCTTATTTATAAAATTTGTGAGATGAAGAGTGATTTCGGTAACTTATCTACCTCTTGTTTTTTCTAAAATCATTGTCTACAGAAATATACATAACATATAAATAAGAGCTGTTAAACTTCTGTGTCCGTTACAAGTAATATATTTCCTCTGTGTCAAAAGGTTCTCAAACCTTTACGTATCTGATATCGTAAAATTTTTATGACATAGATTTATATCTAAACCTATGGTTATTGATATGTTTATGAATAATAAAATGTATGGTTAGCTTGGGAAAATGCAACGGTCTCAATTTATTCTACACTTGGTATAAATAGAGTAAGTAAGAAAATGTTATGTATTTAGCTTGGTTTATTAAAACATTTAATCTTATTTTATTCTTTGGAATTTGTGTGTATTTTTATCGTTCGTAAATTAAGTGACGAATTGGGTCATGACGAGTGATAGTGACCCCCCACCTTCTGCTCCTACGGTTGTGGGTTTAAATCCAGTCGTGCACCAATGGATTTTTTCGTTCGAAATATTTGTGTGTGCAATGCCAGTACTCTCAAACTTTGTAACCAATTAGTATGTATACCAGAGGAACGCTTGCTAATCATGCGGCAAGAAGTTGTGAAATGTTCATCACACAATTAGTATGTATACCAGAGGAACGCTTGCTAATCTTGCGGCAAGAAGTTGTGAAATGTTCATCACACAATTAGTATGTATACCAGAGGAACGCTTGCTAATCATGCGGCAAGAAGTTGTGAAATGTTCATCACACAATTAGTATGTATACCAGAGGAACGCTTGCTAATCATGCGGCAAGAAGTTGTGAAATGTTCATCACACAATTAGTATGTATACCAGAGGAACGCTTGCTAATCATGCGGCAAGAAGTTGTGAAATGTTCATCACACAATTAGTATGTATACCAGAGGAACGCTTGCTAATCATGCGGCAAGAAGTTGTGAAATGTTCATCACACAATTAGTATGTATACCAGAGGAACGCTTGCTAATCATGCGGCAAGAAGTTGTTAAATGTTCATCACACAATTAGTATGTATACCAGAGGAACGCTTGCTAATCATGCGGCAAGAAGTTGTGAAATGTTCATCACACAATTAGTATGTATACCAGAGGAACGCTTGCTAATCATGCGGCAAGAAGTTGTGAAATGTTCATCACACAATTAGTATGTATACCAGAGGAACGCTTGCTAATCATGCGGCAAGAAGTTGTTAAATGTTCATCACACAATTGTTTGTTCTCGATGGGAATCGAACCCTACAGCACAGAAGGTACTATAAACTGAGCTGTGACGGTTTATAAGCTGTGTGCCTCACGCATATAGTTTTAGCATCCCAAATCCCGAGGCGAGACGATTTGGGAATATTAATAATAATTCTGTTGTTCTGAGATGATAAATCTGTCGGCGTGGATGGCGTATCATATTATAAAATATGTTCATTATTAAAATACAAGAATTTGATAATATTGTTTGTCCAGACTGGCTAATATATAGTAGGTATATTCAGTAGTAGTTACAGATTTTAAGAAAGGGCCCGTCCAGGGTAGTACTACCACCATGCCTATTTCTGCCGCCAAGCAGCATTAGTGTTCCGGTTTGAAGGGTTGGGTGCAGTTGATAGGGTTTATCTCATATATGTTACCAGAGTTTTTTATTATTTTAAGCCTACATTTAGGCATTTAATTCGTGTGTGCTTTTATGCTCCATGTATTTTATTATTTTCATAATAAAATAACATGCTGTTGTGTACTACAGTAAACCAGCGCAAAAAAGCATTGTACCTTTAGTAAATGCTGAGTGGTTGCCGGTTTTGTCATTGTTGTTTTGTTTTTTTTTTTGCTTAAGGTTTATTTTATCTAAAGGTATAATAATTTTCAAGTCTGTGTAAGCTAGTTACAAATTCTTGTAAGTTTTTAGGTCGTCTTAAGACTTCAGCTACGGCTTAACGAGGTTGGAAGCTAAAAGCACTTGTCCTTTGAAGCAAAGAATAGATCAGTGCGGAAATACGGAGGTTTGCAAAACGCGCACGACTCTACGTGAAGTCATTTTCATACAAACTTCAAAACCTAACACTTTTTTATGAGATGAATTTCTTATGTTCCTTTTTTAGTTCACACCTATATACGCACGAAGACAAATACACCCTGAATTTTTTTAGTTTCTACGACCGGTGGCTTAAGCTGTGCGTTGTCTAATGTCAGTCAGTCAGGTTCATCAGAAGGTTTCTAGTAGTAGCAGAACTCTTTGTGAGAGTTCACAAAGAGCTTTGCTATCTTTACCTACTACTTCGTGTAGGGGTGTACTCAAAAGAACATGTCTAAACTCAACCCTTACTAAAGGGCTTAAAGGGTACCAGGGGTAAAAATATGAGAATATCTTCACGTAATCGATGCCACACGAGCTTCCACCGATAAATAAATATAGTAGTCTTCCTAAATAAGAAGCAATACAGAAAATGGCAGTCAGCAAATAGAGGCGTGGTGATTGACAAATTACTGATTCCACTCTCTTCCAGCTGGTGTCGGGTTCCGAAGCAATTAGTTGACAGTACGTATAGACAGATACAAGGTGAAAAACGACCACTCCCAAAAACTTAATGTGCATAGACAGTATGTATCTACAACGTTTTGACAGCTGTCACAGCTTAGTTCGTAGTAGCGCTGCCTTTTGCGCTATATAGTTTAAGTAGTGGGTTCGATCCCCACCGTGAACAAACATTTATGTGATAATTATAAATGTCTGTTCTGTGTCTGAGTGTTAATGTATTCGAAGTATGTATTTACAAAAACAAGTACATAGGTATATAGCTAGCTTTAATCCTTGTACCCTTGTACCTTGGCTGATTGACATATAGGCACAGCAGAGGTACCTACCACTGGTTGAAGTCTCAAATTTTCTGGGTTTATTTTTCTTGGTGCGTAGAGTAGTACTAAGGAAATACCTGAAATTCAATCTCTAAAAGGGTTGGGTTCAACTATTGGAGTTGTTATAAAAATAGCTAAACGATAGCGGACGAAGCCGAGTGCGTTTCCACTAGTAATACTAATAATTACAAGACGACATTATTTGAGATCTAATTGGTAAAAGCATCACGTATCGAGTGATGTGGACTGAATTCAGAACGTTCGAGAATATTCAACCGTATTATTTATACAGGAGAGATTAATCAAGTATACACATATACCCCGGGTGTCTGTTTAATACGATGGAAGTAATGTGATGTGATAGATCTGAAAGCAAGATGGGTTTTATGTCTTTAGGTTTGGTGGCTAACTGACACGCTCGCGACTTTGTCTGCGTTGATTTTTGAATTTTTCACACAAACTTCATTGCTTTTTCACACCCGCTATAGGGATGATAGCTCAATGAAACCCATACTAAGGTTTAAGCTGGACTATGAGCAAAATTTTGCAAATAGCATCAACATTTAATTCGTTTAGCGTGATGAGTGTACAAACAAACAAACAGCAATTTTTTGTGTTGATTTCATCTTTTTTCCTATTTTTAAATACTATTAGCAAGATTTCAGAAAAATACCTCTAATGTACAGACTGTTTGACCTTTACAGTTTTATTATAGTATAGATAGCGTCTACTCACTCGCTAAATAACTTAGATTCGCTTAGCTTCAATATCGTGGTATTTTCATTATTAAGCTTATTAAGTAGGTATTTTATTAGGTTGGCAAACATTATTTCGAAATTCGTGTCCTTACCTGCATCGGCCCGTCTGAAAACCAGCGCTGCATCATACCTCAGCAGGATTGAAACAGCTTTTGAACTGAGACTAATTTGGCCCCACGCAGTAGTTATTTTTTTTTACCGATGTGGCGTCTCTCGTTTTGCTCTTTGGGTACGGAACCCTAAAAACCACCGGATGCCATTTTGCAATTTTTTGGGCCGTTAATATTTACTGCTGTAAAGTAGCAATCCTGTGTTATTCTACCATCAAAACAAGAACACGAAGAATCCAATAATAAAGTACCTGTAATATATTTTTAAACGTCAAATAAAAAACAGTGTTTTATTAGTTTGAACCTTTTCTTGTTTGTACGAAAACGAAACAAAAAGGCATTTTATTATGTTCAAAAAACATGATTAATGCAGTGTTCAGCTGTGTAGGTACTTTCGTACCTATGTAAATTAAGGTTTTATAATAACCAAAGCCTAGTAGTAGCAGAGCTCTTATAGTCTAGTCTGGTTTCTAGCGCTCCACTGTTTAGATAATAGTAAGTTGTTTTTAGGGTTTGGGTTTTACCCCAAAGGGTAAAACGGGACCCTATTACTAAGACTCAGCTGTATGTCTGTTTGCCAGTCTGTCACCAGACTCATGTTGTATCTCATGAACAGTGATAGTTAGAGAGTTGAAATTTTCATAGATGATGTATTTCTGTTGCCACTAATACTAAAAAACAGAATAAAATAAATAGTTAAGGGGACTCTCATACAACAGACGTGATTTTTTTTGCCGTTTTTCTGTTGCGAATTTAGACCCTCTTACGCCTAAACCTTCTCTACTCTCTTACTATTTAAACTTGTTTAATAAACTTTAGCGTATTTCATGCTTGCAATTTTCATTTGCCACACCTAACGTGATATTTGTAGTACTTACCCGGACAACCGTTCACTAAAAGCTCTACTATTACTTAGTTGGCTTAGTCACTGGCTGTCTTGAAAAAAAACAGATGATTTCATATTTATAAATGTTTTACAAATCAAATATTTTATAACCAACCCGTCGATATCTAGTAAGTTTAGCTGTTTCATTTTATAGCGGTCAGATGTAATAACAAGTTTAACATAGTTTAGGCCCGTCTGAGGGGTGGGGGGATATCCGGTAAGACTTTATGATTCCCTGTTATACGAAAAGGTTTATTTTAAATAAATAAATATTTCAGAACATTTTTACGCAACATCATCTAACCCCAAACTAAGCATTGCTTATACTATGGGAACCAAATGACTGAATACTATTTATATACTTTTTGAAGTAAAAACTTCTTTAGGCGCGTTGAGCACTTTTTGGGTGAACAAAAATCATGGAACACGCGTCCCTTTAATTTAAGGCTGCATACATTTTTGGCCGTTGTGGGGTAGAACAACACTGCATTTTATGTTCCGCAAGCCCGGAGCGTTTTCGTCCGTTTTTGTTTTATAGAACCACATTAAACGCTCCTAGAAAAACTTACTATCAAATTTGTATAATCATTTATCTGCCATATTTTGTATAATAATATGTAATAATATGTTTTAATGTATCTCATATAAGCATGTAAATTGCTATTTTTATTTATTTTATTTTGATGTCTTACGACGGACTGTTTTGTTATTATTTTTTATATTTGTTTTGTTTGGAACATGTAGGTTTGATAACAACCGTGTACAGAGACCATGGTTGGTCACTAGGCTTGGTTATTCAGTAAATTTGTATGAGCTACTGACCAACTATGTCGACATGGTTTTTAGGCCGCCTTTAGGCCTCCGTAATGGTTTGGAGACTGCTAAAACCAGGACCATCAGTAAAAACTTTCTCTGAAGCATGGGTTAGGTATGATGATGATGATGATGTCCCGGCCGATTTCGGCTACAGCGACTGTGTAAACTGAACAGGCATAATTAACTCTAACTTAAAATTAAGGCTATAATGTTAGGTAAGGTTAGGTATATGACACTAGTGGTCACCCATTCAACTAGTGACTGCACGGAACGATCTGTTAGCAATGACTAACAAGCTACCACGAATGATACGTCGAAAAAAAACACAAATATTGGTTTACTTCAAAGTGAGATATGAAAACAATATAAATTTGTGTGCGTATGTATGTATGTGTGTGAATAATACCAACGCTGCCTACGCGGCGTAGCACTGTCTACGAGCGTAACAGAGGTTTTGTTATAAAAGTTTTAGTAGTAGTAGATCTCTTAGTGAAGGGCTCGTCCGGGGAAGTACTATCACCATGCCTATTTCTGCCGCCAAGCAGCTTGTTGTGTTCCGGTTTGCTGTGGGTGACTGATATTTCTGATAGGCTCAATTTGACGATCAAATTCTTGAAACTAGAATTCGATCGTCAAAATTGAGCCTGTCAAAAATTAATCAGTTTCAAATAATACCATTTGGAGATTGACGATCGAAATTTTTATTTTTTGGTATTTCGTTACGTGAATTAGGCCTCTTCTTAATTTACTTACTATGTCCACCAGTGAAATTACCAAGCCTGTTCCTGATGATGATGGTATCGCAGTCTAAGCCTTTACCGACTCTTTTTTAAGGGGTTCCGTACCCAAAGGCGTAATGTTATTAGAGTACCTACCACAATTAAGGTGCAAAAATCTACTAAAAATTATAGTCTTTGTTCTGACAGCCTGACACTACCCAAAGTAAAACCCGTAGGCGTAGAGGCTTGACATTTTCAGGGTATATTTGTCTTGCGTAGAGGTACTAAGAAAGGATTTCCTGGGGTAAAGCGTGGGTTGAAATTTATATAAAATAAGCTTCATGAGAACGAAGATCCTGCCTTCATACATTGACCGAATTGTATGTTGTGAATCAACATCAGCCTAAATACGTCACCTGCTGGACATAGCCCTGCCTTCTGCGCTGTAGGTGGTGGGTTCGATCCTCGCCAAGAACAAACATTTGTGTGATGAACATAGATGTTTGTTCTGTGTCTGGGTAAAAAAGTATTTATGTATTCTGTTTACTATCTGATTCCCACATGATGTTGATGTTGTGTAAAAAGATCTACAAATATTTATTTGTATATTTTTAGTAGTAGTGGAGCTTTATGTGAAAGTGCTCGTCTGGGAAAGTACTACCACCGTACTTACTTCTGCTGCTAAACAGTAATGCTCGCGTTGCTGTGTTCCGGTTCGAAAGGTGTCGGTGCCGCTGAAATTACAGGCACTTGAGGCTTAAACAAACTATGGGCACAAGATAGTGTATCATAGAACATGTACTTAGCATGCGTAAATTACAAGGCGATGCTTTGTTAGGTGATGGTTACCACAGCTCACCTAAAAATAATAAAATTCACGTAAATTCTGTAACAATGTAATTTATGTAAATTGATTGATGAGATTGACGCTCATTTTGTGCCGGACGTCAAGAAAATAGCATCATGTTATCTTCATAGCCAAAAAATAAGAATGCAAATGCGAAATTTACATGAGAAATTTCAAAATTTGCTTTCAAATGGTATATCCTCTTATCTAGAACTTGTTTTGAGAAATGCTTGCCTTTACACTCAACCTTTTGTGTGTACCACAGCCAATTTGTCCAAATCTATGGCTTAGGTTAATAATTTCCAAAAATAGTTTTAGAAATTGATGTAGCATATGGCCCACCTGATGATAAGTGGTACCTAACCATCACTTACAACAAAGCATTGCCTGGTGGGTCATGCACGTTAGTGCCCTACAATGCACTACCCTGCGTCCACCAACCTGAGGCACACTGCTGGTGTTAAGCCTCAGGTTCCTGTAGTTTTACCGGCACCCACACCTTTCAAACCGGAACACAGCAATGCGAGCATCACGGCTTGGCGGCAGAAATGTGTACGGTGGAAGTACTTCCTCTGACGATCCCTTTCACAAAGAACTCTACTACTACTAAGATGAAAAAATGATGTGAAAACCACAAATATTTATATTAACTTGTTATCATTCTTGCGTAAAAATGTCTGGTGATATTGACTGTCAAATACCATTCCTTGTTTTCCTTTTAGTTGAACCAAACACTAAAATACGTCGTAGCTGGAATTTGAGAAAAATATCTTTGTACTAAAAACATGACATCAAACAAAAGTTACTTTTTGTGTTTGCTAATACCCAACTTTTTTTCTCCTCAGACGTTCGACAGTGTTTTGTTTTAGTATACTTTTTGACACTGACAAGACTATTTTGTAAAACAGAAATAAAAGAAGCAAATAAAAAACATCAAGATTTTTATCCCCAAGAATATTTGAGCCGTTTGAGAATCTTGTAAAAGGCAAAACAATCACGTTTGTTGCATGAGAGCCCCCTTAAATATAATAATATATTTGTTTTCTGCTTTTTAGTATTTGTTGTTATAGCGGCAACACATTTAACAAATACATCATCTGTGAAAATTTCAACTCTCAAACTATTACGGTTCATGGTGACAGACGGACAGATAGACAGGCAGCGGAGTCTTAGTAATAGGGTCCCGTTTTACCTTTTGAGTACGGAACCCTAAAAAGCAGAAAACATATGCCACTTAATTGAATTTTCAGTAAGCCTCTCATTCATTGTGAGACTTCATTATATATCACAGTAAGCCAAACTCTAATCTAATTACAGCTATTAATCAACGACTCACTCGATAAGCGAATTCGAGAGCAAAATCAACAAGATCTATTTGATTGATGAAGCCTACCACGCAAAGGATTTTAGACCTTCAGCTTATAAAAATACGTAACAAAAAAGAACTAACAAATAAAAAACTGATGGGAATAGTAGGCTGGACAAATTTTAGACAGTAATACGATGATTGAAGGTTCAAACTTGATTGACATTGTAAGACTGATTTCGGTTTCTTCTTGGGTATGGCGAAAGGTTCTAATTAATGTTTTAGTTTATCTTGGAGAGTGGCTCATGTTGAAATCTTGAAAAGGCAATTGATCTTACTTATAGTACACCACGGCCCTCCCCTTCATACGAGGATGCGCTAGCTAACTGTGCTACCGAGAGTTCAATCGAACTTAACAAAATAATCCTTGGGATATCGTGGCGTAGCTCAGTCTACAGTTTTTACAGTTTCGCAGTTGGTGAGCTACCGAGAATTCAAACAAACTCGATGAAATTATCCTTGGCATGTTTTAATACGGTGACTGACTGACATATAGACCACGCACAGCCTAACCCCTGGTGCACAGCCTAACCCCTAATCGTAGAACATTTAAAATTGTACAGTATATTTTTTATACTTTATAATCTTCGTGGTGCGTCCTCTTCGCACCATGTAGTACTAAGAAAGAAATTCCCGAAATTCAACCCCTAAGTGCGGGTTAAAATTTGTATAAAAATAAGATCACGCGCAAGAAGTCACGTTTGTTTTCCCTAGTCTAAACTAGTTGACGACCGCTGTGGCGCGGCGGGCGAATGTCCGCCTGCGACGCAGGGGTTGCGGGTTCGATTCCCGCCTTGGGATAAATGTTTGTACGATCTGCAAATATTTATTCCAGGTGTTCTGGGTATTTTCTATGTATAATAAAAAATATCTATGTATGTAATATATTGTAATAAGTATATCAATCATCTAGTACCCATAACACAAGCTCTGCTTAGCTTGGGGCTAGATGATGCTGTGTGGATTGTCCAGCATTATAAAAAAAAAAAAAAGTTACTAGAATAAGGTACCGTTGCTTTTTGGCACAACATTTTTTAGCAGGCGTGTTTTTTATAATTGTTTTTGTAATAAACCACATTCTTTAATGACATAACAGTATATGTTACAAAGGGATTAATGACATAACAGTATATGTTACAAAGGGATTATTATCGATATGATACACATGATCTTATTCACAAAATATCTTACGATTCCTCAAAGAGCTTTTATTAAAAAGCACCATCTGAATTGAAGATGAGTGTGTAAGTACACACGATGTTAGTACCTTATTACATTCACGAGGCCTTCAGAGGGCTTAATACGTTTGCGAGGACTTTTGCGCCTAGAAAGCTACTATCATACCTCGTGTGACATTCCTTTAAAATATTAAATTATTTCAGTTCGTACCCACTGTCCACCTCATCTTTTGAGAATTAAAATACTCTTAAACCTCAAGTGGTCTGTTATGTCAGCCAGCCAATAAAACTTAAAAATATATAGATTCTATTCTTAAATACTTCATTTCTTTTCAGGTTCTATGCGCCATGGAAGCCTCAAACCTGTCACTCCTCCTGAACAGTTCAGTGAACATGTCGGAGCCGTTCCAGCCGTACATCGAGCGTCCAGAGACGTACATAGTTCCTTTCATTTTCGCGCTCATCTTTATCATCGGGGTGGTGGGCAACGGGACGTTGGTGGCAGTCTTCGTGAGGCATAAGGCCATGAGGAATGTGCCAAATACGTAAGTAAGAAGCATCACGACTTGAATCTCTAAGCACGGTAGATATCCCCTCCGATCTCCAAGGTACCAAGAAGGTGCAGATACCAGGTGGGCCATCTGTTTATTCCATTAATAATAATAATAATGCTGGACAATATACACAGCATCATCTAGCCCCAAGCTAAGCAGAGCTTATGTTATGGGTACTAGGAGACTGATATACTTAGTACAATACAATAGGTACATGCATAGATATTTTTTATTATACATAGGAAATACCCAGAACACACGGAATAAATATTTGCAGATCGTACAAATATTTATCCCAAGGCAGGAATCGAACCCGCAACCTCCTGCACCGCAGGCAGACATCCGCCCACCGCACCACATCGGTCGTCATTAGCAGGTCACATAAAAAAAACAAATTAAGATTATTTATACAAATTCATAAAAAGATGCTTTAATAAGTTGGAATAGCTTTGGAGAAAAATGGAATTTAGCTTTCTTAATTAGGCTAAGGGGAGGAAGACAATATAATATAATTATTTTTATTGATCCTGATTATCATAATGAGGCTTCGCAACCGCGCATCTCATGTAATAAAAATACGTTAAAATTGTGTGACAACTTTCTAACATAGTTGTTATTATAAAGATGTAATGTTTGGACGTGCTTGCTGACTACCTTCTTGAAGATACTCCAATGTCAATCGGAAGTGTTCCCAAAGCACTGGCTGCAGCCACGCTGAATGGCAATGCTGATTCGCTGACCCAGATACTCACCAGCCCTCGGGTTACGCGTCGCTACGTCCAGACGCCAGAAAGAATTTAAAAAACCCTGAAGGCCTCGGTACCCAACGGACCTAGAGTCTCGAATTCAAGAGGAGCAAATGTGTAGGCTCTAGATCTGCATATTTGCGCCTCTTGATCCTCCCTTATATTATTTTTAAAGAATCTTGTGTAGGTACTTGGTACTAAGATATCTGATGGGATATCTACCATGCCTGGGCATTAGAGTCATAAAGTTTTTTATATAAATGCTCTGTTCAATATCCACCAATTTATCACACTTTAGTACTTACATGTACAGGGTGTAAAAACCAAAACACAATAAATGTCATGCTCTACCCATATAGCCCATAAGGAAGACAAAATAGCTGTAACCCGAAGGATACTTAGTTTACGACCACATATTATGTAAGTTTAGATATTAGTATGTGTTTACGACTATTTCAATACGGGTTTGGGTAAATGAAACATCATATAAATAGGTGCACTTCCTCTTAACATTTATATGGTCAATATAATACTATCTGAAATAGTTTTACGATTTTAATCCCAAGGCATGGTAGGCATCTCCTCAGGCATTTTTGTATCTAGTAGTACTAACTTAAGATTCTTTGAGGATGTATAAGGGGTGTAGTCAGAGGTATGTACAAATATTATGTGATTATATGAAATAATGAATCTGAATAAATGTTGATGCTATTTGAAAAATAATTAGCTTATAGTCCAACTTAAAACTTACTGAGTTTCTTTGAGCTTACATCCCTAAAATGGGTGTAAAAAGGAGGATGAATTTTATATGACAAACTATAGTAACCACAAAAACAAAGTCGCGAACGAGTCAGGTAGTTCGTAATAAGGGTCATTGGTAGGTATTTATTGTGCTGGGACACTTTAAAAAATCTCAGTCACAAACGAGGCCCTTGTTTGGATTTAAATCCATATTTTTCCAAGCATAATGCGTTTTCGTACTACAATCTAAAAATACCGTATACAGCAGAAATAGACACTGTTTACCATAAAATACGTTTTTCGAAGTAATATTTTTACACTCTTTATGTTACTAGGTATCCAATTATTCTATTTAACTAATTGTGTCAGTGGAAACCAGACTGAAACCTTCAACGCTATTTGATTTAAATGCGGGTAGTTTTCAATTTCACAATAATGAATTACCTATTACCATAAATAGCACTATTGTTATTTATTGCATAAGCACAACTATTTTCAGCAAACTAATATGATGGTATTTCGATATCATAACAAATACAAGTATTTGAAGTAGATATGTACAAAATATATAGTCTACTTTAAAATAAATAAATATTTATGGACATTTTTACATAACATCATCTAACCTCAAACTAAGCAAAGGTTGGACTTTATCAAACTGTTGAGCTATCTGCAGACTTTCGCAAACAATCTAGAGATATCCTTGTGATCCTTTTTACATCAGCATCAATCCTTTCGAATCCGGTCGTGAACCTATGGATTTTTCTACACGAAAACTTTATGTGCATAAAGCTATTGCTCTCAAACGGTGAAGGAATACATCGTGAGATACTAGATATTATTCTAGCAGCGGCGATGGGCTTGCGACCTGTCACGTTAGGAATACCAAATGATACATCTGGACGTACAGTCAGCTGCACTAGAATGTATACAATCTGTAACTTTCACAACGGTATTACAGCAAAACAATGAACTTTTACACCTTAAAAAATAAAATCATGAAATTAGTTGATGATCTCACTTATTTTTGGAATAATTGTCGTGTAAATATTTTTAGCGCCGCTCTGAAACCATTTTGAAAGTAACAAATTGTATACATTCTAGTGCAGCTGACTGTACCTCTGACTAATAGCCCTCAGACCTAGTCGAAGAATCTTAAGTAGTTGGTACGAAAGGATCTAAGGGGATATCTACCGTGCTTGAGGATTAAAGTCGTGATGCAGTTTTTTCTAAGTACAACATGAAGTTCATAAGGAAGCAGTTTATAGCTGATATATCTTTCCAGGTACATCCTCTCGCTAGCCTTAGCAGATCTTCTGGTCATCATCACCTGTGTTCCATTCACGTCTACCGTCTACACGGTGGAGTCATGGCCGTGGGGTGACCTCGTCTGCCGCGTGTCAGAAGCAGCTAAGGATGTCAGCATCGGAGTATCGGTGTTCACGCTGACAGCGCTGTCCGCTGACAGATACTTCGCAATTGTAGATCCATTGAGAAAGCTACATGCTACCGGTAAGTGGTAATCTCACTGCTAAGGTTAATTAATAATAATAATGCTGGATAATCCACAAGGCATCATTTAGCCCCAGGCTAAGCAAAGCTTGTGTTATGGGTACCAGATGACTGATATACTTAATACAATACACTACATACATAGATATTTTTTATTATACATAGAAAACACCCAAAAAACCCAGAATAAATATTTGCAGATCGTACAAACATTTATCCTAAGGCGGGAATCGAACCCGCAACTTCCTGCATCGCAGGCGGACATTTGCCCACCGCGCCACTTACACACACGTAATTGTACTAAGCCTAAGTGTAACTACATAACCCAAGCGTTGATCAACTGCTTTATTTTGATTTAATAAATAGCTAAAACTAGTAGTTTTTCTAGTTTATGATAAATGCGACGGCTCTAAGCTGTCACAAAATATTCCGTATACAAAATAAACTTCATATTTTGACAGCTTACTTCATGGAAAATGTAGGATACGGATAAAAAGCAACTTTAAATATATTTTATGACAGCACTATTTAAGCCGAAAGGAGTAGTTTCACACAATTTCACTTGAACCGTTACTTACTACAAAATAACATTGTTTGCGGTGAAACGTCCTTTGGGACAACCTTTGTCTGCTTAGAATATACAAATATTTATAGGAATCATTTCTTACCGATCTATACCGATAGTTCTTCGGAAGGAATAATATTTTTAAAGTAAAATAAAGCTTTTTCACTTCTCTTACTCAAAAAGGCCGTCATTGTAGCATAGGTACTAGAGCGGGTATAAAATAGCCTTTCATCCTCTAGGGGTTTTCTTTTTTTTTAATTTTTGTGTGTCAAATGACAATGAGCCTACAAAAACGAAAAAGTTTTTAGTCATAAGTAGAATAATCATGAATAAAGACTCGACTTATTACTGTTTCATAAAAAAAGGACTTCATTTTAATTTTGAAAATGGAACTAAAATCGGCGATCTCTGGTAGAATGCATGCAATGTGTTGCGGCTACAGAAGAAACAAAAAAAAACATTGGCGCGAAATCTTTATAATTTTTCTCTAATTGCAAATCGAATTGGTAGGACCGCAACCTTAGACGAGTAAACCAGCGTCTAAGACCGCAACCGATATGGATGTCATTTTTGATGGCAGTAAACACTGTCGCGTCGCTACTACCACTAGTGTGAACAAGAAGCACCGCCACTACGAACGAGTGAAGTGATCATGATATAGTGGTAACGTAAGCGATCTTCCTTTGTTTGTTTGTTTATGCATAATTTTCGAACCGTTGTTGATCCGATATACGTGAAATTTGGTCCGTCAAGCATAGCCTAAACCTCTGGTTCGACGAACGAACTCACAGTTACCCTTCAGATAAACCGTAACATTTTAAGTATATACGAAAGTAACTACGAAAATAAACATAGTAATCACATCCAGTAAAGTTACCACAACACGCTTCGCCCATAAAAACACGACAAAACTATACACAAAGGCAATGGAAAGACTTGTATACGCCGAGATAGATGCAAAATTAATTAATAGTTTTTGCTCGTATTTCAATCCGAGGAATTACAGCATACAAAGAAACTTGTAACAGTATCAAGTGCTAATTTTGCCGAGTATTAATAGATACATTTGTAAGTATCTATTTACGAAGAATAAGAATGAGAAGAAGTTAGAATAAGATTTATAGTTTATGATTTCTCTTCAATTTTATAGTAATAGTAAAACTGTTTAGGTCAAAAAGTCTATACATTAACGATATTTTTTTTAATTCTTGCTACTTGTACTTAAAAAAAGAAAAAAAAACATAAAAATAGACAGGCAGTATGTGGATGGACAATTTTTTTTAATACTACTTATTCAAGCATACAGGCGACTTTATCTAGGTGCAGTTAGCTATAAAAAAAGATGAACATTTCTAGTTACAAAATAAATTCTGAAACTTGAGCACAGTTTAATATTTTGAACTTTATTAAAAGATTCACTTTGTACCATATATTTTATCTACAAACCCCTGTAACGTTTTTTACAAAATCCTGGTTGAAAGGGTGTTGAATAATTCAAATTATGTATCTTTGTATAGTTGTAACTATTTTAAATACTAAAATAACATAGTCAAAAACTAGCTTCTAAAATAAAAAAAAGTTAAAGTCTAAGTAAATAAAGGGTAGCTGCAGCTTATTCAGGGAAAATATGCATTTTATCATCTCTGGGGACAGTGAACATTTTTCTGTGCAATTTATATGAGCTTGATACTAATATCACTGTCGAAATACTTTCATCTACTCAACTTTGTCGTGAAATCGCTTCAGTAAAAAGACAACTATTGTTTTGTTTATAAGTCGTTTAGTGTCGAACGCGTTCTTGAAATGGTAAAAGAAATGGCGGCGCCACTGAACTAAGTTTTGTTTTCGTTGAAGATTTATGTGTAAGGATTTCCTTACGCATAAATCCTTTATTTTCCCCAAAATGCACAGAAATTTAGTAGAATGGGCCGCAGTATACCCACTTGCCAAGATTGGTGATTACAAAAAATTCCTCGAACATGTTCAGGCTGATGATGATAAGCTTACGCGGCTGCTCAAACGAACCAAAACTGTTTCTAGAGAGGAAACAAAATAGAAGCTGGTAAAAAGGTCTGAATAATTGAACACGTATGATCAGAGGAATGTTAGGGAGCCATTATACCCTTGGCACAAAATCCATCACAAAACGTCAACTGGTGACTCCGTGGCCTTGAATGACCCGACAATAGTACATCACACAGTTTCTTGTTAGTATGATCGATCGCCCAAACAAAAATTACTGTACTGACTATCGAAAAACGATAAATAAAGTTTTGGGTCACTCTGGCTTGGTTTGTGGTGGACTAACTTTCTCAATTCACCCAAGACTTTTTATTTCATTTTTTTTTATAGTTACAACGGTTTAAGAAACCAATTACTCTAATTAGTAAATTAAAAAACAAAACAGAACTACACATTATAAAAACTAAGAACTTAGTTCAATATGGTTACCATGACTTATAACAAAACATTACCTTGCAGATCACGATCGATAAAATCGTGTCTTAAAATGCACTGCTCTGCGTCCATCAACCTGAGGCATGCAGGTGATAAGTCTCATGTGCCTGTTACTTCCCCGATATCCACACCGTTCAAACCGAAACACAGCAAGCTGATTGGCGGTAGAAATAGGAATGGTGGTAGTACTACACCGGACAATACCCCTTGATATAGGGTCGACGCAAAAAAAAGCTCGGTAAATAAAGCTCACTTCTCAAATAAGTATGAGTGAGTAAGTGAGTGAGTTATTTTGTTTTAACAATTAGTCACATTGTTAAAACAGTTGTAATTAGGTTGAACTTAAAACTGTTTATCATATTTTTCTTCCTTTGTTAGTAAAAAAATGTAGCTGTCTGTATATATTATTCACGCGGACAACTTTTAGCTATGATTTTGTATGTGACCCATCATCTATGGGTATCATTGTTCAAGAGTTTATAGGTTAACGTTTGACTGCAATTTCACCTGTAGGCGGATTCAGTTTCTTTCGTTTTTTGTATACCAGATTTCGGTTTGTAAGCGTAAATTATTTTGTATGGACATACGCTAGTGTCCCCATTAGGTACGTTAATGCCCTCATGATAAATGTTAAGTCAGTAAAAACCATTGGTTGGAAGTTATAAATGGCAACATTATTTTTATTGAATTTGGTTTACCTACCAGCTGAGCATCTTTATAAAAGCAATAATCCAGTTTATAGGTTTTTTACGGGTTTAACCGTTAAAAGTGTTTTCAACGAGGTTACGCATGCAAATCTACGAAAATATCTGCAAGTACTCTAAGGTAGTTTCCATCGCGGCTTGGATGATCGTAAAATTTTATTTAAGAGTCTTTGGCCGTGAAAATTAGTGATTCGACTGTATGTATTTTTATTTAAGAACCTAATAATAATTATTAAAGTTACTTATAGTAAATTAAAGTTGTTAATATAATGCGCTCCGACGTGGTTCTTCTTACATTATATAACTAGCAAAACGCGCGTGGCTTCATCCACGTTAAGTTATTTTTATATAAAATTCAACCTCCGCTGTACCGGTTTAGGGGTTACATTTCGGGAATTCCGTTCATAGTACACCTTTGCGTACTAAGACAAATATACCCTAAAAGTTTCAAGTCTCTACGATCTGTGGTTTAGACTATGCGTTGTCTATATGTCAGTCAGTCAGTCAATCAGTCAGAATGAAGATTTTTAGAATCGGCCTTATTTATAGCTAAAAACTAGTGAAACACGCACAACTTCTGCGTGAAGTATACTTGTAGTATTGACTTGGACCTTTGTTGGTTCATCGTTGTGAGCCCAACTTATTATACAAATTGCTTCTCTTAAATATATAACAAAAGACAAGGGTAGAGTGACAGTACAAAGGAAAATACAAAGTTAAGTTTAGTTTACAAGGACGTAGAATACTTTGCAGCTGTCACAAGCAAAAAGTATATAATATATATCATCTAGTACCCATAACACAAGCTCTGCTTAGCTTGGGGCTAGATAATGCTGCGTGGATTGTCCAGCATTATTATTATTATTATTTGCATGTAATATTTGTCATTATTTTCCTGCCCTCATCTAGCTTGCCCTCACCTCAATGAGATTGGCACAACAGATTTTCATCTAGTTATTTACTACTTTCTTACTCATCATCGTCTGCGTTTGCATAAATAGATAAAAATATTTGTGGACACTTTTATACAACATCATCAAGCCCCAAACTAAGCATAGCTTGTACTATGGGAACCAGATGACTGATGGAAAACTTATATACTTTTTTTTGTAAATAATATTAAATAGTTTAATATTATTCGGCACTTTATGTTGTTAGCGAAATAAATAACACCTAGACAGGCAGACAGACAGACCTAAAAACTAGAAACTAGAAAACAATTTACTTGACTATATGACAACTTTTTAAGCATTACGCAATACATTCAATACACAGTAAAATCCAAAAATACTTGAAAACAAACACGTTTTGATCACTAAGATGTTTTGATCGCTGTAACAAATACACATAGCGTTTACGTTGGCATTCGATCAAACATGCTGATCCTTTGTACTTTCAAAACGTCTGCCTGATCCGATACGTCTGGCTTGTATCAAAGATCAGCAGAGAGTATTATGTACTTAGATATAAATAAACGAGTATTACGTTGCTGACTGATCGCACAATCCAGGCACAGGGGAGCAATAGTATAACCCGAACCTTGATTTATTTATTTAGGGATTTCAGTGAGACACATTGTACAAAATGGTTATACAATTATGATGCCTCATGTGATTACTTTTTTAGATATCCACAGCTAGCACAATATACGCTGCGATGCATTGAAAAAGAAAGCTTTTTATAGGCGAGGAGAATAATTATGCTATCTCACCTTTACACCATGTAAAAAAAAAATGATGACAAGTGCCTCCTTGCGTGAACCTGTTCAGGTTCAATCTCGGCATAATATTGCTCCACACTACATGGCAATGAGTAAAATGCTGATTGAAATCCTACTTTTCTGTTCAAAAAACTTGTGTGCGCAATGCTAGTGCACAAACGGTGGAGAAAAGCATCGTGAGGAAACCAGTTAGTATTCTAGCAGTGACTGTGGCGATGGGCTTGCAACCTGTCACGTATGGAATACCAATTATTGCAAAATGTGGGTTTGTACCAAGTGTAATCTGGATATACCTCTGACTATACCCTATATCCTCGAAGAATACAAAGTACCCAACTTTGTACTAAGATATCTGAGAGGATATCTACAATGCCTGGGAATTCAAGACGATATATCTTTCATTTCTTTTCTTGTCGATATCAAACTTAATGTGGATAATGATGAGTGAGCGACCAAACGCATAGTAAAGGAAGGTCGTGAAGAACTTTATGGCTTAGAATAATTACCTAAGACGCGAAAGATGGGCTCATTACCGTCACGAGATGGTAATAATCTGCGAACCAGCTCGGTGTCATTAAACCAAGGATAACGTTTATTACAATGTATCTACCTACCTGAAGATCGAGAACCGGCGAAACTCCGCACCTAATAACCAGGTCACTGAGATTATTTTTATGAGGAAAAAATATGGCACAAGCTATGGCCTACGTGATGTTAAATGGTTCTACCTACAACAATAGAACAACGTATTTATTTATTTAACACTTTATTGCACAGTTATTAAAAACAAGTGTACAAAAGGCGGGCTTAATGCTATGAGCATTTTCTACCTGCCAACCTTAAAGGTAACTTAACAGAGGTTGGCGTGCTAAATTAAAGATAAACTTAAAGATAAGTGCCTAGACTAGCTTAAACTACCTACATAATTATGCATAATCTTACTATAGTATATAACCGTAACGTATCTGTTCCGGTTTGAAGGGTGTGGGTACCGGTGAAATATTCCTCAGGTTGATGGACGTAGAACAATGCATTGCAGGACACGTTTGCTATAGGTAATGGTAACCATCATCTAGCCCAAAACTAAGCATAGCTTGTACTATGGGAACCAGATGACTGAGAATACGTATGTGTATACTTTTTTTTGTAAATACTTACTTAGAATACAATATAACACCCAGACACAGAACAAACATTTGCGTTCATTACACAAATGTTTGTTCTTGGTGGGGATCGAACCCACCACCTACAGCATAGAAGGCAGGGCTACTACAAACTGAGCTGTGACGGCTGTCAATATAGTGCACTAACATTGCACATTTATTTTGGGAACTACATGACTTTTAGTCAAAGACCAACTTAGATAAGTACCTAGCTACTTTCAATTTAATTTCCTTCAACGACTGGCCGACTTGCCTAAGTACAGCTATTGAACTTAATTAGACATCGTTTTATCTGATGTGATTCACTTAAGCTTAAGAGTCGTGGTGTAGCTTGTTTGGCTCGTTCCTAACTGATCTAAATTAGGTGGCATTTTGTACAGACATCATTTGGATAAGTAACCGCTAGGCATATAAAACACCAAGTTATAAAACAATAATTTTATTAAATGCAAATCAAACTCGTAACCTACATAGAAAGCAGAGCTAACTAAATTATAGCCTAACTGGGAGAGAGACCAAGATTTGGATATAAAATGTACATATCACATTCTCAACATTTTGCATAGAAACGGGATATTTTAGAAAGTGAGAGTAAAAAGAGTTCTTCTTATTATGTTACTAGCGAAAAGCGTGACTTCGTTCACGTGAAGTTATTTTTTCACAAATTTCATTACACGTTTGGGGTAGGTACACCCGGGTACCCGTTATGCACCAAAATAAATATACTCTAAAAAAATCTCTACGACCAATGGTTTAAGCTGTGCGCTGTCTATTATATCAGACAGGCAGTCTCAGTCAGCATTCAGGACAAAGATTCTTATAATTGGTACCTATACATTGTGTTCGTCCTGTCCATCCGAAGGCTGCTTGGTAAAGATCGCGCTTAGCAAAAAGACCACCCATTGTATTAATGCATTATTTACTTTAGTGTGTATAAAATAATGTATCGCTTTACGGTCATGGAAATCAATAAAGAGTTATCTATCAATCTTTACTTCCACTCTTCTAGTAACGTCTTGTTCTTTCTTTCGCATCACATTTTCACTGGCCCCACCCACTTACAAACAAACTTCAAACACCGATTTCTTCAGAAACATCTCAACATTCACATCTCCGCTGCATCTTTTTATCTTTTTCATCCGTTCCTTTGGTGGGCCAACATTCAGATTCATACAACGCGATTCGTTTCGTTTGTTTTATATTTTTTTCTTAGCAAAGTCCTTTTGAACAAAAATCAAACGAATAAAATGAGAGTAAGTAAACTATGCTAATAAACAATGTGACATTAAATTACAATTGCGAATCGAAAGGGGTTGACACGAGGTTAGCGCTTTTGTTTTATTGAACCCGAAAAGGATAATATTAAAATTCAACTGGTTTCATATGAGATTCTAGGCTTCGACACAATCGATGTCTATTGTTTTTGGCTCTCAGATAAGTTTTTCGGTTAAGCTAGTACGTTGTTTTTACTTTTGTATGTACACTGATTACTCCTAAATCGCTCATATGTTTTCACTGCGCAGACTTCACAGTGATTTTTTTTATAAAAAACCCAGTTGCGGCAGGCACCAAAATAACACTATTTATAACACTTAATCCTTGTACTTTGCCCACAATTAGTAAAGTTAGTTGAAATAGTTGTACTTTTTTGTTGTAAATTAAATACAAAGGCAAAATAACATTATTTTTTATACTAAATTTGTCTACATACTTATAAAAGATAATTGAATTTATTATATTACTTTGTTGTAAATTAAATAAGAATATCTATGAGCTTTAGCTTCCTACGTAAATAATTTGAATAATCTGAAGTTCTGCCAGAAATGACTGCAGCGCAATCCCAAATCTGTGGCTTATCTTCCAAATCTTTGTAGAATTCTCTTCATTGCTACACTCATTGCCAAATCTGCTCACATTCGCAATCTCAGCTAAACCAGCTTACAACAAAGACGAATTCACAAGTGAATTAGCTTTTATTACAGGAAGTTTATGAACAGCGTCAGTGACCGGAAAGTTTAGGGAGACTGCTGGAAAGTAGCCACTTCTTTGACCAATACATAATCGGATATCAGTATAAAAAAGGACAAAATAGCCCGCAAATATTACCTACTGATTCATCTTATAAAAGAATATTTTAAGTGGATTTTCCTCCAGTGTCAGGCTTCACTAGATTGTTTTCCTTTTAAAATTACGGTGAAACAAAAAATTAAAACAAAGTAAATACGATGCATTAAGCAATTCTCAATGCCCATATTTTCAAATTATATCAAGTTTTGATAGTTAACTCCGCCCAATTTCATTCACTTAGTGACAAAACGACTGATTGAGTCCCAAGGCAGGCATTGTACATAAATACAAAAACATAAATACAAGCTTGTAAGCTCTCATTTACGAAGCAGTCACTACTATTTTTTCATGACACTTGATTAAAACCTAAAGTATCATAATAGAAAATACAAAAAATCTCCAACTCTCAAATAGCAAAATAAAAATAATAAATATTTGCGAACATTTTAATACAACATCATAATACACCAAACTAAGCATACCTTTTATTTGTACTCAAGACTGATAGAACACTTATAAGTATTCTATTATAGTATGGCCTTGTTTACGGGTTTTTAATAAAAACATACTTAGATACGATATAACGTTCATCACACAAATGTTTATCCTCGGTTATCGGATCGAACCCACTACTAACAGCACAGAAGTCAGAGCTACTACTAGCTACTGAGCTCAGAGCCAGTCATGATGTATGTCAAATATGCTTGACCAGCACTTAAACCATCGTTCACCGCATTTTATAGTTGTAGGAAGAACACAATCAATACGTGAGAAGCATATTGAACAAGGATTTCTACCTTATACTTCACAATTCTTTCATTAGCGTTCCAATTAAAATAGAATTACTTCCCCAAAAAATAGTAATTTTCACCTACCGAAGTAGCAAACGCCGTATTTCAGAATAAGGGGTGGCTGTTGTAAATCGACTCAAATTACGATCTAGCCTATTTTACTGCCGGGTTAAGGAGGAAAGAAATAGCTGGATCACTTCTTATTTCGAATAACAAAAGTAACCATGGTTTATATTGTACCTACAGTGCTTAAAATATTCAGGCCCGACGATTAAACGTTAGTTTACCTTTTTTTAACGAGATCAGCCGACAAATTCAATTTTAATGATCAGTTTTCTGCAAATTACGTAAACAGATCTTCTCGTCGCAGATACCGCAATGCGTCCAAAGTCCATCAGGCCAGTGATAACTTAACTGACTTTGCTAACTAACTGACTTCATACACAAGTCATTACTACGTGATTTAAATAAAAATGAAGAAATCCGTAGAACAACCGAGGTTTAAGTAAACCTCAGAATCGGCAAGTTGAAGTTACAAATCCTACTAATATTATAAATGCGAATGTTTGGATGGATGGATGGATGGATGGAGGTTTGTTCCTCTTTCACGATCTAACCAGTGGACCGATTTCAATGAAATTTGAAATAATTATAGATTGCAACCTGGATTAACATATAGGCTACTTTTTATCCCGAAAAAATAACGGAAACGGGAAAAAACTGCCACGCGGACGAAGCTGCGAGTGGCCTCTAGTCTGAAATAAGCCAACAACCGCTGGGTAATAAATGTTCTCGAATGGCGACTACAAACTGGAAGACAAAACGGAGGACATAAGGAAAATGACATTGTAAAGATTGCAGAGAGTCGGTAAATGGAAATGACTGATTATTTTCGACAGAGCAGAGGCCTTGAGTCCAGCTGTAAACTGAGGCGGATGACGAATATATTCGGAGCAAAATGATCTAGCTATTACTAAATAAGCTGTATCCTGGCGAACTTGTTTAGTTAGCTTATTTTACGACAGCACTAAACAATGATAGAATAAACGTAATGGCTTATTAACGACCTGTAGCGATGTATTTTACAGACGACAAAAATCCGTGTTTTGTAAACGATATCGGAAGAACTATATGCATTTAAATTTGATAATTTAACTTTGGCAAATACCCTAGTTGAGAATAATTTAAAACGAATGAGAAGTCGGTACTCCGTTGGTTTTAGTCGGTAAAAGATACATGACAAAATGTTGCTTAACCTAACGCTTACCTTTGTTTTCGACAGACAAAAGAGTATATGACCTGTGGGCCATGCCTTTTTTGGTGATAGTTACTATTTAACATCATATGGACCATCTGCTTATTCTACTGTAGTATAAAAAACTCAGAACATAGAAACAAAATAAATACAAATCAATTCAACAAGAACATTTAACGACGTGGACTCAAAGCTACCTCATCACCGTCACTAGCCTAAAAGAGTTTAAACTGTTGGACTTAGACATACCCAGAAATAATGAATGTGTGCCGTCTTCAGACAGCTTCCGTAACTTTTACAATGTCGTCGGTTCTATATCAGGGCCGTCTTACGCTTTGCCTTCCAGTGAAAAACCACCTAACATGTGAGTTTGAATGATATGTATTTACAACAGCATGTAAACACATTTCGAATATAAATTGGTAAATTACACACAGGCGACGAGCTCTTTATAAATTGGTTGGAAATAAAAATCTACCAACCTAGTAATGATTCAATGTTTGTGCGCGAAAATATATTCACATTGGTGTGATAGAATATTTCAAACGAAATTAAGGAAATGAGCCTTTTATAATGGAGCATGAAATCAAAGCTAAGATAATTTAAATGATCTGAAACCGACTTTTCTATCTTGAGATTGGTGGTTCTATCCACCAATTTTCCGAAATTAAAACTATTGTTTGGTCTATTGGAGAAACGCCCGTCCTACATTCAACATTTGAGATACTTTCTTTCTCAGCGGCTATCGACTATGGATATGACCCGCCCATTGCAGTTTCAATTTATTCTACTAAGCAGTGACCTTGATTGTATATATGTGAACTTATAAATACACTTACTAACGCTTAGTTTCTTTGCAGGAGGCAGTAAGCGAGCAACGAGGTTGACGATGGCGACAGCTTTTGGAATATGGGTGCTGGCCGCGTTGCTCGCTGCGCCGGCGTACATCGGCTCGTACTTACGAACCTTCACGGTCAATCCTACCACAAAAGTGAGTCAACTAACTCATGGCTTAGCCTCTGTAACTTTGAATCCTAACACAAAACCACAGAAGTAAGGCCACTGCGTTCTCGTACACTCAAGGTCAAAAGTGACTTTTATCTTATTGAGGTTCTGCACCCGCATTTAGGTTTCAAGGCGGTCCATTACGCGTGAACAATATCTGACTAAAGTTGTAGCCAGCCTAACTATTTCAAAAGCACAGAAACAAAGGCAAGTAGGTGCTTGCTGGTGCCTACCTACTTGTCAATTTTTTTTTGCACAGACAGAGGTAAGTACCTATATCTACTATTTTAATAGTTAGACAAAAAAAATCCAAGCTGGTACTTCTTAGAAGCCCTAAAAAAGATACATGAGGATATCTACCGTACCTGAGGATAAAAATCATGAGGCTGTTTTTGTTTTTTTCTGCTAGACTTGTATTATTTTATTTCTACCGCCATGCAACATTACTGTGTTTAAAAGGGATGCAGATGAAATTACAGGCACATGAGGCTTAACACCTTTAGGCCTCAGGTTAGTGCACGCAAGGAAGTGCATCTTAGGTAATGCTGTGTTACAGGTAATGGTGACCACTTAACATCAGGTGTTCTATATGCTTGTTCCACCAGCAGCATAAAAAAAATTGCCAAGCAACGTGTGTACATGTGAGAAGGCGCTTTGGTATGATTAAGTTTCCAACTATCGGAAATTGCAGTTAGTTCGAAACGGTCTAACATTTCACAATTTGCGCGGCAATAGATCGGCTGAAATCGATTTGATATTTGTTCACAATATAGTGACAGAGCTCGAGGTAAGAGCCTCACGCTCAAACTCAAATAAGGAAGGTATTTTGAAATTGCCAAAGTTCGATTAACTTGGTCTTAGTAGTTTCTCGTGGCGAGCTTGTTGTGAAAGACCTGTCCGTGAAAGAAATACCTTTCTTTTTTGGCGTCAAGCTGTTTCTGTGGTTTGGTTTGAAGGGCCACTAAAATAACCTTAACTAGTTGCCGCTCGCAGCTTCACACGTGGGGCAGTTTTTTTCCCGTTACCGTAATTTTTTCGGGATAAAAAGTAGCCTATATGTTAATCCAAGTTATAATCTATGTTTATTCCAGATTTCATCCAAATCGGTCTACTGGTTAGAGCGTCAAAGAGTAACAAATATCCATCCATCCATCCATCCATCCATACTTACAAACTTTCACGTTTATGGTATTAGTAGGATAAAGAGGTAAAGTTTGTGAGTTTGTGAGCCTAACCCCTAAGCTGGCACAACGGGGATTTAAGTTTTTATAAAAAATACTTAACACGGATGAAATCGCGTGCGTTTCGCTAGTATTTTTTTATGTATGTAAACAGTAAGGTCGTCTATAAAGAAGCCGGCCGTTGGAGTTGGTTAACAGCTTACAGTACTTACTTACTTAGTACTTTGTAATAAAAACTTAAAAATACCGCAACCCCAAGCCTAATGATAGGGTTTCTAATTAAAACCAAGCAAGTAAAACGTACTCATTGCACGTAAAAAATTTGCAATTTGTTTTAAAACAAAACGACTGAAAAAGAAGAATTAACTTTGAAAAAACACGAGGGCTAAATGCTTCGATCAATGATACCCCTAGATATAGGGTCGGTGCAAAAAATCTGTCTCGGTAAATAAGAGCTCACTTGAGAAGTGAGCTTTTAATTTGTTTTAACAATAGTGACTTTATTTACTACGTGCCATGGTTATAATTAGATTGAACTTAAAACTGTTTATAATTTCTCACTGTGTTAGAAAACAAATGTAGTTTATATTCACTCGGACAGCTTGAATTTGACAGCTTGACAGCTTTAGCTATGATTTTGTATGTCATCCGTCATCTCCCCTAGATGACGGATGACAAAAAAATGGTAATGGCGTTGATCACAGGTGACACATGAACAGTGCTTATTTAAAAAAAAAGCTTTAGTCCCAAAAAAAAACAATTGTTTATAGTTCTTTTGTTTTTATACAACTTGCTGATGAAACAATCAGATGCCTCGCAAATCACATTCGTTAACAACGTATCCTGCGTCGCACTGCGCTGAGCCTTATGTGTCTGTAATTTCACACTTTAACGAACAAGTGGTGTACTTTGATGTCACGGTGCGTTTGAGGTACCTACCTGCGCGTAACTACAGTAGGTATTTCTCATGCTATGTTACGGAGCTTCGGTTTTACTGACCTAGTTACGACATAGATTCTTCTAAAACAACTTAAGTTTGTTTAATTGGATGAACTCTGAGCCTTAATCAAAAGCAACTATACGGATCAACCCAACTAGTTACACGTTCTTGGTTTATAAACTTGCCATGATAATACGTTCTGTCGCCAAAAATTTGCTGAGGGGCTTAGCACATGCAGCGATTTTGTCTTGAACATTGCAAGCTCAGCGTGTGAGTCTTGCTAAAAATCATTCCTAGTCTTCCCAATGTTATAGGGACATTTTACACTAGTGAATAAGGTGAGAGTTTATCTTACAGGTTGGAGATCTTGAGTCCGATCTCTTGGGGATGTGAGGTGCTGCGATTGAAAACACTGTGAAACTGTATTGCGAGTTTATTGTTCTGTTTTATACACTGTACACCTTTTTAATGTATTATTTATGAATTATGTTATTGAGAGCCGTAGTGGCCTGTTTGCCGGCAAGATGGAAGAGAGAGCAAGATAGAGAGCGAGACAAGGACAACAATATTGGTTATGACTTTTGACAGTGACATTAGACTTACGATGACAATACTAAACAACTATTAGCGGACGCTAGTAGGAACCGAGCATAAACATAGACAGATCTTAATTTATATTTCTTCTACGGTCTTTTGTGTCACTTTGCGAAGGTATGACCCCTGGACCGGGCGTTCATAGTTCAACACTAAACCCTACAGCTAAGACCTGAAGGATTCTCTTAAGGTTGAGGTTTGTTAGCTCATCCTGGCTGAGAGTCAAGACAAGGTTACAAAACCAACAAACAATAAACATTAAAATACTAACAGGTTGGTACAAATAATTTCTTAATCCTACTAATATTGTAAACGTATTGTTTGTAAGTATGGACGGATGGATCGATGGATGATTGTTACTCTTTCACGCTCTATAACCAGTAGACCGATTTGGATGAAATTTGGAATAAACATAGATTATAACTTGAATTAACACAAAGGCTCCTTTTTATCCGAAAAAATAACGGGAACGGGAAAAAAACTGCCACGCGGGCGAAGCTGCGAGCGGCCGCTAGTAGAGAAATAAAATAAACATAAATTTACTAATTAAACATAGGTAGGTATACCACACAAGACCATGATCACGGATCAAGGATCAAACTGATCAATTCTTACTCATCTGACACTAATCCCCAATGATGGACAGCTCACGATAGACTCCAAATGTTGTGGGCATAGAGAGCAGCACAGGCATAGAATAGAAATGGCGAAACTCTGGCGTAATGTGACATTTCATGGAATTTCCGGGACACAATGTGCTCGGGACTCGGGAATTGGCACAGCTTGATACTAAATTACCATTTTAATAACAATGTCTATCATATTTATAATTTTGGATAAAATTTATGCAAACGCGGAAAATAAGGACACAACCCATAACAATGGGACTTCAAATAATTTCTAGTTTTAGTCAGGGTATTTCATAAAAATAATATTTGTTTATTATTACATATTGTGAAATAGGTTTTAGGAGTAACAACGAATGATGTAGCGCGGCGGGCGAATGTATTACGGTTCATGAGATATAGCCTGGTGACAGACGGTCAGACAGACAGACAGCGGAGTCTTAGTAATCCCGTTATATATATCCCGCTGTAGGTCCCATTTTACCCTTTGGGTTCGTAACTTTAAAAAGCATTACATTAATATGAGATTCTTGTCCACAGTTTCTAGTCTGCTACCCGTACCCCGAGCGATGGGGTAACAACTACCCCCGCTACATGGTACTAATGAGATTCGTGATATACTACTCCTTGCCGTTGGCTGTGATCGCGATGTTCTACATACTGATGGCGCGCCATTTGGTTTTGAGCACACAAAATGTCCCGGGGGAAATGCAAGGGACTCAACGACAGGTAATAAAACAAACTGTACGCAAAATGTATCATAGTTGATAGTGTGACGATCAATGTGGCGCGGCGGGTGAATGTCCACCTACGACACAGGAGGTTGCGGGTTTGATTCCTGCCTTGGAATAAATGTTTGTACGATCTGCAAATATTTATTCCAGGTGTTCTGGGTATTTACTATGACCAGGGGTACTGTATTACTATATCAGTCATCTGGTACCTAAAACACAGGCTCTGCTTAGCTTGGGGCTAGATGATGCTATGTGGATTGTCCAGCATTATTATTGTAGGCAGGAAATAAATCTGTAGGTACCTACATAAACGAAATAGGTACCTACTAGACGAAGTAATATCTAGCAAACATTGTTTGGTTAGGTACTCAAATTATATTACACTCATTTAGGTATTTGATATCATAACTTTGATCGAATGGATGTAAGAATAACATATGAGTTTTTGATCCTTTGAGGATATTGTTATTCATTCATATTTATATTCGTTTATTTAAAAAATACATAATACATTTTATTTGCGGAATTTCACGTCATATTACCGGTTCTAGTGTTTCGGGATCTCCTATTTGATCGTTCTTGTACAAGTTATCATCTTGTATATTGAACTAGCAGCCCGTCCCGGCTGCGCACGGGTTTTAGAAAGGATCCTTATGTATGTCACCCGGGGATAGTGTAGTTTAACGACGGCGAAAGAATTTTTTAAATCGGTTCAGTAGTTTCGGAGCCTAGTCAATGCAAACAAACAATCAAATCTTTTCTCTTTATAATATTAGTATAGATAAGTCATAAACTGAACGATCCTGTTAGTAAAGTCATTTTTCTTTTGTTAGAGAGAAATCTATAGTACCAGTGCCTAAAATACTAAAATCTAGAATGAGTAATAGTTCTATTAACATTTTATTATTGAGTGTAAGCAAAGTATCGTTTCTATCAGCAATTCGTGTAAAAAAAATTAGCAAAACGCGCAGCCCTTTGGGCTCAAATCCTTGTTTTATACGGACAAACGAAAAATTCGGTTATAATTTCGGCCATCGATTTACGATAGTAATACCGGGCTACTTTCAAGTGCAGAAAACAATCTATACTAAAAGAATCTTTGTCCTGACTGACTGACTGACTTATAGACAACGCACAGCCTAAACGCACCACCTCTACGAAGAGGCTTGGAATTTTCCGGGTATATTTGTCTTGGTGCGTAAGGTGTACTAAGAAAGGAATTTTCGAAATTCAACTCCTGAACATCAGGGGTTGAAGTTTGTATAAAAATAACATCATGCAGACGAAGTCGTGCACGTTTCGCTAGTCTGCTATTTATAGAAAATTCAACTGATTTAATAATTTTTACAACACAACAGTGGAGTAAATATTTGAATGTATTTCAGATGCGGGCTCGAAGGAAAGTCGCCATGACAGTCCTTGCGTTTGTTGTAGTTTTCGCAGCGTGTTTTCTTCCCTCACACGTCTTCATGATGTGGTTTTACTACTGGTAAGTCTTTATCAACACTTGCAACTGACGAACGTCTACTGAAAATTATTTGAAAAAACTCTTAACTTTCTTTAGGCCGTAACCAGACGCCTCATTCTCATAGTTTTCTTGAGCTGAGGCGAAATTGAAATAAGAATTTGATTGAAAAATAGGGCCTGTCTGAAATATCAGTCTCAAAGAATAATTTCTTTTGAAACTTGAACTTTACTATATTACTATACGAGAATCGTGCCTCAGGAGTTAAGCTCTAGTACACATACTATGAGGACAGAAAATCTAAATATACCTATACCATGGCATATAAATATAACCGAACAGACCCAAACAATGGTAATTATAACAATTGGCATCATCGTACTCATACGGAATCCATTACCTACCTAGTACAAAAAAATGGAAAACAATGCTATATTATACAGGGTGAATTTTTGAGACTGGCCAGTAAGAGCAGGTACCTTAACCGTTAGTTACAGGAAAACGTTTTTAGGAGACTATCCTTCATTTTAGATACTCTGAACTGCATTCACAGATTTTGGAAAAAGTGTACAGTCAGCAAGAAAATGGTTATTTTACACAAAAACTTTTTTTGATGCCAATCGATCCTGTTACTGATAAGAATCAAAAGTCTCTGCTGGACCGACTGTAACCCTGTATATTTATGATCGACTCGAGAAGTTCACATCACTGCAGATTGGAATTTTCTCCTCAAGAAAATGCTAATATGTTGTACGCTGAGATACAAAGTAAAAACCAGCTCACGCGTCACATGTCGCTTTGACTAGACACGCGGAAAGAATTTTGAACACTTGATATACTATAGCGGACCAAAAATGGTGACCGCTAGAAGTCCCTGAAAAAATCTAATATGCATCAGGTTTAATCAACACCTGCACCCCTACCTAGGCTCTTATAGCATACTATACAAACTACAAACTACGCCAAAATTGTCGTGTTTCACAAATAGCATTGTTTTCCAATTTTTGCAATGAAACGCATTGATTCATTTATGGATTTTACTTTTGAATATACAGGATGTCACAAAAATTGTGTCAATCCAAAATAAACTGTCCAGCATTATTTATTTATTTTTTTATTTAATTATAAAAATGTTGGTGTAAAGCCAAAAATGTATGGTTGGTGACTAATGAAAACAAATCATAGCACTAAAACTATGAAAAATCGCGAAACATACATGGGGGTGATTTGGGTATGCTCTATCTCTGGACTCCCGCTTGACACTATTTTTTGGGACACTCTGTATATTCCTATATTTTTGTTTTTATTGTCAATAGACTATCCTTTGGCTTCAAAACCTGAGGATAATAATTAAATATTTACGTGTGTTTTTTCTGTAAATTGTTATTTTATGTTATGGTGTGCAATAAAGTATTTTCTATCTATCTACGTGAATTCTCAGTCCAACAGCAGAGGCTGACTACAACGGATGGTGGCACGCGCTCAGGATTATTGGATTCTGCTTTTCGTTCTTAAACAGCTGCGTCAATCCAATAGCTCTGTACTGCACCAGCGGCATCTTCAGGAAGCATTTCAACAGGTATAAGCTTGAAAATGTTAGAGCAGGATATTTATGCTGATAGCTTTGACCAATGGTTTTAGAAAACTTTGGATGCTTTGAGGAAATACATTCGGCACATACCCATAGTTTACAGTAGTAAGAATTTCATGTGTGACAGGTGGCAAGCCCATTGCTATTGCTATACTAACTGTTTTCCCCAAGGTTTTTTCCTTTACCGTTTGAGAATACTGGTTTTAACAAAAACATTCTTTATCGCAAGACCGAAATGGAGCCCACAACCTTATAATAATAAGACGGGGTCGCTCCACTACACCACCAGTGCTGTTGTGCATAGAAAACATAACTTACTCTTCTGTTTTTTTAATAATGCTTGAAAATCCACACAGCCTCATCTAGCCCCAAGCTAAGCGGAGCTTGTGTTATGGGTACTAGATGACTGATATACATAACACAATACATTACAAATATATATATTTTTTGTTACACATAGAAAATACCGAGAACACTCTAAATAAATATTTGCAGATCGTACAAACATTTATCCCAAGACGGGAATTGAACCCACAACCTCCTACGTCGCAGGCCGACATTCGCCTGCCGCATTACATCGGTCGTCAAATTCGGTTTCTGAAAAAAAAACTTGATCTTATGAGTATAATAGTAATAATAATTATGCTGGACAGTCCACACAGCATCATTTAGCCCCAAGCTAAGCAGAGCTTGTGTTATGGGTACTAGATGACTGATATACTTAATACAATACATTACATATATAGATATTTTTTATTATACATAGAAAACACCCAGTTATAGGCAGAAGTTTCTGCTCAGAAGCTAGAGAGCTAGCGTGAATTCAACCCAACGCATAGGTATGTAATTCTAGTTGAGGTCTGTTAAATTGGTCTTTTGTGAATCAATAAAGTCTGGGCCACATTATGTTCCGATTGAATGCAGTTTGAGGTCACCTCTGCACTAAAATCCGCCTCTTATCAAGAACATTCTGCTAAATAAAGCCTGAATTGAGTGGTTTTATGGTTGTTATTCGGGTCACAACATCCAAAAACACAAGTATTTAGTTTAGCTATCGAAAGAGGTAACGTTGCCAGCTTTTTGGCCCACACTTCCTGCGGTCAGTGACTTAAATTCTGTTTTCTACCTATAGTAAAGACCCGCATTTTTCTATAGGTAGAAAAAGTTAAGATAAAATATGTAGATATAAGGTAGATAGGTTAAATATTAGGTGTAAAATATTTGGATATAGTATTTAGATAGCTACCTATGCTTTTGATTTTATATCAGCCATCTGATTCTCATAGTACATAAAATATTCTCATAGCTATGCTTAGTTTGGGGTTAGATGATGTCGCGTAAAAATGTTCATAAATATTTATAAATATTTATCTCTTAACCCCAGGAGAATATCGCGATTCAAGAAAAATGAACCGCATTATATTAATAACAAGATAAGATTGAGTAACTCGATACAGACTTGAATTTAAATAAATTAGAGTTTGTGGCTTATCACTGATTAATAAACATAAAATGATTCGCCGGTATGCTATATAAAAGTATAGTCGATACATTTTCTATTCCGTAAATGTAAAATAAAATTATCCGTTCATAGACGTCAGGTACAGTAAAAAACCGGCCAAGTGCGAGTCGGACTCGCGTTGAATTTCGGGAACTCCTTATTATACTCGTAAATGTACTATGACGAATACACCCTGAAAATTTCAAGTCTTTGCGACCAGTTTTTTTTTTTTTTTTTTGTGGCATCTGTCCACCTTGCGGACAATTTTGCCAATGTCAAGTGGGTTTGAACAAATTCTTTTCAGTCAAGTCGAGTCGGTAAAAAAGTAAAGTCAGCCGTCATCGGGTTTGAAGAAAAAGATGGCGTTTTTCTTCAAAACCAAAGGGAAACATTTTCGTTCAAATCAGGATGCCTCATAACACACTTTCATTTCAATTGTTCACACTTGTGCTAAGACCTCAAGTAATGATGGTTAAAATACCGCCAAAATTACCCATCAGAACTTAAAATAACACTAGAAAAACAATGAAAATGAAAATACAAAATACAAATGTTGCTTCCAAAGATGACAGAAAACGAATCGACCAGTGGTTTATGCTGTGCGTTGTCTATATGTCAGTCAACCAGTCAGTCAGAAAAAAGGTTCATATAAGTGGTAGGTACACATATAACAGACTAGCGAAACGCGCGTGACTTTATCCATGAAAAGTTAGGGTTTAATTTGGGGAACCCCATTCTTAGTATTCTTCTGTATATGCACCAAGACAAAATACCCTGAAAATTTCAAGATTTTATAACCTACGTGGTTTAGGCTGTGCGTTGTCAAGTTGTCATGTAGTCAGGCATGACAAAGATTCTTATAAGTGATAAACATAGACTAATCTATTTCTTTCGCCAGATATCTCTTCTGCCGTGGCGGCCCAGCCCACGGTACAAGAGGATCCATGTCACTTTCCACATCAAGGAGGCTTCACTCCAGTCGAAAAACAAACATCAGTATGGTGCCGCGCACGTAAGTAACACTCACTAAGATCTTTCTGCAAATAGGTTTGAACATAAGATAATAATAATAATAATGCTGGACAATCCACACAGCATCATCTAGCCCCAAGCTAAGCAGATACATATGTACAGATCATACATATTTTGGACAAATTTACAATAATAAGATTGTAATACTCTTGTACCTTTTTAGGGTTCTGTATTCAAAGGGTAAAACGGGACTCTATTACTAAGACTCCGCTGTCTGTCTGTATGTCTCTCCGTCTGTCTCATGAACTGTGATAGTTAGAGAGTTAAAGTCACAGATGATGTATTTCTGTTGCCGCTATACAACAACCTCTAAAAAACAGAATTAAATAAATATTTAAAGGGTCTCTCATACAACAAAGGATTTTGTTTCCCCATTTTTACTATAGATAATGGTACGGAACACTTCGTGCGCGAGTCCAACTCGCACTCGGCCGTTTTTTTTATACGCCTTGCTAGTGTAGGTATGTGCCAAATGTAATATTTGGTCGTGCCTCTGAATAACCCCATTAGACATCCTCAAAGAATTGTAATTGGTACTAAAAGATCTAAGGGGATATAAACCCTGCTTTGGGATTAAGGTCGTAGTATTATTATTATTGTCTATATTAATTATGGAAAATATTATATCAAACATATTGATAAAAAAAAATCTATTCTGACGTGTGACAGTGTACGCGGAGCCTTACTGTATGTTATTTTGACAGAACAAGCGTTGGCCGTGAGAGCAGCATTCGCCTGATAAACAACGGGTCCTCGAAGCTCTGAGGAAGGTGGCGCGGCCCCTCGGCCAACCACGAACGGACCAAGAACTACAGCAGTTCAAAACCGTCCAAGGAGGTTATGGCGCCTTTCCCAAAGTGTTGTGAGAGTGAAACTGGTGTGAGTGAAACGAATTTAAACGCTAAGTGCAGCACTGTGAGTTTCTTCTTGCCTGACGATGTTCCTGTGTGTCATTCTTACTTGCCTTAGGTTCTTAAGTTGTCCAAAATGTACAGTTTCGTAATTTTCCATCACCTATAATAAGGAATCTATTGTTTTACATAATTATTATATTAGAGCTACGAGTAATGTTAAATATATTTTAAATGTAGCCAAGCCATTACTATGACAATTTTAGTAAATGTTATTTTTTTATTTGTTTCCTTGACCCACTGGAATTAAAAAAATCCCTAGCGTGATAATTTTATCCTTCTTCACATAGCTCCAGTCGTTTGCAAAGTGGGTACATTGTATGTTGTTTCTTTAGTTAGATAAATAGAAGTGAATACACACTGTATTCACTTCATACCTAGCTTTAGGCTAGCTAGCTTTTAGCTAACTTTGTAAAAGGAAATAAATGAGTTTTTACTATATTATTATTATTTATAATAAGAAAAGATACAACTGCCAAAAATATCTGTGTGCATAGCCTAAGTTAAGCGCTCCACAGACGGTGCAACTTCAGTTGCGGTATTATCAACTTTTTGTTCCGCAACTACACAGCTTATGATGGTGAGTTTAAGAGTTTTGTATATAAAAATCACTACTACTACCTGTCAGATACCGCAAACTCATGCTAAAATACTAAAAAAAAGAATAGTAAAATTCTTATGTCATCTTCTTTTTACATGTTTTTATGCCTAAAGTGTAAAAGTTTTTAATTCCAGAGTTTTGTATATCTTTTAAGTTTATATTACGATGGCGAGAATATATTTAACGTAGAACTTTTACTGACACAAAAAAATATTATCGTCTAAAACGTCACTACAATTAAGTCTCTATAGAAATAACTGAAAGCTAGAATACCTTTGTGCTGGAAGAATTGAGTGCCAAAGTAAAGTGTTCCGTTTTTCACGTAGAAAAACAGAAGTGACCTAAGTCTATTTCACAGTTCGTCCACTTTACTATTAACGTGACCTCTGTTATTTCATAGCTCTTCAGTAAATGGCCGAAACTAGAAACCTCGTTACCCTTGAGTTCCTATATTCAATAAGTATGTAGATAAATGTTTTTGTATATCTAATCTAGTCATGTTTTTATTTGTTGATTGTTTTAAAGTTTTTACGTGAATTGTAGGTATTTACATTTATTTACAAAGAAAATTACAGCTAATACAAGTATTTATAATTGTTATATACAAATACGAAACAGTTGAGCTATCTACAGATCGTTGCAAACGATCCAAAGGTAGCTCAACTGATCCAAATCAGTGCAAAGTTTTAAAGTTGTTTTTAAACTGAGGGCCTTATGCGTGTCTAAAGTGTTTCTCTCATGCGAGTTTTTTGACACAGTTGCATGTGTCATGGACACGGGTCGAACCGTGCTCATGGCACATGCAACTGTGCCGAAATATCGGAAAACAATCAAACTCAAAAATCATGGTAAATATCCCGTTTCTATCCAAAATATTGTAAAAATTTATTTCAGACTGACATTTTATTGGAAAAATTTGTATTAAATCAAGTTTTTTTAGCAGCTTTATTATGTTTGTGAATACTGAAATATAGGTATATTAAATATTAAACTTCACACTGTAAATTATGTAACCACTTTCGTAGTAGGTACGCTATTAACTTAGTTAAGAAAGTAATATTTATAATAGTAGTTAAGTTGTATATTTATAAAACTACTGGTATTCATAGATTGAGAAAAATATTTAGATAAATTCATATCAATTAGGTACCTACTTACAAACAATTCAAAGGCTTTTGTTTATATATTACAAAATGTTATAAAATTCCTATTTTATTCAATCAATATTGCTGTATACAATAAAAATGATATTTTATCTAATAAATATATTAAAAGTAACTATGGCTAAAACCAGTGTTTTTTTAAAGTACTTATCTAGTTATAGTTTTTCTAAAATATCAACCCCTTCGTTTTCAACTTACATTAGTTCACTTCTTAAAATTAGATATCATTTAAAATATCTCCCAAGCCACGCCACTGAGCCAGATTTGAGCCCGATCTGAGCCACGAAGCTCGGTTATTCTCATCCAGAGCTTTCTGGCTACCTACATGCCATATCGTCGGCTATCTCGCCGGAAGATGTTTTAAACTACGCCACAAACTTACCTAAATGCAGCCTCTTCTCAAGTAGGCACTCGTTTGTTTCCAATCGTCGATTCTTCATTAATAATAATAATAGTAATAATAATTATGTTGCTGGACAATCTACACAGCATCATCTAGCCCCAAGCTAAGCAGAGCTTGTGTTATGGGTACTAGATGACCTATACACTTAATACAATATATTACATACATAGATATTTTTTATGATAAGTATTTACATAGAAAACACCTGGATAAATATTTGCAGATCGTAAAAACATTTTATCCCAAGGCGGGAATCAAACCCGCAACCACCTGCGTCGCAGGTCGCCGATGTGGCCGAAGCACCACATCGGTCGTTACACATTGATTATAAACTCTACATAGAAACATGGCCTGCTCAAGTACTCACTGCCATTTCAGCTTGCTAATCCTGAGCTATGTCGACCACTTTGGTTCTCTGTCGGATAACCTCATTTTGGATTCTTTGCTCCAGATGAAATTAGCTTGAAAAACTTTTAATTTGTGGACCAACCTTACTAGCAGTGCCCACATTTCAGCAGCATGTCATAGCTTAAAGTAGGACGCACTTGAAGACGTTTGTCTTAAACATTAAGAGATGGGCGATGAGAAGACTTGAAGCCTAAACTGCTCAGTTCTTTGATTAGGCTTTCTGTCAAAGTGGTTTATCTGTATTACCTAACTGCTTAGCCTCCCGAGGTAGTCATTCTCCAACATAGCTTTCAAACGCATAAAAACGACGGTGAACGGCTCTGGGTAATGCGATCATTAATCATAATTAGTTATATCTAAGCTCGTTTCTAGGCCAATATCCGTAAGAAAGATCCGGAAAGAAGAAATGAAATTTATTTGCTTGAAATTAAAACTTCCTGGAAATATAAATATTAACACACATTCACCGAATACCCTCTAAGCCCTAAACTAAACAAAGCTTGTACTATGAGAACCAGATAGCTGATATAATACTAATATACTTTTTTGTAAATACATACTTATAATACATATAAGACCCAAGCACAGAACAAATACTATGTTCTTCACGCAAATATTTATTCACAGGGATCGAACTTACAACTTACAGCGCAGAAGGCAGGGCTACTATGAAATGAAATAAAATGAAATGAAATGAAATGAAATGAAATTTATTTGCGAGAAACATGGTTTAAAGTTCTTAGTCATAGTGGTGGTAGTCATAGTATCACATATTTCACCAAATCTGGCATGCAAATTTAAATAGTTTTTATAGGTACCTATTAATATTATTCTTTTACATAAGTCCTTATAAAGCAATAGGACAACAATAAAACATAGTAATTACAAAAAATATTACAAAATTATAACTTGAACATAAATTCTATTATTTGTCACTCTTTAGAAATTCATCAACACTATAAAAACATTTTTGTATTAGCCATAGCTTAAACTTTTTTGCAAATAGTCTAGTTGGTAAGTTTTTAAATTCTTCAGGAACTTTATTAAATATATACCCGCATGAACCGCATATGAACTTAGCTGTGACGACCGTCAGTGGGGAAATGGATGTCAGTTTTATAAAGTTCAATAATCTAGTAATGAACTTCTTTAGACTGATATACAAGTATAACAATATTTATTGCATATAATGTGTTTACTTATTTACCGTGATGCAGTGCATATTCGTATGTGTCTACCCGCCCAAGCAACCTATGACCTTTATTCACAAGGGGCGAAGGTACAAAATGGAGTGCCTCCCACTCATACCACTTTATAGCTAAGAAATAGCTTTATATTTAACTGACAGGCTTAGGAAGGTATTAACTACCTACGCTTATACCTTGATGTGTGACATTATTTGTATATTTTTATAACCTCTAGACAGCGAATATTTCAGGCAGATTATTTACTAGAAATAATGTATTGTGTGAGATATCAAAGAGATCTGAAACATTCTTTTGAATGATGTTCTATTGGTAAACTTAACAATATATATAACTAACCCGGATTAGTTGATGTATTGATCTTCTTTTACTTGGACAAACATAATGTTTGCTAACTTTAATATTTATAGTTACTTTTATCAAAAATAAGACCGTGATTGAAGCATTTATTTAGGAAAAAGTATTAAGCTAAATTATTAATTTGGGATTACCAAAGTAACCAATTGTTGAGGCTTAACACCTAGGTATATGCCTCAGGTTAGACGCAAAGAAGTGCATCGTAGTGCACGTTTACGAACGTGCAACCTATAACAAAAGAAACAACCCTTTGTTATAGGTAAACTTAACATCAGGTGGGCCACATGCTTATTCCATCAACTGCTCATATAAAAAAAAACAATTTACCACACTGTCATTTTACCAATATTAGTGCTTACTATTATTGTAATCCCAGTTTTTACCCAAAAACCTTATATGACCAATTTAGACCCAAAACTTCTTAAAAAAGGTAAACTTTCACCCGTTTGATATAATGGACAGTGTTTTAAAAACAGCTTTATTTAATAAAAGCTTACCCAATGGTCGATCCGTCTAACTAGAAGCTTTGCGATATGATAGATGATAACTTTTAGAGATATTTTTCACTCGTTTTGCTGTGATGGATGCCTGCTTTAACAAATGATTTGAATTTTGCAAAAGTACTCAAACTGCAGATTTACGTAATGTGCAAAATATAAGCATTGACACAGTCACTGATGAATATAAAATAGACTTTTTACATTTATTGTAGATGATTTAAACAGCTTCAAAGGTAAATATTTCAATCGTGCCTCTATTTATGAGACGCTGTAGTGTCTGGGGCAGAGGCAAGGTTCTATAGAGTAGGCTTTCCCAGACCTCCATCCTCATAGCTTAGTCAGCCTATTCCACAAAAAAGCCTTTGCCTTGAAGGCCACGTTCTTTAGGAACGTAACCCACAATACACTGCTCTGCGTCCATTAACCTGAGGCATACAGTTGTTAAGCCTCATGTGCATGTAATTACACCGGCACCCACACCCTTCAAACCGGAACACAGCAAGTTGCTTGGCGGCAGAAATATGCATGGTGGTAGTACTTCCTCGGACGAGCCCTTCACAAAGAGCTCTACTACTACTAACTTTCTTCAGAACCCTTTCAGAACTTAACTTATTTGATCGGTTAGAAACGACAAAGTTATAAATGTAAAGGTTATTTATAGTTAGGCTGCAAGCGCTTCTGAAAGCGCTTCGCAACGAGCTGAAAGCAAAGTTTTCATTGAATATTCATCATGTAGTTGCTTCATAGTTGAACATTTTGTGTTGTCCTGTCGATTTTGCCAATGAATTGCAATATTCTGCTCTATTATGCTTCCCATAGGCGTGAAAGCAAAGCCTTATTTTTCTATAAAACGACGACCATTATAATGGCAGTCGATCAAACGTCGAAGACTGAAAATCAGCCCGTAAGAACTTTAGTTTTTTCGAATCAGTGCTGAGACTACTATTGTTAAACTTGTAATTTAGTGATATTTTTGTACCCACATAAATCATGTATCGTTTTTATGACAGTGAACTTTTTTGTATTTGTATTTATCATGTAGTTACGCTAGGTGAAACTTACCAATAAAAAAATTGTCTAAAAAAATAATGAAATAAAAAGTACAAAGCACAGCGTATATAGTTTTTATTAACCAAGCGAAGCGTCAAAAATGCTTTTGTCCGTCTGTCTGTCTGTTCTCGCCGTCAAATTTTTGAAAATTTCAAAAACCCCGACACCTAAGAACACTCCCTAATAATTTACCTGTCAAACAAAAAAACAAAATCAAAATCGATTCATCAGTTCGGGAGCTACGATGCCACAGACCATAGTCCATATTCTTTGCCACAGACACACACACACAGACACGTCAAACTTATAACCCGCAGTTTTTGCCTCGGGGGTTAAAAATTGATACATAAGTTCCTTGGCGCTGGAACTGGCGCTTAGATTCACCTAGATTTAAGACGTTTCAAGATGATTCCTGCGGATATTACTGAATAAATGATTTTTGATTTTGACTTTGACTTAACTTATCAAAACTTGGAGGTGAAGGGAGAGTAAGGAAGGGGAGGGAAGGAAGTTATAGCGTTATATATGAGCAGATTTCAATTTCGGGAAAGGGGAACATGTCGGTGACTGCTTGATTTAAGGGCTTACGAGGTCTATTGTTCTCACAGAACCACTAGTTTATTAATTAATTACTTGACACTGACAGCTTTGAGAGAGTACACGTCGAATAACAGAAAGGAGTCGAAGACAAGTGTTATAGAACTCCGGTTTATTTTAGTTTATCAAAGAATACCAACTTTGAATGTTTTCTTTAAATTTTGTAAACAACATGGCTCTTTCATTTGAATTATTTTTCTAGTCCTAATTTTAACTCTGCTGTGTAATTTAGGTGATATTTTAACGAACAAACTTGTTGTTTTAGCGCAATGTGTGAGCATTAAAATTAAGGTATACTGTGGCATTGTGATTTGAATGAAAATATTTCCCTAAGGTTTGATTAAAAACACCTATTTGTTATTCAAAACTAATGACAGCCCGACATGACAGAACTTAGCTGACTTGACTTAAAACTATGAATTAAAAACACTTGACATTGGCAAAATTTTCTCTCGAACGACAAAAGAAGAAAGAAAGAAGAACACCAACTTTATTACATTTACAAGTAACTCCTACGTTATATTTACATTGCTGTAAGGAAGCGTGCTTAGTCTACTAACTTTTTTTCTAGACTGATTTGATTTCCGCCCACCAACTGCCAAGTTGCCTTCCCTCCCCACGTCAAAAACTCATAAACTCAAATCAACTACCTACTAACTTACTGAATTGAAACACTAAGCTCAGAAATTCCAATAAAGTACCTACTTAGAAAGGTATTGGAAAAGTTACATAAAGGAACATAATTAAATTCAAACCTAATACTAGTCATTTGTTCCTAAAACATCAAGGATTATATTGAAATGTGTTTTAAGCTACATTAATTCAGGCGCCAGTTTCACGCGACGAAGCCTAGAAAAGTAGGCATAGGATGTTTAGCTACGGCTTGGTCTCTACCGATTTAAAAAAAAAAAGTTTTAACAAAATTTACAAAACAATATGCCTAATTCTGAAACTCCAGTTATTACCAACCAAACTTGTTGAGGCGTGGTTAGCAAATAAAAATGGAAGAAAATTACTTTATTGTCAACTAAACAGTAAGTTGGTGATACTGTAAATGAGAATTTATTTCATTGTTGTAAAATAAAAGTCACCGTTTTTTAGGAAACGGGAGCTAAAAGTAGAATCAAGTGGACTGGACAGATGCCAAATCACTTATCAACTCCGTATTTATTCTGTGCCAAGTTTAAGTACTTATACCTAGGTCGATTCGTATATTTTGTGAATAATGCCGGGTACAGCTGACCAAACAAAAGCAAATTAAGTAGCTAGCAAGGGCCGTTGGGACCCGCACGTTCGCACACCTTAAACCTTGAAATCAATTTCAATCAAATTTGAAAAACACACTAAGAACAACATTCCAAACAAGATATTGCGAAATAAATCCAAAATGGTGGAGTGGAAATTTATACCTACCTAATATCAACCGGACTACGCAGTCCTTTTTGCTTTTACGAGACAAACCCTTAAACACCAAACGAGATTTTGAGAAACGAGAAATTGCTAAAACTTGTACCCCTACTTTGGTCAAAAGCCTTCATAGGTAAGCAAGGTCTACTGTTCTCACAGAACTACTAGTGATTATAATAATACTAATTAATAATCCTGATTACATTTTCAGTTTCCCAGCTTTGTTGATAAAACTCATAACAGGTATGTAGCAATGTTTTTCCTGCAACGTAAAGATAACTTTTTGTGTATAAAACACACAAATTGTTGACCTGCCCCCGGCAGCTTCATTTAAATAACAAATGAAGCAATGTTGATAAAGAATGGCGACTTTGGAGTAGGGAATTTATCATTTTAACCGTTAGGGTAACAAACGCCCGTTTTATTTTTACTTATTATCGATATATAAATACACGACTGATGTGGCGCGGTGGGCGAATGTCTGCCTGAGATGCAGGAGGTTGCGGGTTTGATTTCCGCCTTGGGATAAATGTTTTTACGATCTGCAAATATTTATTCCGGGTGTTCTGGGTATTTTCTATGTATATTAAAAAAAATCTATATATGTAATATATTGTATAAAGTATATCAGTCATCTATTACCCATAACACAAGCTCTGCTTAGCTTGGGGCTAGATGATGCTGTGTGGATTGTTCAGCATTATTTATTTACTATCTATAGACTAAAGTAAAGGGTGATGCTGAAGTTAGTTCGTAGTGTTCAACTATTTTCTCCGCAGTATTCCAATAAATGACAGTTCTAATTACAATACCTAATCGAAAAGTTTACAAGATCAAATAGTTGAGAAAGTAATTTAATATCAGAACTACGGTATTTGATTAAAACGAATTTATTGTCGAACATAGATGTTTGTTCTGTGTCTAGGTATTATATTTACTCTAAGTATGTATTTACATAAAAAAAGTATATAAGGATTCTAACAGCGATCTGCTTTCCATATACATAGTACAAGCTTAGTTTGGTGTTAGAGGCCGTTGTGTGTGTGTCAATATTTATTTATTTAGTTTATATTCAAATATATATTTGAGAACATCTCATGTTTTGGTCGTTGGTATCCTTTATAATGTTTCAATATATTCATTTATTATTTATTTCACGCAATACTGTAAATAGTTATTTTTATTTATTTATTTATTTATACATAGTGAACATAGTACATATGAGTGATAACAAAAAGTAAACGCTGGAAACTACATAAAGTTAACACTGTGCCGCAGCTTCCAGTACCCAACCTTCAGCAAAGAAGAGACAGCCGTTCACAACAAAAAAACTTGAAAACTTAAAATAAAAAATAAAAGTAATAACCAAAATAAAAAATGGAATTTTATAAGTGTATTGTGTGAGTGTAGGGGGGGTGTAGGGGTGTTTAAGTGTGTGGGGGGGGAGGGGGTGAGTGTATGTGTATATTTGTGAGACCCAGAGGCCTCCCCCATACGCTGGACATATCCAGCAGTGGACTTCTACAGGCAGTTGATGATCATGATACGCGCTATGAACGTCTAATAGCTTATATATTGATATCAAGACAAAAATATGACCGTTAATTAAAACACAACATAATTAATTAAGCTAACATTTCTCTCTATGTTAGTTAATTCAGCAGTTTAATTAAATTGCCAACATATCTACGTACCTGCCTAATGATGTTTGAAAACATCATTAGCAATCTGTAATTAATTAAAGATTGATGTTGCAGTTGAAGTTCATCCGACTTCATTTTCACACTAGTGGAACACGTGACTTCGCTAGTGTTGTTGTTTTCAAACAAACTTCAATCTTCTTTTCAGTTTGGGATTGAAACAGAAAGAACCTCACGATTTTAGTAATAATAATAATAATGCTGAACAATCCACACAGCATTATCTAGCCCCAAGCTAAGCAGAGCTTGTGTTATGGGTCTAGATGACTGATATACTTAATACAATACATTACATACATTGATATTTTTTATTATACATAAAAAAATATCTAGAACACCCGGAATAAATAATGGCGGACGAATATCTGCGACGCAGGAGGTTGCGGGTTCGATTCCCGCCTTGGGATAAATGTACGATCTGCAAATATCTATTCCGGATGCTCTGGGTGTTTTCTATGTATTAAAAAAATATCTATGTATTAGGTATTAGGTATATCAGTCATCTAGTAGGTACTCATAACACAAGCTCTGCTTAGTTTGGGGCTAGATGGTGCTGTGTGGATTGATCAGCATTATTATTCTATTTATTTTAGTAAAAACAAAGGTTGAAAACACTTCAACTTAGTCTACAACATAATTGTTATCTTTTGATGTTTTGTTTCTTGATGGATTGTGTTTCATATCCACAGCATTCATCATATCATATTTCAGAGTTTATTATAGTAATTGGTACAGAAGCTTTCATCCTGTCTCTCTTATGAAAAACGACTTGATTGGATTTATTATCTATCTGACATGTTTTTCAAGCAATATTATTACATTTCATAGTATTGTATACTATAATATTTTTATAGGTTTCTTTTAGCACCGGTGGTCTAAAAGCTAAGACATTTTTGGTCCAGTAACGTTAGTAAACTTACAAACCAATTTATTAGCTATGTTAACTATTAAACTAATGACAGAATTTATCAAAAAAAAGTACATTAAACGAATATGCTTCTAGATTGCTACTAGGTTATACCTACCTACTTTAGTGTTGGTTTTCTGTGGTGCCAGATGCGCACGTAAAACACTATGGGACATCTTTGTACTTATTTTACCATATTTTTTGTAAATAAATAAGTAAATGAATATAAAACATCTGTGGTAGTATACGTAACAAAATGCAATTCAAAATGAAAATACCATCAGTAAGTACACATCCCAGATTCACCAAATCTGGTTCATGAAGAACTCTAGTTGGACTAGGCCTAAAGAATGACCTATTTTATGGCTTTTGTTGTGCTCTCAGGAACGTAATAACTCGGCAAGCTTCGCTAAGTACCTTGTTATTTGAAGGCTTCTTTCAGAACCCTGTCCCACTTAGCTCTACCTTGTCTGTCTGCAAGTCTCTTGATGACCTTTTCTCTGCTTTATACCAGCAGTCCAATCCTAGCATTTTTTGGATCTCAAACGAGATTGGAACAAGAATTTGATTGTCTAATTTGTATGTCTGAAATGTCATTTTCGTTATCATTTACGACAACGACAACGATAACAACAACAACAACATTAATAATATTTTTTATGTAATTTCTTACTGGAACAAGCAGATGGCTCACTTGATGTTAAGTGGTTACCATTACCTATTACAGAGCATTGCCTCTCAGATCACGCTCATTATAACCGTGCCCTTACGACGCACTACTCTGCGTCATCAACCCGAGGCATACAGGTGTAAAATTCGCAGAATTTCAAAATAATTTTGTCGAATCTAACTTTTGTCGAAGTCTTTTCCGCATCGTAAGTTTAATTTATTGTATTCTTTAAGCTTTACTAACTTCAATCAAACCGTCATTGTCTAAAGGATTAAAAACTTTGTATTGTCCTACTTTCCCGTTTGTTTTAAGACAGCGAGATTATCTCAGAGTGACTCATAGATAGATAGATAACATTGTTCATCATTTAGATATAATACAGGACAATACCCAATTTGGCTAAGCAATAAGTGACCTTATCGCTGAGAGTAATTTTTTTCCAGGTAACTTTATACATGAACGATTAAGGTCATCTAAAATCTAAATAAGAGGATGATCTATGGACTTTTTTCACAATTTTACTGAAGGTTATTTATTTTTATTACCTATTTTCCATTTAGCTGACATTTTCAATTTCCGTTTGGCACTTTTTTCGTTCTGAAATTTTTTCCTAAATAATTTCCTAAATCTAATCTACTTAGGTGTTTTTATTATTTCATCATGCCTTTGCCATTTTTCCATCTGGCAACCCTATTCATGATTGAATACCATTTTTCCTTTTTTATGCGGCGAATTCAATCACACTTACAATAAATGAAAAATGAATGTAAATGAAGAGGTACCTACTTGAAATGAAAGAAATAGCAACACTACTTTAATCCTCAAGCACAGTAGACATCCCTTCAGGTGCTTAAGCAATTAATTTTATCTATCGATACATCTATAATATTATAAAGAGGAAAGATTTGTTTAGTTGTTTACATTGAATAGGTTCCGAAACTACTGTGTAGGAATCTTCACTATCCCCGGGTGACATTAACTATATTATATTTTCAAAAAAAAATTGTAGATCCTTATTAAAACCCATGCAAAGTCGGGATGTTGATAGATACCATTAGACATAAATTTATCGAGATGCTACCAGCATTGTGCTTAGACATGGATACTAGGTCGATAAATTCGAGAAGTCTTTCTACAGTAAGACTTCTCGAAAAATCTTCGCTTGAAGCTGTCTTGCTTGTCAATAAATACATTTATCGACAAGCAAGACAGCTTTGTCAATCAAAATTTCATAGTCACACTCCAGATCTCTTAGTTGGAACTAAGAGATCTGGAGTGTGACTATGAAATTACCTACCTATATTTGGTATTCCATACATGACAGTCTGCAAGCCCATCGCCGCTGCTAGAGTAAACTGATTTTCTCACGATGTTCAGAGCACTGGCATTGCGCACAAAATAATTTCGACCAGAGGAATCCATTGGTGCACGACTGGATTCGAACCCACGATCAGAAGGAGGGGTCGTTCCTTACATAACATAAATAAATGTATTTCGTAAAGTAGGGAGAAGGTTATAATACTGTCTCAATTGGTATTAGCTTATTGTCAGAACGAGTTCCAAGAAAACAAGAATGTCTTTTATTCATTAGTTTTGATCAAAATTGCACCCTGACGGGTGACAAAGCTTGTGCGACGACGCGTCCTGCGGCTAAAACCCATATTGTAGGGTTCCGTGGTTCAAAATTAAATAAACCTTTAAACCATTCTTTAATCGTAAGATTTTTAATATGACCGAACCCGTGACGACCAAAGTGGCGCGGCGGGCGAATAACCGCCTGCGACGCAGGGGGTTGCGTGTTCGAATCCCGCCTAAAGTCTGTCTTAGTATAGGCTTTGAATTTCAGAATAGGAAGTGGAATAGGTGTCGCTAAACTACCAGTCAGTTTTAGTTTCAAAATTTCCTTATTAACATAATTGAGCGGAGTGCTCTAGGCTGTGACGTAATGCAATTTTTATGGTAACAATTCAATATCAGGTGTGTCATATTTCTTGTTCAATAAAATAACCTATTTTTTTTAAATGCTCTTTATTTTTGTAAGATTAGATCTAGAATAATAAGTAATGTTTAGAACTAAAACATGCTTTATTGTTCTAAATTAGCCATGTCTGTTTTTTATATTGACTAAGAGATATAAATAGTTTTGGCAACCTTTGTGGTAGCGGGAACAGTTTCTTTGGTTTTAAAAACCTTTGCTTCATACTTTACGTATACGGAACCTTCAACATGCTGAGTCAGGAATGACACAGTTTGATCCTATTTCATTTTCTATAAGCGCTGAGCTTTGAGTTTTTGTGATTGATGAATGTAACATAATGTGTTACAAGATTTTAATTAAAGTTTTAGATACTGACACTTGTAAAACTGGGAACTGAAAAATACTTTTCTAAAACTACAGTAAACAAACACAGTACTTAGTTATTTGTTTTTCGACTGTCTTCGTACTTCAGTTGGTAGAGCTTAGCCTTTTGAACTAAGGTTGTGGGTTCGATCCCTACCACAAACAAACATTTGTGTATACACATTATTATATATATGTTAAGCTTTAGCTGAGATAAAATCATATTCAGCTACACCAATATTTTTTTCAGATGCAAACACGCGATACAACATTTTGCGTGACTATAATAATAATAATAATGCTCTACAATCCACACAGCATCATCTAGTCCCAAGCAAAGCAGAGCTTGTGTTATGGGTACTAGCTAGATGACTGATTTACTTAAAACAATACATAACATACATAGATATTTTTTTATTATACATAGAAAATACCCAGAACACCTGGAATAAATATTTGCAGATTGTACAAACATTTATACCAAGGCGGGAATTGAACCCGCAACCTCCTGCGTCGCAGGCGGATATTTGCCCGCCGCGCCACATCTGTCGTCAACTGTGATACTGTTTGACATTATTGTTGAAACTTTCGAACAATTTTGACTCATATTTCCTCGGATGATACAGCAATGCAATGAACTAGAAATGTTCCCATTCAGTAATCATTGTTCAAATTATACAGAGAGCTAATTTGCCTACCAGTTATATACTAAAGTGCATTGTATCTTGTCGTCGGGTCCACTCTATTTTTTTCAGTTTAATTATGTTTTAAAACTGACAGACATATCTTTTATGCATAGTTTTTTTCTAGATAAAAGCTACACTGGTCTAGTGGGAGCAACCCCGCCTTCTGTTCATAAGAAAGGGTGTTCTACTGTGTGTGTGTGTACTGTTCAAGTATAAACTTGAGCTTCAATCCAGTCGTGGATTTTTCTAATCGAATTATTTGTGCACAATTCGAGTGCTCTCAAACGGTGAAGGATAATTGCTTGAAGAAACCAGTTTGTAGGTATTCTAGCTACGGCGATGGGTTTACAACATAATTATCATGCATGTGATACGAAAATGTGGATATGTGCCAAATGTAATCACTTAGACTTGGTACAAAAAAATCTGAGGTGATATCTACCTTTTATTACATGATACTTGGAATTATCATGAAAATAAAAGAACGAATTTAATCCAATCTTAATAAGCCAGTCAGATCACCGTCAGGTCCGTCAGACCTGAGAGCAGGTCAGACTAAAAAAAGTGTGAGTCGGACTCGCGTACGAAGGGTTCCCTGCTATTTTCTATATAAAAACCCGTAAAAAAATCACGTTTGTTGTATGAGATCTTCTTTTTATATTCATTCTATTTCGTTTTTTAGTATTTGTTGTTATAGCAGCAACAGAAATACATAATCTGTGAAAATTTCAACTCTCTGACTATCACGGATCATGAGATACAGCCTGGTGACAGACGGATAGACAGACGGACAGCGGAGTCTTAGTAATAGGGTCCCGTTTTACCTTTTGGGTACGGAATCCTAAAAAAAGGTCTAAGCATTTGTTGTAGACTAGCTGACCCGTCCCCACTCGTTGGACGGTATAAATCTTTGTGTTTTCGGCTTTTCTGTACTATAAATATGTATGTATTATACATATAAACCTTCCTCTTGAATCATTATATCTATTGGTAAAAACTTAATTAAAATCCGTTGATTAGTTTAAAAGATCTAAGCGAACAGACAGCGGAAACGACTTCATTTTATACTATGTAGACTCGTGCCTCTATTTACTGAACGATGTAGTACCTGGGACAGGATTTTAGATGGAATAAGCTTGACTAAGCTTATCATGAAACCGCAAAGTACGCACGCGACTTAATATTGTAAACAAAACAATATATAAAGTTCACTTGTCAATCAGCAATACAAACGTAAGCACCTATTATCTACTAATGCATACAGCCCTTGGGAAATCTTGATTTGGCTGTATTATGTTCGTAATAATATATTCACGTGACATTTTGAACTAACTACAGCTCAATAGACTTATGTACAGTCAGCTGCACTAGAATGTATACAATTCGTAACATCCAAAACGGTACCAAAACCTTATAGTAAACTCAAACTAAAAAAAATGTGAAATGAGCTTATAATTTCACTTATTTTTTGAGTTTTTGCCCTATAAATATAAAGTATAAATTAAAAAAAATAAAAATTATATATAATTAATTATATAAATATTAATTAAAAACTATTTTTTTTTCACATAGAAAATACCCAAACACCCGGAATAAATAATTGCAGATCGTACAAACATTTCTCCCAAGGCTGGAATCGAACCCACAATCTCCTGCGTTGCAATAGTTCCGCACCAGTTAATATGCAGATGTAGTAAGCCATGGATGTGAACTGAGTGGAAAATTGCCATTCGGTTTCGGTGTAGCCATGTGTGGAATCACAAATTTGTCACACGTTCTATCTATTCAACACATTTATTTTAAAAATAGATTTTGCTTTGAGAAAGTTGGAAGATGGGTAAAGACTTTGTTGCCCTATTGAGACAAGACAGGCTAAAAATAAATTTCTCTGATAATACAAAGACTACGGTAAGTACTACGGTTTTCATGCATAGCAATACGGCCAAAAACATGTAAAATTCTTAAGATTTCAATAAAAAAGTAAACTTACATGTCTTTTGTTGGACAATCTACACAGCATCATCTAGCCCCAAGCTAAGCAAAGCTTGTGTTATGGGTACTAGATGACCGACATACTTAGTGCAATTTAGATTCAGAGCATATGGCTCTTCTGATGTTAAGTGGTAACCATCACCTATAACAAAGCATTGCCTTGTAGGTTGCGCCTACCCTGCGTACACCTACTTGAGGCATACTGGTGTTAAGGCTCATGTGCCTGTAATTTTACTAACTTTAAGACGTTCAAGATGATCCTTTGGATTACCGAATAAAAGCTTTTTGACTTGACTTGGTCGATATGTGTGAAGTCAAGTGCTCCACTCAGCTATAAACTCTCACATATAAAAACACTTTAGGAGCCTGGTTCTTTCCGTTTAGCTTATCGCCTGTTAGGGTCACAATGTTACCTACTATAGCAATGTTCATATTCTTACAAGAATGGGCTGATAAAAAATACTTAAAAATACTGATAGAACAGGCAAATGGCCCACTTGATGTTAAGTGGTTACCATCGCCTATATTTAAGTATTGCCTCGTAGTCATGCTTGTTAGGAACGTGCCCTACGATGCACTGCTCAACGTCCATCAACCTGAGGCATACAGGTGTCATGCCTCATGTGCCTGTATTTTAGGTATTACTTTCGGCATATTTCTTGATAACAACTCAATTTTCGTATCTGCCAAGTTTTTAAAAGCAGCTCGGTATTACAAAATAATATTCTACAGTACAATAGAAACACCGAAAAATGTTTTGGCGAAGGTTCAAATTACAAAATAAATTGGAAAAAATAAACATGATACTGCATTCGTTGATACTTATGCGGAAAAACTCTTTTAGCTTGCTTATTGTTTACTCGATGAAAAGAGAAAGACTGAAATAGAAACAGTCTCGCTCCACGCATCTTCACGCTACGTCATCGGCATGAATAGCCCCCGAATATTCAAACACATCTCAAATTAAAGCTCGTCTCAAGTCGCGATTTTTTTGACAGTTTGCAATGAAAATCTGTCAAAAATTCGTCACTTGAGATGTGCTTTATATTTGAAATGCGTTTGAGTATTTTAGTCTTTGTCCAGAAGTGGACTGCCAAATTGGTTTGCCACAGTATTTTTAAAACTTTAACGATCGGAACACTTATTGAACAATTACATTACACGGGTATACATAATATAACATGTACCTACTACCTTTTTTGTTTATTTGCCCGACGTTTCGGCTATGTTGCAATAGTCGTCCGGGGCAGTACTACCACCATGCCTATTTCTGCCGCCAAGCAGCTTGCTGTGTTCCGGTTTGAAGGGTGTGGGTGCCGGTGACCGTCAGTCACTCAGTCACCGTGACATTAGTCAGTAAGATAAAAGCTTATCCGATAAGAAACAATCCTGAATAATAAATGACGCTTGTAAGATATTATAGACTTGAGACGCAAAAGGTTTGATCACGGTTTGATGCGGGTTTGATCCCTGCGGTAAAATAAATGTTTGGATGATCTAGGGCCGCACTATCAAGTCATATTGACGACCGATGTGGCGCGGCGGGCGAATGTCCGCTTGCAACGCCAACGGTTCGATTCCCGCCTTGGGTTAAATGTTTTACGATCTGCAAATATTTATTCCGGGTGTCCTGGGTATTTTCTATGTATAATAAAAAATATCTATGTATAATATAATTGTAATAACAAGTTTATTGGTAAGAGGGTTTGTCTGGGTGTAATACAGTCAACATCAGAAGATAGAAAAGCTATCTTAAAAGTCAATTTCTTTCTTCCCAACCGCAACATTTTGGCAGAGGTTTTTCCTTGTTATTTATTGGTTCCTGTAATTAAAGTCCAGGTTTGGGGTACGTGCTACCTGGCTACCTACCAACTGGAAAATAATTCTAATAGAAGATACTCTTGTTTTAGCTGTAAAATAATTGTATATCTGGTTTATGGTGTTTATTTGGTTAGTTTTGTTGTTCATTTTCACTTATTTATATAAATAATGAGAGCATCGGTGTTTTAGTGGGAGTGAACCCCGCCTTCTGGTAATAAAGTCGTGAGTTCAAATCCGGTCGTGCACCAATTGGTTTTTTGGTTCCAAAAATGTATGTGCGCAATGCCATCGTGAACATCGTGAGTCCATAAACATCGTACTATTTGAACGTAAGTACCTCTGACTACCCCCTCCTCAGACATCCTTGAAGAATTTGGATTAAGTACTTGGTACTAAGAGATCGGGGGGGATATCTACCGTGCTTGGCCATTAAAGTCGTTATGCTATTTATTTTATATTTTTTATTTGATTTCCTTAACAAGCTAAGCTTTGGCTTAGGACTAGATAAAGTTGTCTACAAAAATTTATTTATTTATACACATTGAAATAACGTAGTTTCCAAACTGTATACTATTTCGGCAGCATATAAAATTTCTTTTACAATGCAAGATTGCACTACCAATTGAATAAAATTACTAGTTTTTTATGAAACCTAGTCACGAAAGCGCAGAGAGAATGGAAAAGTTGTACGCTCAAATAGAACTGATTCAGTTAACTATCTACTTTTCTTTATTAAGTCTGATCACCTTACCTTAGTTATATCAAAGTGCAAATGTATCCCGCCCATACTTCAAATTCTCGGTAAAGGACCCGAGAGGGGAAATTGAAAAACAGAGGTTCTTACCCACTGTCTACCTCCCTGAGACCAACTGAACCATTGAAAGTTGTTTTTACAATGGTTCACCCAGCTGGTCTCATGACGTGGACAGTGGGTAATAACCAAAAAACAGCGCTATAATGTCCAGCGTGCTGTAAATCCAGCAAAAGCTCAATTTGTACCGTTTGCTCTCTCAATGTTATTTGACACTAGCGGCCGCTCGCAGCTTCGCCCGCGTGTCAGTTATTTTCCCGTTTCCGTTATTTTTTCGGGATAAAAAGTAGCCTATATGTTAATTCAAGTTATGATTTATGTTTATTCCACATTTCATCCAAATCGGTCCGCTGGTTAGAGCGTGAAAGAGTAACAAACATCCATCCATCCATCCATACTTACAAACTTTTTCGTTTATAATATTAGTAGGATTCATACATGTAAGTAGGGGCAAGTGCGGAACATGTGGACACTTTCCAGAATTTGGGATAAAATATTTTTTATATGTGAATTAGTTATGTTTTTTTTATTTTTAACATATCCCATGTCTTAAGAGATAATCAGCCTTTCTTAAACTAAAATTATAGTCTCAATATCACTTATACTTACGAAAATAATCAACATTTTTTAAAAACACCATATTTGTCCACAGGAACAACAGACAATTGTACCTATGTACAGTAAAATTGTACCTGGGGACGGTGTTGTACCTAGAGACGGTTCATATTAATTAGACAATAAAAAAGAAAAAAAACAATTATAGACTTCTAAAAACAACTTTAAACTAACGTTAACATACCTACTTGGTTATTTGTATTACTTAATATTACTTATTTGTATGCATTACGACAGATTTCATACAAGTTTTGAGTAGATTCATCGCTATCGTCATCATTGTCTAATACGAAGCATGCCACGCAAATGAATCCTTCACCCTCATCATCAGACTCAAAGTTTTCTTTGTGTGACTTCGGAACACAATAAATATGATAGCTATGATTGCAAAAACTACATTTGAGCATTTGGGTTTTGTTTTTGGAATAAAATTTACACTTCATACATCTAACAAACGATAATTTTTTGTGTTTAATTATTTTGATATTTTTTTCGGTAGATTTATCGTTGTTTTCATTCGAAAGTGCGTTGGAAGGATCAGGCTTAGAAAGATTATTAGCCAACAGAAGAGTTGGATGACTCTTGAAGCAACTAGTGCCAACTTCGGAGGAACCAGATTGTGAAAGAGCTTTGACAGCATTTGTTTTTTGAGTAGCTTTTGTGTTTTTTTTTCTTGTCCGTTTTCAGCTTTTTTAGAACTGAAAAAACTGAACAAATGCACTCAAAAAATTAAACAAAATGGCTTATTGGATTTTGTAAGTAAACATTATGGCACTTTTGTACCTGTGGACAGTCCACAGGTACACTCATATTTTTGTCCATAGGTTCAAATTCAGACAAAAAAAATAAAACTGATCTATCTTTGAGGATAAAACAGACTGACAGAGACGAAAAAAGCACTAGCTAAGCAATAAACAACATGGATCATACTGCAAACACGATCAAACCGATAACGTTAGTATTTTCACGGTAAAACTTGTTTAAATTATGCAACATTACTTACTTTTTGGCGCAAAAATCTTTCATAGCCGGCATGTAAACAACGATACGGAAAACAAAGATGCCGACACGTCAAAACTGTCAACCATAGACAAAGCTAAACGGTAGCGTTCAAATTAGAATTTTAGAGTTGCTAGTTTCGTCGGAATCGATTGTGTCCACAGGTATAAGCGTCCATAGGAACAGCATTTGCCCCTACCTACTTAAAAGTTATATGTGATAATAAATTATTTTTTATTTTATTTATCTTCTCATTTTTTCACAAAGTCGTCTTTGGTAAAAGCAACTCAGGCTTTCCTTGCTCTGTGTTATGATCTGTTACCGGAATAGCAAATATTGCTGGATGTAAAAATGTTCATTAGAATTTTGATTATAAAATTGCAATAATTATAACTTGGTTCGTTTCGGAAATACCATGGCTGACTGACGAAAGTGATTAAAGATAAAATGCAAATTACCTTTTTTGACGCACGGAATACAAAAATATCATCTAAAACTGATAGAGGCGTTGGCGTGGGTTCGAACCCTCTCATTGTTTTTTCTATCGAAAAAATATTGTTCTGGGTGTTTTCTATGTATAATAAAAAATATGTATGCATGTAATGTATTGTATTAAGTATATCAGTCATCTAGTACCCATAACACAAGCTTTGCTTAGCTTGGGGCTAGATGATGCTGTGTGGATTGTCCAGCATTATTATTTTTATTATTATTATTTATTATTATAGCATCACGACTTCTCCAAGCACGGTAGATATCCCATCCGATCTCTTATGGAAATATCGTATGGAATACCAACTACTGTAAAATGTGTGTGTACGTACCAAATGTACTATCTGGACATACCTTTGACTACCCCTCTAAACATTCTCAAAGAATCTCGAGTAGGTACTTGGTACTATGCGATCGGAGGGGATATCTACCGTGCTTAAGGATTAAAGTCGTGATGCTCATTGTTTTTTACATTTTTATAATATCGCTATGTATAAAAAGCTGAGACAGGGGTTCGAATCAATGAACTCTAAAACATTATGGTTAACCTTATTGACAGCACGATTTGGGAAACGGTCAAATTAACCAAATCGATCGGAAACGGGTCTCGCCAACTATTCATTTGACCCAAATACTTGCTTAAAATTACTATAGATAGTTCTTAATTCGAAAAAAATAATTTATGATGACGGTGGACATTTTCTCAGATAATTTTATAGTATCTAGTTCTATCTAGTCTAATGTAGGTACTATCTGGACGTACCTCTGACTACCTCCCTTAGACATCTTCGAAGAATCGCGTGTAGATACTTGGTACTAAGAGATCGGAGAGGATATCTACCATGCTTAGGGATTAAAGTCATGTTGCTATTTCTTTTCTTTAAGAAACTGTAGGTATCTCTGAAATTTACTATCATGTTTCATAATAAAATATATTTTTTCTAATCGTTTCATTGCTCGTAAAACTAGCATATTAATTAAACGCGTTAATAACTATGAATTACTATAGTCGTTACTCTTAGCCACATGCTGTTAGTGCCTTGCCACATGTATACGAATGAAACATCTGTCTAAAGGGCACAAAAAAACGTTATGGGGTCGGACCGTGAGATTAATTTGGTTTTTAAGTCACATAAAACTACTTTTACATGCAAAGTGACCATCATAAAAAAACTTTTATGAATATTGCCTTTGGAAAAATATAAGAAAAATGCATCGTATTCACATTAAAATAGAAAAATAGAAATATTTATTGATACCACACAAAACAATACAAAAACACAAAGTACATATAAAAATAGAAAAGAAAGTTTCAAAAAAAGGCATCCACAGCATATGCCAAGGAGCGCAATGCTCATATTGCGCTGGTTTTCAGTGGCGCCAAAATCATAGGTGTGTATTTTTGTTACTCAATCACGCAGTGACAGCTAAACGGATAGAGAAAAAAAGCACAAAACTATAGACAAAAGCTAGTCAAACAAGTTTGGAAGAGAGTTATATTAATAAGCTAAGCCGTATGCATGTAGAAAGGCCTTTAGTCAGTTAAAATTAAAAGTAGTAGTGCATGTCGTTACTTTCAATTTAGTTTTACTGCTGAAAAGGTTTACTGCGCCATATAAACTCAGTCTAAATGAATAAAAACATCTTTTTTTCTAGGAAATTTCCTCATGATGTGCAAATTATTATTAAGCGGTAACATTAATTGACTTTTAATACACATGTTTTATTTTTTTTTCAACTGTGTCCGTTTATACAAATAATTAATCTTATATAAGTTTGGGTTTTAAGAAATATTTATTACTTACTTTTTTGAAGTAATATTTCTAATGCGACTTCCAACAAGGTTGCGTTAAACGTTTAACGCTATCATGGAAGGGGTATGAAAGCACTGTTCTTTCTCTCTTTCTCTCATAGCCAGAAGTCTTACTTCAGTCGTGTTAAAGCACATTTTTCAATATTTATTTATTTTTTAGACTTAACAGTCTAAACAAAATTAACAAAAATTGTAACCAATTTTTGTTAATTTTGTTGTAAGCCCATATTCAACTTTGTAAACGAAGTTTACACGTTTTTATCTGAGTTTAGTTATAATACAGATTTCAAATGTGCTACGCCGTAGCTACGGCTACGTTGTAGCCACTACGAAGAACAGCTAACGTAGCGTGTAATAAGAGCCGAAGTGACCCAAGTACCTTACAGTATAGTTTCACATTTTCGCAGAAAAATATCAAGGAGTTTCTTACAAAATTACAAAAACTTTTAAGCACTGGTGGTCTAGTGGTAGTGAATCCGCCCTCTGATCCTAAGGTCGTGGGTTCAAGTCCGGAAGTGCACCAATGAATATTTAGGATCGAAAAATTTATATGCGCAATGCCCTCAAACGGTGAATGAAAACATCGTGAGGAAAGTCATGATGACTATTTCTTTTTTTTTATCAAAACTTGTCATAATTTTGGCATTATGAGCAGTAAAATTAAAACTAATTTAATTACTACCGGCAAATTATGCTTTATTATTACTTTACCTTAATCTATACCAAATAAGAATCTTTGTCCTAACTGACTGACTGGCATAAAGGCAACGCATCAGCCTAAACCACTGGTCGTAGAGACTTAAAATTTTCAAAGTATATTCGTCTTGGTGCGTAGATGTGTACCGAGTAAGGAATTCCCGAAATTCAACCTCAATACGTGTACAGCGGGCATTGAAGTTTGTATGAAAATAGCTTCACGTCTATAACAAGGGTGCGTTGCTGTGTTCGAAAGGTCATAGCTTAGAATATAATTTAAGCTGGGGCAGTGTAGATACCTACTATTATTTAGTCTATGGTAGCGATCTGGACCCACATGCCACAGCTAAACCATGATGAAATTTAAAACTTTCATAAAACCTGTTTTGTGTAGTTGTTGTGTTGTGTGGTGACACACTTTCGGCTTGTGATCAGCATATTACATTTATGTAGAGGTAGGTAGGTAGAAAGGTAAACAAACTGAATAAATTGAGAAGCTAAAGCTGTTGGGGGTTGGCGGAATGCAAAAACCCGTCCTTGCCATTACAAAGGTAAACGAGACACTTTATCTAACGGAAGGACATCAGAATGCAATGGTTTCAAGCTCCGAAACTTTACATAATTAGGTATACCTACCTACTTACCTATATTTTTTGAATGGTGTCATTATCAGTTCGAAGAGTGAAAGGGCGTCTAAATACCTACCTACCCAGGGAAGTTGAGAACATACCTAATTACATTCGTATTCGTCGATATTATCCAACCATTTAGATAAGTACCTTAGGTTTACATGTAAACTGTAATGTAAAGTACTTATAAAGTGTACCTACCTACTACATAAATAAAGAACTCTCTAACAGCTAACTTTACTTTTTAACGACTCAACTAAAGTACTAAAGTATTTTATTCAACCCACTTGACATTGGCAAAATTATCCGAATGACGGACACATGCCACAAAAAAAGAAAAAAAACTACGACCATGGAATGTACAACCATGTAAATCACAGCCATGGAAAGCGTAGACGGGAATACGCAGCCAAAATGTATATCAAACCCATGGTCGTACATCCACACACAATACACATTCCCATTGAGTGTTGGGAAGGTACAACTAGGCAATGCATGAATTGGTAGCCATTGCTTTAATACGTCGAAAGAAAGCATATAAGTACTTCGTTTACGACTTTACGTGGAACAAGAAGTAAAATTGTGCTTATTCATTTTGAGGTTGTAGGTAGGTGAGTAATGCAGTGTTTTTTATTGGTGCTGTGTGGAGGATGCTCGAATGGAGCGAGCGTGCTGTGGCAGGAGCCACCGACTCCTGCCACAGCACGCTCGCTCCACTTGCCTCGCGTTTTTTTGCATGTTCCATCCTAACATAGTCAATTCGAGTCGGATCTGCCCTCAAAAGCAAGTGCAAATATATACATAATAGCAGCCTGGAAAGTACAACCATAAAATATACCAATATGTACACCAATTCTTGGCTTTGCATTCCGCGGTTGTGTAATAACAGTGCCCCTACTCTACCAGCTGGCAGCTACATACAACACAACACAAGAAAAATCACACTTTTACTTTAAATGCAGAAAGAAACATGCAGAAAGAATTACTGACTAAAAACAACCCACCAAAAATGGCTACAAATGAAAAGGAGTTTTTTGGTCCGCTCACGTTACATCAGAAAGTCGAAGAACCTACGATATTCAAAAGTGGCGAACCTCAGGAATATTCGTGCATTTTATGCGATGATACATTTCTTTTACCCGAGTCTGAGAAGAAATTACTGACTCATTTGTTCATGGAGCATCGTTTGGTAGTCGCTGATGTGAACCAGATTGCTGATATGGATGCATATCTCCGATATTGGCGACTAAGATTTAAAGGTTAGTTTCATAGAAATAACTGCTACATAAGCTAACAAATTGTTCTTTGTCAAAATTGCATCTTCCTACTGGTGCGTTCTTTGCTACATTTCAGATCAAACCTTACCATACTTCTGCACAACAATGCTACTAGACAGCAAACCGGATGGCACGAAGTCATTGAATGAAGAATACTTTCTCTTGAGTGACGTCCTGCCGGAAGATAAAGAACTACGAACCAGTTTACTGCAAACCAGGTTAGAGAACTTACTAGAAAGGCACCAGTTTGAGAGAGAGGATAAAGGCTTTATCAGAGAATGTCTCTTCTGCCGACATGTCTCAACAACTACAAGAGCCAGCTATCTGAACCATCTGTATGAAAAACACAATTTCCATATCGCCAAACCAGAAAACCTTATATTAATTGATGAGTTAGTCAATCTAGTATCTCAAAAGTTAGATAAACTGCAATGTATTTACTGCGAAGGCCTGTTTAAAGATCGGACAATACTCAAAGAACATATGCGCAAGAAAGGACACAAACGAATAAATCCAGACAACAAAGAATATGACAAATACTTTCTAGTCAATTACATGGGAGATAAAAGTAAACCAAAACACAACTCTAAGCCATATACTAATAAAAACAAAAATTCATCTAACCAAGATTATGAACATGACTCAAATGCAGATAGTGATCCTGATTGGTCAGAGTGGACAGAAGAAAACGGTCCAGTAATAACATGCCTGCTCTGCGACCATACCGAGATGGAATACGAGAATATATTAGATCACATGGAGAAAAAACATGAGTTCTCATTCACAAAGGCTACTGCTAGGAAAAACTTCTATCACAAAGTGAAAATTGTAAACTATATACGTCGTCAAATCCATTTGAAGCAGTGCTTGTCTTGCGAATTGAAGTTCGATGATGCAAAGAACCTTGAGAAGCATATAACTGAGATGAAGCATTGGGTGCTGCGGAAAGAGAGTTGGGATCAGCCAGAGTATTACTTTCCCACTTACGAAGATGATCTATTTCTATGCTTCATTCATGACGATGATGAAAGCTGGTGGTCCAGTGATGAGCAAGATGCAGAGAATAGGAATAGCATGTCGGATAGTATATCTACGGAAATGGCTATGGCAGTGTTGAAAGAATGAGATAATACTTTTATGAGAATTTCATCCTTGCTATTGGTTCATGTGCTGGCTTTGCCTGTTGGTTGTAATAATCAATGTAACTCGAAAAGCATTTAGTCAAAGGAATCAAACGTCTTAAAAATGGGCAAGATTATGAACATGCTTATCCAATCAATATTCAATGGAAGACTATAATGCTTGTAAGTTTTCATTCCAACTTTTTACTTACCAATTGGTGCTCTAATAGTGCAATATACTTTTTGTCGTCCGTTTAAATAACCCTCATACAGGAAATATTTCTCTCTCAAAGTTAAGGTTTATAGTCATAAGATCATAAGCATTGTCACCATGCTTGGTATGAGGATTGGTGACCAAGGTGTTGAAGTACACAGGAAATGCTGCTGCAACTCCTGGTGCATTCCCTTAGTTATCTGTCACAACATCCTTGAAAGATAAAGAAAAGGTTATATTATAACCCGGGTCACCATGGCTTCCTGTTTTTCTATTTTAAAGTACCTATATCTTAAACTATTTATCAAAGAGCAGCTTATTAATACAGTGCAATAGTACTTGATCAACCTATACGTTATATAAAAATTAATTCCTGTGCCTTAGTCTCGCTAAAACTCAAATATGGCTGGACCAATTTTTTTTTTTTGTGTTGTTTCCTCTGACCCAGGGTTGGTTTATTTAAAAAAAATCGTTGGTGATACAAAGTTCAGCGTGAAAGAGATTGTGTAAGTATTGTTGCTAACCAACTCCTGTTGAATGTGACAAATATGACAGATTTAGTATAGGAAATCTGTCATATTTGACACTTGCAATAGGAATTTGTTAGCAACATAAGATACACAATGAGGGGCAGATCAGCTAGCATAGATAAATTATATTATTTATCTAAAAAAATCAAGTTTTCCAAATATATAATTTTAGAAGTTTTTGTGTGAATTTAAAATCAATAATAATGTTATGTAAACTATATTAATGAAATAAAATAATTTCAAGTAATAGGTTTTAAAGTTTATTTTACTATTTAAATGTTACTACTACTAATACTACTTAGGTACACTTAAACAGGCAAGTAGGTGTGCATTCTAACATCTAATTATTATTTACTACAGCTAAATACTATTATCTATTCACATATGTTTAATACCTTTTATTTACATTAAAAAGAAAATAGGAACGTACAAAATATAATGTTGAAACATTATTATAAAGTTGGTAGGTAGTGTGAGGTACAGACAAACTCAAAGGATTAAAAGCAGTTTTGAACACAAACATTTTTATTTTTGAGATTCTTAATACTCTATTTACTTATAATTATTAAATGCCTCATCTTAGTCTCAATTTAAATAAATACAAAATATAGAAATAGCATCACGACTTTAATTCACAAGCACGGTAGATATACCCTACGATCTCATAAGTAGGTACCATGTGTCTGCTCGAGATTCTTCGACAATGTCAAGAGGTTAGTCAGAAGTATGTCCTGATAGTACATTTAGTACTTACCCACATTTTGTAGTTAGTATACGTGAGAGGTTGCAAGCCCATCGCTGCTGCTAGAATACTAACTGGTTTCCTTACGATGTTTTCCTTCACCGATTGAGAGCAATTGGGCATTGCGCACATAAACGTTTCGAACGGAAAAATCTTTTAGTGCACAACCGGCTTTGAACCTAAGACCTTAGGATCAGATGTCGACGTCACTCCCACTAGACCACCGGTATAAATAAATAGCAAAGTAGGTAAATAAAACATATAACCAGCACTAAAAAAAGCAATCTAGCAAAACTCATACCTAGCTAACATACCACACTAAACAAACATTGGCGGACATGTTACACACAGCACCATCCAGCCCCAAACTTAACAAAGCTTGTGATATGGGTATCAGATAGCTTATACGTAAGTACTTTTTTTGTAAATCCATAGGTACTATTTAATACATTGTACTACCCAGTCACAGTGTTTGTCCTTGATGTGGATCGAACCCACAACAGGCATAGCCAATTGAGCTGTGAAGCCAGTTAAGGGCAACTTTAGGGTTATTATTACATTTTTACAACACTAAAGACTTATTTGAGTACCTAATACATAGCGTAAAATTCCCACTTTTTACAAATATTCTAATACAAGAGGTAGGTACAGTCAGCTGCTTTAGAATATGTGCAACTCGTGATTTATTAAATGGTGTCACAGAGTTCTAATAAATATTTATAGGGCAAACTCAGCAGTTGATTTCATGGTTTTTTTGTGAGTCAAGGGTCAATACTCGGTCCATTAATGTTTTTGCTGATGGTTAAAATGACCTGCCTACGGTAGTGACTCATGCAAAAAGTCTTCTTTACGCAGAAGATTTGAAACTTTATTGTGAGATCAGATCCGAGGCAGACTGTTTGGCACTACAAAGTGATATTGATGCGATTTCCAATTGGGGTGTGAACAACAGGATGGAGTTCAATTCCGGCAAATGTTACCAGATGACCTTTGGTCGAATGTGGAACCCAGTATATTTTGACTACAAAATAAACAATGCTTCTATAGTACGGACAAGCAATGTCAAAGATTTGGGAGTCACATTCGATCATAAGCTCACCTTTCACGATCACGTGACTACGCTGGCGAAGGAGTCATTCAGACGCCTTGGGTTCGTCCTAAGAAACGCCCGTGACTTCCAGAACGAACACGTTATTCGTCTTATTTTTAGTGCTTTGGTCCGGTGTAAGCTCGAAACCAGTGCATGTGTATGGAACCCACACGAAAGCACCTATGCTCTTCTCCTTGAAAAGGTCCAAAAGGCTTTCCTGAGGTACCTCTACAAACGCCGCTACGGGTACTATCCATATTTTTATCCTACGAAATTCTTACTAGGATGTCTAGGATACAATTCATTGGTGGTCCGACGGGCTAATGATCAAATCACGATGGCGTGTAAAATCTTCCGCGGCATGATAGATGCCCCAGACTTGAGTGATGTGCTGTGTCGATTCTATACCCCGGATAATTACCGCAGAGGCCGGAAGCATAAGTTGTTTGCCGTGCCGTCTTGTCGTACAGCAGCTAGAGCCGCCTCACCTGTGCCCCGTATCCTCGAGGCGCTCAACGCTTTCCTGAGAGCCAATCCTGAATGTGATCTGTTTGCGGATGGATGGTCTAAAGTTTTATCTGAATGTCTGAAGTTTTGTGAGCGAGATGAATGTTTGTGAATCTAGTAAAAGGTATTTTATTTTTTATTCTATTTTTTTTTGACATTCTTGCGTTTATATTGTATAATTATTGATTACTAGGTATTATTGATATTGTTAACTTTTAATTAATTTTTATTTGACATTTTTATCTTTAATGAATGTAATTGGTTTTAACCGTGTTTATTAAAGTAAATAAATAAATAAGGAAAGTTATAGATTGTAGTGTAGCTGACTGTACTAAAAGTATAAGTAGGTTTATTATTAGTTACTGCTTTTTTAAGCACATTCTAATCGGTATCACTAGCCTACAAAAAGCGAATATTTACAATATGTTCAAACAAAGTAATTCACCAAAAATAGTTGTGAAGTCAATTAGTTAGAAAAAAAATAAAAAAAATGTTCACAGTAATTGAAATACCTTAGGTACGGTTTAGGCAAACCTGCCAATGATTGTCAATAAATTAATTGGTTAACTTGTAAACAAAATGCGATGTAAATCAAAATTAAAAGAAAGTATGATATCCAATAAAATACAATGCCTTATGCATTGTACTTTATTGGATATCATACTATGGGAAATGGTATCTCATTATCATCGGTTCAGCCAAGCTAGCACTAAAAACAGGCATATGATAGGCTGTTTTGCGTCCATCATTTCAAGGCTAAGGAAACGTTCCACAGTGTGCAGTAGGTAGACTACAAATCGGACAGGTTGTCTACATCTGCAGAACATCACGTGGTGATCACGTGACCTTCAGATATAAAGTACAACAAATATCTACATGCAATAAAAATTGTCCCTTACAGCTGCAGCGGACAAAAAATTGCACACGTATAAAAAAATCTGGTAATTTGTTTTGTAATGAAGGCATTTCACCATTCTAGTCCTCTTTACACGATGCGTTGGTGTCTACGTATAAACCATTGTAAGGTACAGCACTGCCTCTGTTTGACGCCAGTACTTGGATCGCGTACTTTCTTCCAGCTTTCAGGCCAAATATCTTCTGCACGATTACTTTTGACCTAAAAATTTCAAGATTTCGTTATTGCTTTCAGGCAAAACTTGAGGTAAATTAATAGGCACTTGAGCTGAGAGTTTATTAAGCTTTATTTTAATGGTTTGAAGGTTTATTGAGGGCAAGTGTACCTCTTAGCTTTTATTTAGTAATATTTAAAATAATAATGAATGGATAAACAACTGTAGATATCCCATACTATATTTCTTAGTACCATTTTTTCTTATCCATCTGCAATGTGCACGACTGGATTCGAACCCACGACCTAGAACCACTGGAATTTTCTATCCGAAAATGTATGTGCACAATGCTAGTGGTCTCAAACGGTGAAGGAAAACACCGCAAGGAAATCCGTGTCTTGGTCAAACCCGTATTGACGCTTGTTTTTCCTGTGGTTTATGCCGACTAAGGATGGTATGTGTAGGTGCTGAGCTAAACTAAACTACTGTGCACCTACTAACCTATTCTTCATATCCTTTTTTTTGTATTTTTTATATTAAAAATCAAAATTTCTTTATTGTGGTGTTTATATGTATTTTAGTATGTAACTGTTGCCTTTTATTTTGAGATGGATGGATGGATGTTTGTTATTCTTTCACCGGGCCGAGCCGGGAATTCTACCTGTCGGTCTAATCAACTCCACAGGAAAGACATGGTCTGTTGGATACTGAAAGTCTTGTAACAAGATTAAATTAAAAAAATTAAAAAACCCCGTCTAAGTAGGTACACTCCCGACTAATTCACCTTTCAAACAAAAAAAACAAAATCAAAATCGGTTCATCCGTTCGGGAACTACGATGCCACAGACAGACACAAACACAAGACACCCCGTCGTTTATGCACCGGTTTTGGTCGGTTTTGTTTCCCATTATAATTTCGCTGTCGCTCTGTTGGGCTTAGTAACTTACGGTTGTTGGTCGCGGTTCATGCAATGAGTCCTTGCAGCCACCTTCTTAGATGACGCGCAGACGAAATGATCAGTTGATGACATCTCCCGAGCTGAGACACAGTATCTGTAAATAAGACAGTGCTAATTATAATAATAATAATGCTGGACAACCAACACAACATCATCTAGCCCCAAGCTAAGCAGAGCTTGTGTTATGGGTACTAGATGACTGATATACTTAATACAATACTATATTACATGCATAGATATTTTTTATTATACATAGAAAATACCCAGAGCACCCGGGATAAATATTTGCAGATCGTACAAACATTTACCCCAAGGCGGGAATCGAACCCGCAACCTCCTGCGTCGCAGGCGGACGTACGCCCGTCGCGCCACATCGGTCGTCAAAATTAATTATTTGAATCTTTGCCCTGACTGAGATATAGACAGCGCACAGCTAAAACTATTAGTTTAAATTTCAGGGTATCATTCGCCTTAGTGCGTAGAGGTGTACTAAGAAAAGAATTACCGAAATCCAACTCCCTAAACGGGTACAGTGAGAGTTTGTATGAAAATTCATGCCTTTTTCTGCCGCCAAGCAGCTTGCTGTGTTACGGTTTGAAGGGTGTGGGTGCCGGTGTAATTACAGGCACATTAGGCCTAACACCTGTATGCCTCAGGTTGATGGACGCAGAGCAGTGTATTGTGGGTTACGTTCCTAAAGAATGTAACCTTCAAGGCAATGGTTTGCAATAGGCGATGGTAACCACTTAACATCAGGTGGGCCATATGCTTGTTCCATCAGCAAATTGTATAAAAAATATTACTTCAGGCGGATGTCGCGCCCGTTTCGCTAGTATCTTCATGAAATAACCTGTTATAACTAGCCCCAAACTAAGCAAATATAGGAACCAGGGGGGTAAGCACGAACGCATTCCACTTTCTTATCGTTCAAGACGATACATGGTAGCACGAACGACAACCGATTTACTAACTTCCTATCGAATAACGTTACTTTACGGACCTAGCTATCGTTTACTTTACGTACGTAATTCCAAAAGTGTTCGTGCTTCCAATTTTACGATAAAGGCGCTGTGCAAAATCTCATACATTTTGGTAACGTTAGCGTGACGCTAGCGTCACGATAGCCAGTTCGTGCTTAGGCCTCAGGTAATTGATTACCTACTTACCTGATTTTTTTTTTAAATACATAATGCAACAAACGCTAAAAGATAAACATAAAACGCTTTTGCAGAGTTTGCGTCTTCTCTTCCTGCTTTCGTGTCAACAGTTTCTGGACCTCACCTAATGACGTCAGTAGCGTTATGTGCTGCCGGCAGAAATGCTATGTAAGTAGATCGGCAGGACCGGCGTTGCCTCAGTTCTCTGACCACTGAACCGTCTCCCATCAGCTCTGGTGTGTTGATGCCCCATCGTGTTGTTGAAGCTGTTATCTGTAGGCCAACCATGTTATTCTGTTACAACCAGCTTTTTGGTAACAGCAAACAGGAACTATTCTGTTACTATCAGCTTTTTGCTGCGATGATAACATACTATCAGTGAACAGCGATTACGTTTCTTGTTAACTGCTTTAAATCAGGTAAAACCCAGCATTTACAACATATTGGATAACTGGGAATCGAAAGTTTGCTAGAGTACTTTTGGAAAAAAATACTAACTTGGAATACGAGCAAAATATATCGTAAACACTCGTACCATTTGTACAAATATTACATTGCTCTTTTTCTACTTAACAAATAAAAACAATCTTTTAAATGTCCGCCTGCGACGCAGGAGGTTGCGGGTTCGATTCCCGCCTTGGGATAAATATTTGTACAATCTGCAAATATTTATTCTGGGTGTTCTGGGTATTTCTATATATAATAAAAAAAAAACTATGCATGTAATAGTATTGTATTAAGTATATCAGTCATCTAGTACCCATAACACAAGCTCTGCTTAGCTTGGGGCTAGATGATGCTGTGTGGATCGTCCGGCATTATTTATTTATTATTATTGTTATTTATTAATAAGACCATGAGAGGTCGTAGTCCCAATGCTTAAAATTTTCTTTTTGTTCTGTTTGAACCATGAAAAATAGTTATACCTCGTCGTTACAAAATCCACGAGAAAACATTCAGTTTTAAATTTCCCAGGGATATTCAGAGAACCTCACTTATTGCTTACCTCTACAGTAACACCCCCACTCCTATCCCTCATACTGGGAACTATCTTGATAACGAATCTGATCTTCGCCTCTTCGGAACTGGAGTCGAACTGAACGGAACCCTCGTCGCTGGTCTCCTGGATCGAAGATGTGGATCTCGGAGCGGAGACAAAGAATTTTGAGTGAGGATCTGTTGAAGGTGGTAAGTTCTAAAAATTGTTGCTATGGGTTTTGTTTATGTGATAGCTGATGGAACAAGCATTTGGCCCACCTGATGTTAGGTGGTTACCATAGCCTATAACAAAGCATCGTCTTGTAGGTCACGTTAGTTAGGAACGTGCACTACAACTACAATACACTGCTCTGCGTCCATCAACCTGAGGCATACAGGTGTTAAGCCTCATGTGCCTGTATTTACACTGGCACCCGCACCCTTAAAACCGGAACACAGCAAGCTGCTTTGCGGCAGAAATAGGCATGGTGGTAGTACTTCCCCGGACGAGCCCTTCACTAAGAGCCCTACTACCATTAAAACTACTGATGATTAATTAACTTACCAATATTCTTAGCAGAATAAAGTTTTTTCCCTCTAACCAACACTTCCACATCCACTGCTCCTCCACAAGTTGATAACGTAAACCAGGCGCCTCCGTCTGTTGCTCCAAGGAACGCCTGGAATTTCATATCAGCAATCTTATTATACATTTGCAAATACATTTTTAGTAGGAAATTTTTAAGGACTTGTATTTCCATAATGTCAAAAAAGAAAAAGTAATTCATGAAGGGGGTCACAACCCTCAGCCGAGGAGGACAAAGATGTAGGTATCTTGAGTCTTCTCTTTCGTCTCTCAGCTCCAATCAGCTCCATAGGTCATCTGGTAACACGCATTGATTATAGACTGTCGTGTAGTTTTTCGAATATAAATACTTGCCTTGAAATAGTAGACGCTTCGCCCCTTAATGTCAGACTTGCTAGGTATGTTTTCACGAAGCCTCTTCGCAGTGGAGGTCCTGGCGCGCACACTGCCAGTTGCCAGCAATGAGCCAGATCGCCTGTCTCTGGCTACCCCGAACACGCTGACAAAGTATGTCTGGATGGAAGTAAGGTTTTTAATTGTAAACTGTCAGTTACTTACATTAGCCAGTCTATACCATCTATATCTATTCCTACCAATTAATTATAAGAATGAGTTTGTCCTGACTGACTGACTGACATAAAAATTAAAATTGTCAGGGTATGTTCATCTTGGTGCGTAAAGATGTACTAAGAAAGAAATTCCCAAAATTCAACCAACGGCAAATCCCAACGGCGGGAAAAAAAGAAGTAAAGGTATCCATCATCATTATCATCATAATGATCAGTGGATATTCGGACACTATTACAAATAGCGAATAAGTTTTCCAACAACTTACCCTAGCAGGGTCTAAGTTCTCAATCAAATGGTGTGTTCTATCACCGACACATGCTATCACTGGATCTTCGTCTGTCACTTTTGTGCTCCGACCTGGAATTTTTAAATAGTTTATCAAAAAAAATTGAAATGAATTTAGGATGAATTATAATTGCCCCAACGTTGTAGGTACATTTTATACTGCGTCAGATCAAGAACAAGATCGCCCTTTATCAATACCATCATCAGTCTACAAAATTCCAATGTCTCCGTATAGACCTCCCCTTTACGTTTCCAGAAACGATGTTGAGCCTTTTTCATCCACCAACTTCCCACTATCCTAGCAAAACTGTCGGTCCATCTGATAGGAATGTGCCCTACGCTTCGTCTTCCGGTTCGTGGTTGCTACATATTTATTTTAACCTTCATTTTGGGACCAAAATACCATATCGTAGGTACACTATCAAAAAGACACCATCACTTTCCGTCCAAATAAACTCACCAATCTTTTTCCTTCTAATCATGTTTTTCAGGCTCCCGTCAAACAGACTGTATCCGTCATCCATTTCGATCTGGTTGTCTACCTCCGTTGAACTTTCCCCAGATAGTCTTTCCTCAACCAATCGGGTTAGCTTCTCGTATTTCGATATCTTAATGTCATGTTGGGCTGCGCAGAGCGATGTGTAGTTGCGTCGATGTGATGCGACCACGCAGTAAATTGTCTCTTGCGGATCTATGGGACTGACAAAAAAAGTATGCAAAAAGTTTTGTGGCACTGCCGGGCTTTGAACCTGCCTTTGCTGTTTCTTAACATGAAATCATTCCGAATCAAAAGCCTCCATGTGCCTGTAGTATCACTGGCACACACACCATTCAAACCAAAATTTAGCAATGCTGTTTGGTAGCAGAAATAGACATATACTTAGTAAGTAGTACCTATTATGGGATACTAAAATAATATCAGATAGTGTATTTCATAATTTTGAGTTAAAAATAAGCAATAAATTGATCGAGTATCAAAGACATTTTCATTTTCATCCACGATCAATGGACTTACATAAAATAATAAAAAAATATTGCTTCTTAGACGCAAATTAGCTTTTTAAATGCTCACGATTGATATATAAAAATTATACGAAATTATAATCTAAAATGACAACCCTCAACTTGAGGGTGGCTGAATTAAGTTGTAATCTTAGATTACTTACTAATTCAATTATCTCTAAAACACATGCATTATTTTTAAAAGTAAACAATTTTATGAGTCGGGTCTTACAATAGTGTTTATGGCGGTTGAGGCCCTCAAAATGCCCGTAAACAACCGAAAACCTGTGGTACATTAATCTTTGAATTCTATCTGTGAAGATGGGTCTAAATGTACCTTTTGCATAAATTCTGTTGATTTACCTGAATTTTATTCTCAAAAAGGTTCTAACTTACTAACCTACAAAGTATTTTTCTTCGTAACCCTACTTTAGAATCCCTCTCATAATTGTATACTTTTAAAAAGAACGTGTGTATTTTAAGGCTAATTTAGTTATTGTCAAAGGGATGATAAGTAGGTACCTAAACGTGTTTATTTTGAGCGTTCCAAACGTTTCAAACGTTCCAGCGTTTTCCAAACTCAATGAATGGATTTGTAAATTCATTTTATGTTAGTTTTACGTTAGATATGCGCTAACCAATTGCGCTTGTAAAGTTAGTGCGTGTTTTTGTGAAACACAAAATAATGATATGTCACACACACATAGTTTCAGTTTTACTATCGAAGCTATTGAGACTTACATCTAAGTATGACAACTACATTAAAATTTATCTTTCTATATTTATCTATATCTATACTACATATCTTTGTCGTGGCTGACTGACTGACATAAACAACGCACAGCCTAAACTTGTAGAAACTTGGAAACAGGGTAAAAAGGAATTCTCGAAACCGTCAACCGTCTTGACAGCCGTCACAGCTCAGTTCGTCGTAGCTCTGCCTTCTACGCTGTAGGTGATGGGTTCGATCCCCACAGAGAACAAACATTTGTGTAATGAACATAGCTGTTTGTTCTGTGTCTAGGTATTATATCTTATTGTACTTAAGTATAAATAAGTATAGGTATAAATATTCTATTATTCATCTTAGTACAAGCTATGTTTAGTTTGGGGTTAGATGATGCGGTGTTAAAATGTCTCAACCCCTAAACGGGTAGGTACAGTGGAGCTTGAAATTTGTATGAAAATAAAAACACGCAAGAAAAGTCGCGCGTGTTTCACTAGTTTTAATGTAAGTAAAGACCTTATAAATGTATTTTGTAAAAAAAATGTTTGAATGAGGTTATTATGAAAAGCTCTGAAAAGTATGATTGAAAAAGTTTCTGATGAAGCTAAAATGCAAATAAAACGGGTAAAGTTCAACATAAAAGGATTGCGTGAAAATAAACTATTGTGTAAGTTCATTCCATATTTTAATATTTATTTATCTCAGAAATGTTACTAAGAAATTGTAGAATAAAATGGAAAATGTATGATATGATCTATGATCCTTTAGCAAAGTATTGTCATGTAGGTCACGCTCGTTAGGCACGTGCCCTACGATGTACTACTCAGCGTCTATCAACCTGAGGTATATAGGTGTTAAGCCTCATGTAATGTCGCTGCCACCCACACACAATGACTGTAGTACCCTCAGTACTTCCCTGGACGGGCCCTTCACTAAGGACTACTACTACTAATACAGTAGTATATAGTAAGTACGTAGCCTCAATTAAAAACACCGTGCGCCTAAGCTAAAATTATTATGCAAGAAGTGGAACACGCGTGTAGTTTGTGCTTGTTGAATAAGCACGAAGTGGCTAGAAATTCGATGTTTATGTTAAAAATATAAACGGTATGCACTATTTTATCTTGCTTGTGCCTCTGGAATCCTAATATTTTATGTTTTTTTTTAATAGTTTTTATCAGCTTTATACATAAGACATCTCTACTGGCCCTCTAACGTGTGCTCTTATAGCACTTATAATATTCGTAAATGTTAGTGATATCTGTTCAAAAGACGGATTTAAGAGTTTGTATGCATCTCTTTCTTGTACCATTTCAATATCGTAAGTAAAAACAGTACAAATTTTGTGTAATTGGTTGTGTAATACCGTACCACAAATATTTATTTATTATTGATTTATAATACATCCATATGCATGAAGTAAAAAGCGGTTATTTTAACATTACAAACAGACTTCAATTTTATTTATTTGTATAGATAAAGGGGTAGAATCCCCTAACGTCGAATTCATGTTTAACCCCCAACATTTACGCAATCGCGCATCGTAATAGCTAGAGACAATTTTCGTAATTTCCGCAGCATAAATGAATAAATTAAATTAAATGTAATGATTTGATTACCTTCTAACTTTGTATAAAGCAATTTAAAACGAAGTAGCATTTTGGTCGACTGAGCCGCAAATCCCCTGAAACTTATTGCTTGAGACAAATCTATCGTTGATTGCAGTTGTTCATAAGTCAACTTTAAAAAGCATTTATTCAGTAAAATCCGCAGGGATCATCCTGAAACGTCTTAAATCTAGGTGAATCTAAGCGCCAGTTCCTCGCAACCAAGCCTAGAAGATTACTATGTAAGTATACTAACCAAGTTTAATTGCCCGTTCAACAACCCATTTCCATTCGGCCCGGCAGCTTTGATTTAGCAACAAGTCAGTAATTGCAAACTTTCCATCGAACTTTACACTTTAAAAGGAGTCAATTATATAAATTAAATTGACTATCTATCTTTGGATAGATGCGTTTTGAAAAATCCCATTGAATTACTTTAATGGCGGGATGGCTCGTTGATAGCAAAAAAAGTTGTAATCTGCTGCCGTCGGAGAGACTAAAGCTCGCCTGGTTTTTGTTATAATCGTTTAAAATTCCTTATCTATTGCTCGTCTAAAATATAGATGAGGCTAAGAATTTAAATGAATTCTATTAGGTAAGTCGTTCTGAGTGTTGTGTGGTTCTGTAGAAGATTCCGTCTCCTGATTTCGTGTTTATGAGTTTTAATTTTTATGTGTCTATTTCCAGTGTTTTCAAAGTTGAAATTGTGGGAAAATCAGACTTAACACCATTATGCAAAATAACTGCTTAAAACTGAGTTAAATACGTACAATTATACTATTTACTTTTAACTAAATTTAGCATTCTACATCCAAACAAACTTTAACTTTCGCATTCATATTAAGTACATACCTAAGAAATAAGATGTGCTGAGAAGTGCTTCGTAATAGTCTCATCACCACTTTAGGCAGAATCACATTAGATCCGCGTGGACCCGCGTGGACTGTCTCAGCCATTTTGTATGGGACAGACATGCGTCGTCGTATGAGACCAGACCAATCTTTACTCAAGCCAGCTACCAACAAACATGAATCTTAGTTTCCTGATAAACTTGCTGAGAATATAAATAAGCATATTGATGTCAGGCATCATTTTATAAAGAATGGTGTAGCTAGCAAGTGTGTTTTGCTAAAGTACTTATGTACCAAAGAAATGTTATCAGTCATTCTTACTTAGCCTAAGTTTATGTTTGACTAGGTTTCAGCGTTAAATTTTAAGGGACTGTGTTGGATAGTAAACCTTATACCAGATATAGATAATTCCTAGGCAATAGAGAATAAAAGTTCAAGATTGAAAAACGATGTAAGTACAGAAATATAAAAAAAAAGAAATATAAAACGCGTCGCAACACGCGGTGCTAGTCTTATGTGATTCTGCTTTTACTCAAATGGTTATGTTATCACTTGTATTCAATACTTCGTGACAGGTATTGCATCCTTACGATTAGTTAATGGTAATGAGTTCCAAGTACTGGACAAAGATGAGTTAATCCTTTGCTATCATCTAGATACGAGTAGGTACTATTAGGTACTCTGTAAATATGAGTGTTTTTGACGCATACAACAAAAAATTTAAACTATAGTATGTAGGTACTTCAATTCATGATTTTTTTAGCAATTTTTGCGTCTAAGAGTTACGGAATTTTGGAAACTCCTTTTTAGGGTTCCGTACCCAAAGGGTAAAACGGGACCCTATTACTAAGACTCAGCTGTCCGTCTGTTCGTCTGTCACCAGACTGTATCTCAAAACCGTGATAGTTAGAGTTGAAATTTTCACAGATGATGTAGGTATCTGTTGCCGCAATAACAGCAAATACTAAAAAACAGAATAAAATAAATATTTAAGAGGGCTCTCATACAACAAACGTGGTATTTTAGCCGTTTTTGCTTAGACAATGGTACGGAACCCTTCGTGCGCGAGTCAGACTTGCACTTTGCCGATTATTTAGTACACCTCTACGCAACAAAACAAACATTCTCTGAAGTCAAGCGTGTACAATCAGTGTTTTAGGCTGTGTGTTTATTATGTCAGTCAGTCAGGAAAAAGATGCTTATAATCGTTATAGATTATTGCAAAATATATTATTAGGTACCTATATTTTATTGCAAATATTGACAGGTTTATCTGTGCACTTTTCTATTAATTTCAAGCATCATAAAATGTAATTAATGTTTATAGATGTTACTTAAGCACTATAGATTTTATCCAGTTGAATGTTTGCACGCGACTGATAAAAATGTTAAAAATAAACAGCTAGCTTCACGTCCATAATCCCCAAGCACGGTAAATAAATAATAATGCTGGACAATCCACACAGCATCATCTAGCCCCAAGCTAAGCAGAGCTTGTGTTATGGGTACTAAACTGATATACTTAATACAATACATAACATATATAGATAATTTTTATTATACATGGAAACACTTAGAACACCCGGAAAAATATTTGCAGATCGTACAAACGTTTATCCCAAGGCGGGAATCGAACCCGCAACCTCCTGCGTCGCAGGTGGACATTCGCCCGCCGCGCCACATCGGTCGTCAAATATACCCTCGGATCTCTCTGTAATAAGTACTCACTTAAGAATCTTTGAGAATAAAATTTAAATCTAAAGGAGTTGTCAGAAGTACGTCTTAATTTTACAATTAGCACGTACTTGGTATTTTATACGTGACGGGCTGCAAGCCTATTACCGTTGCTAGGATACTAATTGGTTTCCTCGCAGTGTTTTCCTTCACTGTTTGAGAGAAAAGTAACTCCTTTTAAGAAGTTTACTTATGTACCTACTTACCTTGAAAAATATAGGTATAAATTATCTTTGCAATGTCACAGGAATGCCTACAGAGGGCCAAGTATGAACAAATTTGACATTCGTTTTCTTCCTTTTTTTTATTTATATTTTTAGCTATATATACTAAAACTTAACGCAACGGTGGTCTTGTCTGGAAGATATTGCGTCCAGCGATAAGACCAGTCATGTATGACAATGTTTTTTTTGTTTTTTTTTTACGAAAGTATACTAGTAAGTATACTATTTATTTACATTACGCGTCAACCAAGTATAACCCCCCCGCAGTTGAGTTATCGATGCCTTGCGATGTAATTCAAATATCAACACGATACGCTTAAGCCATAAATGTCAAATCTGCTCGTGCTAGGCCTTTTGCACCTGAGGTATACCTACAGGTGTTAAGCCTCCTGTGCCAGGTATTTTCTCTGAACATCGTATAACAGGTTGTTAGCGTATTTTTAAAGTACCCAAGTTTGCCTGACTACACCTTAACGGTTGGCGCTAGAATGTAAGTAGTCAATATCGTCAATATCTTCTTTAATAAATCAAAGGCCGCATTATTCCTGAAAGCTTCGATAAGTTCGATAAAAATTCAAGTAACACATTACGGACCTTTTTCAAACGGCAAAAACTACTTTAAGGCTATATAAACACACTTGCTTTTTCTCTGAAGCGGTAATACCTATATATGAAAAAAAAGTTGAAGGAATGAAGTTTGCCTTTCAAGTTCTTTTTTTTCAGACCCATCTTTAGTAGAGCATAGTACTGTAGTCGGTATAACGAGAATTGGCCTCATTGGAATGCACAATAGAATGTTTGTCGCTGGCGTTGGTTTTTACGACCGGTATGTATTAACGGTATGTTTTCTTGTAATAAACTTGTTTTAGGATCATGTTGTCACGTAGAAATCTAGAGATAACTTAATCAAGACAGATTGATTTCATGGAAAAGGCATTTTACCCAGCTGCCAATTTATTTGATTGATTAATTGACGTTTGTTCTAAATTCCATTATTTACAATATAAAAAGTTAAGCACAACAATGTGGGTACAGTCTACGAAATGCACTAAAGCGTAAAAGGATATATCTACATTCGTCTGTTTTATTGCGAATTTCTTCCAAAATTGCATCTGTTTTATTTTATTAAACACATCAAACTTATTAGAACAAAATTAAACCCTGACCCTGGCCTGTATGTGTTCTAATGCTCTAAAGACACAGAATAAATAACAGTACGACATAGTTTCCTACTAATAGTCATAGGGCACGTTTCTAAACGTGTGTGACCTGCAAAGAAAAAGTTTGTTATGGGGGATGGTAACTACTTATCATCTGCTTGTTCCAGAAGCAAGTCGCAAGAAAAAAAACATTGTTAACATTTTTTTATAAATATTTTGCTCCTACGATTGTGATGACAATAATTATCTAATGAGTATTGTATTAAACCTAGAACCTGTTTGTCTTGGTTGTCTTGTAATATTTGAATTTATAACACTTTGCAGTTTGAAAGTCACATGGCATGACAGCCCTATAAAAAAACTGCCAGTTCACAGCACACTGAGTATAAACTGGAATGTCGGTACAGTGGCTGCATTTAACCATGATCTTATACAATTAAAAAGTAAAACAAACTCTGGTTATACAATGTTGCAAATTACGTGACGCCAATGGTGTATTTCGTGCTGTAAGTTCTTATAAAATAAAAAATGGCCTACGATTTATCTTTTTATAGCTAGCCCCACAGTTCAGTCGACAGTAAGTAGCCCTGCCTTCTGTCCTATCTGATCCCCACCGATAAATGTTTATTCTTGATGTTAATAAAGAGTTCTTCTACACCCAAGTTGGTTTATAACAAGTATAGGATGGGTGTTTCACAGGGGGTGTTGATAAATAAGTTCGATGCACGATTACAATTGTCACAAACTATATTTGGATTGGAAACCTTCTACACAACTTTTATTACAAAACAATTAGGAAAATATTAACAGACAATGCGTCGGCGCGCTTTCGTGCCGGTCTTCCGTCTCACTCTCTCGGCCTAGGATGTCTCTATCTGTCTTTTGACGTTGACAGCCGAGTAGTATTTGGTGGTGGGAAGTTAGGTAGGTATATATAATCCGCGAATGCCGATAGGGGTATGTATGCACACAATCTCTGTGGCGTGGGATGTTATCTAAAGCCCGCGTTACACAAGTATGTTAGAATAATTGTTTTTGTTGCTTAAATTTTTAACTTTGGTCTAAGTTTACTTTAGTAATGTAAGTTTAGTATCTTGTTTAACTTTAATTATGTTTTAGATTTGTACTTATTATAGACGATGAGCCCAACAATGTTTGTGTACATACCTACCATAGTTAATTTATTTTCTCATGTAAGTGAATATTGTATTCTTTTGAGAAATAAAATACTCTTAAACCTACGTAAAAAAATATGTAAATGGGGCTACCGTGACGTGGCTCAGGGTTCATGTGACTGCGTGTTCCCCGACCAAACAATATCCCACTTGCTCGACCGTCCCCTGTAACATGCCACCTGTACGAGGGCTGATCTTTTATAGGCTACAGGCAATAGAGTGAAGGTGGCAATGTTTATTTAGAGTATCACAAGAAAGCAATAAAAGTATATATTTTGTGAAAACTCTTTGGCCGACCCTGACGAAATACATTTATTGCATTTTATGTCGTACAATTGTCCCAATCGTAAAAGAAAATTGTTATTCTACAGTATCGAGATTGAATAAAAGAGCTTATTTTAGGAGTTTCTTTTTTGAAATAAAGTTATGTAGACGTTGACTATAAAAAGAAACGGAGACAGTAAGAGATTCGAAAACGATTTTCACGAACTGCCACTTGTAGGTACAGAGCATAATTGCCCGAGCGAGCAAAGCGTCTTAAATTCGAGATTGGCCAAAACACTTTTGTCCGTCTGTCAGGTCTGCCTGTTTTTCTCCATAAACCGCATTTTTCAACCGATTTTTACGAAAATTGGCACAAGTTTCTTTATTAACTTGAATTTTTTGGTCAATCGTGATTTTTGATTGGGGGAAAAAGGGAAAGTTACTGTAGCGTTATTTTCAACAGAGTTAAAAACATTTGAGAGGCATACTAAGGACTTTATTCTACACAATATGTTGCAAAAAATAATTCAAATGGGAAGTGGAAGGAGAGAAGGGGAGGAGGGAGTTTTTGTCCGTCTGTCAGTCTGCATGTTCTTACCTACAGGTCGCATGTTTTAACCAATTTTGGCTTCTTAAACTAGATATCGTAGATAGAAGATAGATGGTATTATACCGTTGTTCCTCGTATCCCTCACAATTCAGATGTCAGTAGCTCTGCTTTCCGCAATGTAGGTGGGTTCAATCCCCACCAAAATCAAACATTTGTGTGATGAACGCATAAAATGTAAGTATGACATGAAATAATAACGCCGAGATACGACTTGACTTTCAACCGATTAATAAAATTAAAAATGAAACAAAATCGGAGTAATATGAGAGTTTCGGTTTCAATAAGCAATAAAATTTTAACAAAAAAAAACTGACTTCAATTTCTCATGGATCTCATCGTCAGAACTAGACGAAATTGAAATGGGACCACACAGAACGCACTAGCTATCAAATAAAATAAGAATCATCAAAAAAGTACTGAGGTAACAAACATTAAAAAAAAATACAGTCGAATTGAGGATCTCTTCCTTTTTTGAAGTCGGTTAACAATTGGGCTTACACATCAAATGGAACAATTTTGGCAAGCTCAAGATAAATAGATGTGCTGACTATAGCGATAAAAAATTACTGTCTCTTATGTGGTGCCATACTTTTGATACATAAATCTAGTCTGTCAAGAAACGTCACACGAGTGTGTATGGCTGAATTTATGATGTCGGCCCTTGTAAGGCGAGAGACGGCTAGGACGTGATCACTTTTTGTAAAAACTGACTACCGTTAGAAGATTGAAGTTATGGTATCACGAACGGTGAAAAATATAGTTGCGGGGAACGCGGAAACACGTTTGATTCAATTCAAACTCAGGTACACTTAAAAAGTATCAAAAGAATGCATTTTTCTAATATATAAGTAAAACAGACTAATGTGGGTTGGGTATGTACCAAATGTACTATCTGGATATACCTCTGACTACTCCTCTTAGAGATCCTTGAAGAATATCACGTATACATTGTACTGGTACTAAGAAATCAGAAGGGATATCTACCGTGCTTGGGGGATAATGTCGTGATGCTATTTCTTTTTGTAGCATTAAAATGCTTGACAATCCACACAGCATCTTCTAGCCCCCATCTAAGCAGTGCTTGTGTTATGGGTAGGTACTAGATGACTGATATACGTAATACCATATTACATTACATACATAGATGTTTTTATTAAACATAAAAAATACCCAGAACACCTGAAATACGACATAATGTAGGTACTTATAATGTACCGATCTTTTTTCTGTATGTTCTTCACTAATGTCTTAGTTTTTCCTTCCAACTTAATATACAGAAGTGCAAATACGTCAAAATAAAATTGTACAAAATCAGTTAGAGAAAACTGGCATCAGTGTGAACACAGCTTCTAGTTATAAAATGTAATACACGTCTATTGGACAACTTTCTGCGATACTAATCAATATCCCACATTCCGGTCCGGCAACGCATCCGTGTAAGGTGTGCTGCTCGTGTGAACGCCGCTTTAGTTAATACACAATTGACCTTATTATTTAGAGAATTTTCTTCCTCAATTTCTTTGAAAATCCGTACATTTCAAACAATGCTTTAAAATTTTTTACAAAGCAAATATTAATCATATTTTAAAAGGTACCTATGTATTTGTTACAATAACGTGACCACAAGGTGAGAGATCATGCATATTAGCCCCGCCCATCGATGAGTTTGAGTCGGCAACTAGTGTCACCTTAAAATATGAACACTTTATTTTTTTAGGTTATGGGTATGTTACCTGGGATCCCAGTTAGCCGCCAGGCGTCTTCTAGAGCGTACTCTGAGTCGCAACCGAACTTGTCCTGTCATCTCGCCGCGTACGCTCACCATAGCAGCTCCGCCGTGGGTTGACGAGAGCTAATAACAGTTTTATTACTAAAAGTAAGTCTATATGCGGCCAAACCTGCTCACAGAGTTTAATAAGCCGCCGTTTATAAGCACTACACTTTAACTAAACTTAATACCTACATCGTTTTAATGTTTTCGCGTTTTGCCTAGTAGTACAGCGAAAATTTTAAATAAATGCCATTAAGGCTCACTCTTCAAAATAATGACCGCACGAAACGTTGTATCAGTTTATTTATAAAAAACACAGGTTTAGTATAATTCAGGGTCTGTTGGACCCGTCATGATGTTTTGGAAAATATCAAAATATGGTAAGTATAGAACCATGTTAATAAGAAAGAAAGAAATGAATGGAAAGGGCTTACAATCGTTCTTACTGCTCGTAAATATACGGAGGTTCAACAGTGGACTTGTTGAGGATGATCAAGATCGTTTAAAAAGATTTATAAAAAAAAAATTATATTATTTATTGTATTGTACAATAAATAATATAATTTTTTCTTACCTGTAGGACATATTTGTCATGCTGAGATATGAATAGTGAAAATATGCTGATATCTCCTCCACTTGCTTCTTTCTTCAAACTTAGGTGACCTGCCCAAAACAAGACGGAGAGTATAAGTTTATTGGGTTTATTGCGATTGTATTGGGATTTGCCATGGTCACCGCGCTGGCAGGCGGATTGGTGACCGCAGTGCTGGCGTAGTCAGAAGAGGCTGCTGCCCGACTCTGAGTGGGTTCCCTTAGCCGTCTCTTGCGACATCTATGGGATATGCTGGAATGGTTCAATTCTAAGCCAATGGTTAGGTATGTAGGAGTGTAAAGTCTACCGAGAAGCCTTTTTACACTGATCACGAATAGTGATCAGTGTAAAAAATCATAGGTCGTGTGGCCTAAAGCGCTCTGTTCCACCAGAAGAAGTATAAAAAAATATACCAGCTAAACTCTTTTTTCCTAATATTCAAGAATCTACTTTTACAGTATAACAACTCGTGGTGAGTAGGTATTCTATACAATACACGTTGTAAGATTAAATACTATATTTTTTCTCTTCTATCCTATTCCTCACTATGTTTTTCCTTCACTGTTTGAGACCACAAATAGATCAAAACATAAATCAGTAAGGAATACCTCTGGCTTGTCCGTAGTATAGAGCCCAGTGGAAGTCCTTTGTGCAAGGGCTGATGGTGATAAAGACTGTTGCTTGCTTTATTGTTGTTGTATTGAGCTCCAAACTGAAATAAATAACCGTAAATAATATTTAATTGTGAACAGAATCTAATTGACGTATAGGCAACGCATAGCGTAAACCACTAGCCATAGAGGCTTGAAAATTTCAGGGTATATTCGTCTTGACGCGTAGAGGTGTACTAAGAAAAGAATTTCTAAAATTCAACCGTTAAGCGGATTCAGCAGGGCTTAAAGTTTGTATGAAAATAACTTTATGAGGACAAAGTCGCGCGCGTTTCGCTACTTACCAATGAAATTAAAGCTTTACCATTATTTCGACAAGAAACAAAACGGTCCGTGTTTAGAAATATTTCTAGTGCTTAATTTTCTCTCACTTACACACTCACTCTTTCCGTCTTTCCAGGCCCATAAAGAGTCTAATCGACGGTCGGTGGTAAGCGTAATCGCTGAGACTTTGAGACTACGCATTTCCCGAAATTAGACCTCAGTTTCACGTTTCTTAGTCTGGAGTGTTATCATCCTATCCTATTAATATTATAAACGCGAAAGTTTGTAAGTATGGATGGATGGATGTTTGTTACTCTTTCACGCTCTAACCAGTAGACCGATTTGGATGAAATTTAGAACATCGAATATAACTTGGATTAATATATAGGCTACTTTTTATCCCGAAAAAATAACGGGAACGGGAAAAAACTGCTACGCGGGCGAAGCTGTGACCGGCCGCTAGTACTACGATAAAGTAGCATTGTCATTTTCAAAATCTAAGCTTATACAAAGCTTACAAGTCTTACCTTCTTCTCTCCCCTGCTCCAAGTCTGTAAACGGTTTGATTGTCAGTTGGCAGCCACTCAGCCGCCATCCTATCTACAGGTTTTGTGATCAGCACAGTGGGAGATGCCAGACCAGCGCCCGCTGCATGTAATACCAGTAGTGTTGCCAGGCGCGATGTAAAGATATTCAGCTTTCTGTTGAAAGGAATTGTCACATTCAATAACTTTTATTCTAATAGAGACCTCTATTAAAAATATAGCAACATACTATGAAGATATATCTAGAACTAGGCTTCTGATCCGAAGGTTGTGGGCTCGAAACTAGTCGTGCACCAATGGATTACGAAAATGTTATTTGCACAATGCCAGTGCTCACAAACGGTGGAGAAAAACATCGCGAGGAATACCAGTTAAGTGTTCTACCAGCGGCGATTGATCTGTCACGTATGAAACACCATAATCAACTGTTTACTACAAAATGTGCGTATGCAAATGTAATATGTACGTACCTCTGACTACCCCCATTAAACGCGCTCAAAGAATCTTGAGTCGTACTTGAGAGAGTACCTTGTTGGTACTAAGAGAACTCAAGGGATATCTACCGAGCCTAGGGATTCAAGTCAGTATAACTAAAGTATTTAAAAATTGCCAGCGTTTATCGTTCGTTACTCAACTTAGTAACTGCCATGTTAACAAAATAATATTAGCAAAATAATAATAAACTTGAATTAGTTACAATAATGCTGTAGAATTTATATTTACTAAGTTATTATTTTGAAACTAATAAGCACTCGGCACGCCCGAACCAATTTCTCTAAGATTAGAAATTCTAAAACAAAGTTGCTACAAATTACTCAACTTTAGGTTAATGACTTGTGTGATTTCCTCATTTTAGTTTCTTACAGAGTAAGGACGGTTTCAGAATAGCGTTTCTTCTGCGCATATGCAAATGTTTTAAGCCCCCGACGCAAAAACGACGGGGTGTTATAAGTTTGACGTGTTTGTGTGTGTGTCTGTTTGTGGCATCGTAGCTTCCGTACGGATGAACCGATTTAGATTTTTTTTTGCTTAACATCAGGTAGCCCTTCTGTACGGAACCCTAAAAAGATCAACACTCAAAAATTTGTAACAATTTTACATTTTATTGATAAAATAGACTATTCTAACTCCAGAAAATAAACATTTATTTTGTTTAAAAGGGTATTTTCTCCGTAGAGATTTAAAAAAATCCGTGCATAATGGTTTTAACAAAAAACACATGAACACCTTTCCCCTAATTCTGTAAACAGGATGTTCAAACATGTTTTATACAGGATGTTTCTTATTTGTGCACAATCCCTTCTCCTGGTTTATACAAATTGAAAACACTTGAAAGGAAATTAGAAAGGGATTTGAAGCTTTTACTTGAAACAGCTACTGTTGCATTGCGGTGCTAAGCTAGATTAACCAGAGTGAGATTAAATGGCGGTTTTACCAAACTTAGTCAAGTTGCATGTACCTAAGTACTGCTCAGTTTCTCAAAGTATACTTAATATACTCTCAAAGCATTAATTTCATGGTCTTTCAAATAATCTCTCATCTTACTGGGTGACTGTTAACAGTCAATGAGATGAGAGCAGTTATTGAGTGATCATTTTAAAACGACTTAAAGGTAGGTAAATCTGTGTAATTAACTGGCCATCTTGCGACCAAGCTTAGACAAACTTACTGTTTGTTTTCTACTGGTGTTTGTGTGATTTATTTTTTACAAAATAACAATTATATTATATTTGTTAGTAGTCGTAGAGCTTATCCGGGTAAGTACTACTACTATGCCTATTTCCGCAGCCAAGCACTTTGCTGTGTTCCAGGTGGTTCTGGTTCGAAAGATATGGGTGTCAGTGAAATTACAGGCAAATAAGGCTTAAGACCTGTATGTCGGTTGATAGACGGAGAAACACTGCAACGAGCACGTTCCTAACGATCGAGATTTGCAAGGCAATGCTTTGTTACATGGTGCAGTTGCTCAGAAATTTAATTTATTTTTCTTGCAAGCTGCTTTTTGGGGTATTGAGCGAGAGTTGGGTGATATTACACGACGATAGGCAGGAGTGGTATGCGCCCAGTGGCACATCCATCTAAAGGATCTCCTAGTCTTGGATTAGGGCTTGAGAAGCTCTTCTCCTTATTCTAGTGAAGGTTATGGAGGCTGGATTCATCAGATTATTGGCCAGTTCGTTCGGATGGTGGTCCAGGCGTTTGGCATACGATTTTAGTTTTGTTTTAACTTCTTCTCTAACGGTTGGGATGTGGAGATCATGATGTAGCTGGTTTTTACTGATATACCATAGCGCGTTTGCATTTTATATGGAGGGCCTATGTTAAGCAGTGAAAATAAAACTTTTTATCTTTCCAGTTTATCAACTTCTGCTGAACATAGATTTCCCCCTTACGTTTCCGGGAAGAGTGATTTTAAGGCTTTTCCGTCCACCAATTTAAAACAAATCTGGGTTAAGCCGAGTAGGTAGTTAAGCAACAACATAATTCAACATAACCTCATTTAAATACCAATGTAAAATGAGTTGGAAGTGGTTCGAGTTTTTACTCAAAAAAAAAAACAAAAACATTCAATACTCATAAATTCGTCACCTCAAAACAATCGCTGACTCAATCATTCCCCGAAACCCAGACATAACACTCGCAAAAGGTAAAAGTGTTTTAAGTGCACGGTCCACCAAAGCGCTATGAGTAGTAGTTGCATAGTGTAAAACGTCCAAAGTTTGATTTCCTGGTGTACTCTCCGATTATCTTCCATCTGATTATTAGCTTCTGACATAATTTGTTTCTACCTAGTCTTAGTGGAAGCAAGGGAGAGGTACAAGTCTCATTTAGTTTGGAATCCAACACGGACTATAAAAAGTTTAATTCGACATCAAACTTTTTTTTATGAACTACCTTCCGAAAACCATTGTGTAGAAAGTTAAAATAAATAAAATAAAAATAAATAAATTAGCTAAATATTGTTCATAATACCCATTTTAACTAAAAACAGAAACAAATTTAAACCTAGTTATCCTCAGATCTCCTAGGGCCTACCAAGTCGTACCAACTCAAGATTTTATGGAGATGTCTTAGAGGGATAGTCAGAGGTACAGTCAGCTGCACTAGAATGTATACAAATCTAAACTTTCAAAACGATGTTATAGCGTTTTAGTAAATATTTACAAGGCAAATTATCAAAACCTAAGTAAACTCACCAATCGATTTCATGATTTTTGAGTTCTTGTTGTATAATATTTTTTTGTAATGCTTTGATACCATTTTTAAAGTTACGAACTGTATACATTCTAGTGCAGCTGACTGTACATCCATACATTACATTTGGTACATATTTCAGTAGTTATTAGTTCGGTTAGTTAACAAAATATATATTTTTTTTATGTATGTATTGTAATAATATTTTTTTACTTCATTTTAACACAATAGCTACTGGCTTAGTGGACAGCTAGCCTAACTAGGTACAAAGAAACGTCGCCATTGACTAAACGAACCTTGGCACTAAATATAACACCACCAGACGACACTAAAGTAAAATACTCGAGCACAGAGGGAAATACAAAAGCAGACAGACAGACCGGCAGACTGTGATATTTATAGATAGGGATTTCACGGATTCACTGAAGAATTTTGATCTGCGATAGAACGTGTCTCTCACTCTTTAAATACTCAATGAACTCAAAATTAAATAGCTTTCTATACTGATATTATAAAGCGGAGATATTTGATTGTTTGTTTTCATTAAATAGGCTCCAAAATCTCTGGACCGATTTGACAAATTCTTTCACTGTTGAGAAGCTACACTATCCCCGGGTGACATGGGCTATGTTATATTTTCAAAAAAATTAAGGATCCTTACTAAAACTCCAATAATGTAACCCAAGGTGTAAAAAAATTACCTAAAAAATTTCTTACATCGCGTGCGCTGCAAAAACTATTGATTTTATAATTTTTGAATTTTTTGAGTACCTACTCCAGTTTTTTAGAGGATGTCTTAGGGGGGGTAATCAGAGGTACGTCCAATTAGTACAAAAAGCACTACATCTAAAAAAATCCATACCTATTTCTAAACGAATGATGAATTCGGGTTGGACTTCACCGGCATTCATCAAAGGAGAATTTGACAGAATAGAATGTTTGGTTCCGCATGTGTGCCGGTCATCAAGCGATTGCTCGCCAATTAGGACACCAAGATTTTGTCTCATTGATAGAGCAAGGTGTCTGATTCTTCGTCATCATTAGTCTGCATAAGTCAGAATAGCAGGCGTATTCTGCGCCCCTAGCAGCCAATGGGGGCACTAGCGTATCTTCATACAAAAATTCGACGAAAAACTCAGAATCAGCCCACAGTTTCGAGCCTGTTTCATCGACCGACTTCTCGTAATCCTAACAATCACCCAATGGACCGACCATTGGGTCCATTGGGACGTCAGTCATCTTACGGTTCGTGGTCGCCTTTATTCCTAAAGGTTGTCAGTTCTATGAACTATATGGCCTGCCACATGTCACTTGAACTTGTAGTGAATAAGTAAATGAATAAAAATTCAAAGAAGGAAAAAAGAGGGAGGAAACTTGGAATACACGCATAGTTTCTTTTTAGTTTATAGTTTCTTTACTATGATCAGTCATCTCTGAAAGTTGAGAGATAATTAAACACACTTTCTTCACCTATGTTAAGCTTTTTGCTGTCAATATTAGATGGATTTCTTAATGCAATTTATCGTTGAAACAACATTAATATTAATCAAAATTACACATAAACTGGGCTCTTGCTCAGACTTCCATCGCAGGATATAGGTTTCTCAAATACATCTCCAAAAGTAACGGTTTGGACCCTTTTCCATAAAGCAATTACCCACAGTCTTTACAATTTCGTTGGTACATTGGGCGTTTTACTTTTGGCCTTCTATCCGATCGGATTGTGACTACTATCCGAGAAACTCTATTTACCAACGGTGATCGGATCTACGTGATAAATGGGCCACTTATTGCCACTTCAACTTGTTTATTAAGAGTACTTTGATTGAAAAAAAGGTATTAAAAACTATTCATTAATTTGCCTTTATGTCATATTATCTAACCCCGGTACCTACCTATTGAAGAATAATAATAGTATTAAATTACTGTGGTGGTATTTAATTCATACACTTTTGATATTTACAAAAATAGCATATAAAGTGATTAGACTACTCTAAAGATACTATATTTGTAAATAAAAAAAGTATATACATTAAATACCGCCCAAAAAATATTCATTTCAAACGATTGTTCTCGTTGGGGATCGAACCCACGACCTACAGCGCGGAAGGCAAAGCTACTACAAACTGGTCTATGAGGCTAGTCATATAATTAGTATCTATAAAAATTATAAGAATCACTGCCCTGACTGACTGAAATAAACAACGCACAGTCTAAAACCACTGGTCGTAGAGAATTAAAATTTTCTTTTCTAAGAAATCGCAATTCTCGAAATTTAACCCCTAAACAGGTACAGCAGGTCTTGAAGTTAGTATGAACATAAATTAAAGCAGACGAAATCGCGAACGTTTTTTCTATAGTACCTAGTACGTATTTATAAAATCTTAAGCTTAAAAATAGCATAAACTGTCACTATAAATGGCGAACTAAACCTTTTAACGACGCATAGATAAGGTTAATTGCCTAAATCAAATAATTTATTGACTATAATATACGCAGTTGAACCACGTTAAGCCCAGGACTTTATTTGATAAGAGGTTTATTAATTACGTACTTGAAAATACACTGCTTAAATTATTATTTTAAGTTTTTTACCTGCATATACTGGTGGGCACGCATGGATGTATCGATAGATAAAATTACACGTCAATTCTTGATAAAATGGAATCAAAATTTATCGAGATTGGTAGCATGGAACTTAGTTAAGATGTGTTGTTAAATTTAAAAAGTTTTACTGGTTTTATCGGCAATCTGTCTAGAATAAAATCACTCGATAAAATATGTTGAGGCTAGTTGCTGTTCTAGCGGGTGTGATAAAATTCGATCGATAAAGTCAGTTTCTCGATACGACAAATTTGTCGATCGAAATTCCATGTTCGCACCTCTGTTTTTGTATGTGATATTCTTTGTATAACGTACAGTAAAATATCTACCATCGTAGGTCACGTACCTAACGTGCGTGACCTACAGGGCAATGTTTTGTAATAGGTGATGGTTACCACTTAACATTAGGTGGCGGATATGCTTGTTCCACCAGCAGTAAAATAAAAAAAAAGTCATAAAGGAATTCTGCTAGTAATATATTACGGCAGAACTAATTTACTTATTTTATCTGTGGTAGTACGTACGCAAACCTTTCCAAGATAGTTTTAAATAAATCACTGCACAGTGGTCATTACACAAAGTATGTAAAGATTTATAGGACCATGTTGTGGGTTATGGTCGTGAAACAATGACCTTTTGTGGTGAGAGAATGTACAGTCGCTGGAAAAAACTGTAGAAAGTTAGAAAAAAAACAAGTGTGCTTTAGACTGAAGTAAAACTTCTTTAATATACGAAAGAACAGTGCTTTCATACCCACTCCATGGTAGTGTTAAACGTTTAACGCAACCTCGTTGGAAGTCGCATTAGAAGTATTATTTCAAAAAAGTAAGACAGTTTTTGGGAAATGAAGATAGAAGTGAAAAATAGGCCAAAAAGTACACATATATACACAGTATACATATAGCTCATGGAAGGCGTTCAGTGACGATGACGCGAGTTCCATGATTTTTGTTCACCCAAAAAGTGCTCAACGCGCCTAAAGAAGTTTTCACTTCAACCCCTCCCACAAACTTCAGGAAATAACTTATCAACATGAACAGTTTTTTCTATGTATCAAAACTATGAGTGCGACAAAAAAAAACAAGTGTTAAGTATTTACTTAATATTGGCTGACTATTACAAAAATATGCCATTTATTTATAATTTAATTAAGTGTTTATGTATGTTTGCTGTGTACCGGTTTGAAGGGCGTGGGTGAAATTACAGGCACATGGCTTAACACCTTTATGCCTTAGGTTGATGGACGCAGAGCGATGCGAGACCTGCGAGGCAATGCTTGAATATAGGTAATAGTAACCACTTAACATCAAGTGGGCCATCTACATGTTCCATCAGCAAGTCACATCAAAAAAATGTACTTTATATTTTTTCTGACATTGTAAAGAAGTCGAGGCGAGGAACTGGCGCTTAGATTCACCTAGATTTAAGACGTTTCAAGATGATCCCTGCGGATATTACTGAATAAATGCCTTTTGACTTTGACTTTGAGTCAACTTTTTACGTAACTTAAAAGATTACCCTACAAAAAGGTTTATATTGATTTGAAGACTAGACTGAATTACCTGAGTTAGATAGGTACTTTACGTTTTCAATGATATATTTTTCTCGTTAACTGTACATCCATTCCACCACATGAGCTTATTGAACTGAGCTTACATGGGCTGGGTTTAGCAAACCAAACATAATTTACGAACCATTTTAGAAATTGAAAGTATTGTGTTGTTTTTATTCTCAACTAGCGGTCCGTTCCGGCTTCGCACGGGTTTTAGTAAGGATCCCTAATTTTTTTTGAAAATGTAATATAGTATGATGTATCATTCATTCTATCAGGTTCAGAAAAATCCAACCTACTTGCTGATAGAACAAGCTTATATCACCTGATGTTAAGTGGTAACCAACATCTGTAACAAAGTATTACCTCGTAGGTCAACGAAATGGGTGCCCAGAGAAATGGGCACGGGTCAGCTAATATCAAATTTAGACAAAATCATACCTACTGAAGGCTTTGTAATTATTTGTAGCCTGATGTTTAGTGGTAACCAACACTTGTAGCAAAGCGTTACCTCGCAGGTCACGCACGTTAGGATCGTGCCTTCCGATTCACTGCCCTACCTCCATCAATAATTACTCATTGATAATTAGATTTATAATTAACAAATTACATCGCTCCGGAACAAAGTTGGTGCCTTGTAATAAACTTTTAAGGGGTCGAAAGTTCACGATTTACTAAAGGTGTATGCTAAGAGTAGAGTTGAAGTAAAGACCACTGTTTACTAAAGCTATTATAATTAGAATACACTCTTAAGCCCGACGAACGCGTGAAGTTATTTTCAAACTTCAACCCCCGCCCGGATAGAAGTTGAATTTCGGGAATTGCTTTTTTAGTGCACCAAGATAAATATACCCTGAAAATTTCAGGTCTCTACGGCCAGTGGCTTAGGTTATGCGTTGTCTAATATGTCAGTCAGTCAGGACAAAGATTCTTTTAATTGGTATAGATAACAAATTTATATTGTTTTATGGAAATGTTTTATTTTCAAGATTGACCAAAAAATGCTTTCTCGTCTGTCTATCTGTTCTCGCCTACTGGCCTCAGTTTTCAATCGATTTCGACGGAAATTGCCACACATTGAGTTAATTTACTTATATAAATTATTTAATTGAATGCAATTTTTCGGGATAGAATAGGAGAAGTTTGTTGTAAATATATGACGATATGAGAATTTTCGGTTATTGCATAGATAAGGGTTTGCTAGGTTTGTTCTCACAGAACCACTATTTCATAAAGATTTCTGAAAGCTTCTTTAGCTAAAATGGCCAATAAATCATGTCAATAAAAAGATACGGCAACAGATACGTTTTAAAATCATTTATAGAGATTTTATAGAGCTTTTATAGTGTCGGGTAATATAAATGAGCAATTCTCTTATCTCTTTCTTTCAATAAGTATTTCTTAGTCTTGTATTACTTTGTTCGTTTGTCTTTTATACCAAGGACTAGCGAAATGCGTGCTACTTCGTCCGCGTGAAGCTATTTTCATACGAACTTCAACCCCGCTGTACACGTTTAGGGGTTGAATTTCAGGAACTCCTTTCTTAATAAACCTGATTCTGAATATACTCTGAAAATTTGAAGTCTCTACGACCAGTGGTTTAGGCTGTGCGTTGTCTATATCCCAATCAGTCAGTCAGTCAGGACAAAGATTCTTATAATTGGCATAGATTTCAAACACGTCATCACTGTCGGAAAGATATCGCCAGATACTAGCACATGGGTTCCAACCGTTTTGTATTTAAACATATTGCTTATTTAAGAATAACAAAACAAAAAAACAAGCACGGTAGACATCTTCTAGGTTCTCTTTTCTTCTAAGAGTGATAGATAAAGGTACTTACGTCTGACTATTATATTTGATATAAAGCCATATTTTTTAGTAGTTTGTAGTTTGTAGTTTGTATTAGTTAATTTTTAACATACGTAATAGATTGCAAACCCATCGCCGCTGCTAGAATACTAACTGGTTTCCTCACGATTTTTTCTTCTGTTTGAGAGTATTTTTTTTATTCAAATTCAAGAATATGTCGCATCTATGCGTCTAAGTATAATGCTATAGTAAACAGTAGCCTAACAGGGGTTGAAAGTTACAATAAACATGGTGTAAGCTAGAATGATGTTACATGACACGATTATTACAATAATGGGGCTTCCCATGTTGTATTACCGAGGGCTGTTATTGATTCTTTTAGGGGTTGATCTGGGGGATGTGGCGTGCGTAAGGATTATGAGTTTAGTCGCGAGTTTGTTTCATTTTTGGGATTGGAAAGTTATTTTAACTACCTCACAATTCAGCTGGTAGTAATTATTTTCTGCACTATTGCCCCCATAAACTGAACTGAACATTTATAGGCTTCCCAGCTCAGTTGGTAATACCTCTGACTTTTGTGTTTGTGGGTTCGAACCTACCGAGGATACACATTTGTGTGGTGAATATAAATGTTTGTTCTTTGTCTGGGTGTTGTTATTGTATTATTTGTTTTTATTATTTACATAAATAAGTACTTATGTAAGTATTTTGTCAGTTATCTGGTTCCCATACCACCGTTGCTTAGTTTGGGGCTAGAGGGCGTTGTGTGAAATATCAACAAATATTTATTTATTATTTGAAAGGAATTCTTTCTGGTTTTCTGTTTAGTTTGGTGTCAGTGTTTGTGTTAAATAAATAATCTGTATTGTATTTTATTTCTATTCTATTCTACTTTGTGTGTAGTATTCTTTTGGCGTAATCTGTCGGATAATTTCTTATCTCATTGGATAATATAATAGTGACAGTTTACTTAACAATGGAAAAGGGGTAGACAAAAAGTAACAAAGATTCAAGCTTTAATTGTAGATCGTTAAAGGGTATGTTTTTAATTTGTGGAAAGTTTCTTATCATACTTATTATTTTTGCGAGGAACTCACTCGTAAAATGTTATTGCGTATTAAGCTCACTGTAAATGAAACCTAAATAATAGAACCTTCTGCTTCTATCATTATTATGCGGATAAAAAATATCTTCATAAAAAGGATTTTTCATCTATAAGTACTTAATATTTATAAAGAGTTAAAGTTTGGTAGTATGTGAGGTTGTAAGGAGTAGTCTCGGATCTACTGAACCGATTTTGAAAATTCTTTTACTAATAGAAAGCCACGTTATTTGTGAGTGTTATATGCTATATATTCACCCAAAAAATGAATAGTAAAAATGTTTTCGCCCAACTTATAGCTAAATCTGCAAAAGTACAGTTTATAACACGTTTTTTCCTGATAAGGACTATATGTATGGTACTATTGGTACTATTTTACTTGCTTACCCCATAGCTAATTCTTCTTAGTTACGACAAACACAACAATACCCGGCAACACACCGCAGAAAATAGTCCGCAAAAATAAAACCATCGAACTTTATAAAGCCATATTTGTAATTCAAATCAATCGTGAAAAATGGATTCGAATTTAAAATCTAAATCAAAATCTAAATTATGCACTCCGTCAAGCAAGTGAATGGCTGCATTTACATCACCCGGGAAATGATAGGTGATATTTTTTGCAACTGAAATATCACAGTCTTTACACAAACACTTTTTTTGAATACACTATTTACCACAATTTATTTTTATCAACATTAATTCAAAAACTTGTCACTTGTATCTAACTTGAATTTCGAACATATTTTACTAGGATCACGCGCGATTCAAATAGTATGAAATTCGAAATTGGAATTTGTATGGGCTAGGTCACACATCAAGTTGAATGAATTTGAAATTAGAAAATTTCGTAAAGGCGAGGACACACTCGCAAAATGATCGCGGAAACAGTTGCGGTATCTATCAAGCTTTCGGTGCAAGTGCGTGACGCACGCGTTGCGAGCGGACTGCAGCGATCACGCGTGTGCATGGAAGCTAGCGATGCATCGGCTATCAAATAAACAAAAACTGCACGGTCGTCGGTGGTGTACGCAACTTGGGCGCGAGCGGAACGTTAATTTTATTAGTGTATTCGTGAACGTAATAATGGACTGGACGGGTGATGGCGGATGTCGCATGATTTTATTCATTTTCACGAGCACGTTCACAAATATCTAAATAATAGCTAAATATAATGAAAACTTTTGAATTTTTGAACATCATAGACCTGATTGTCCACAGCTGGATTAATCTTTCGCATATTCTTTTAAAAAAATATGATTATTAATGCAATAATAAAAAATAATAATACAAACAAAATAAGGTTATTCCAGTTAGAATATTTCCTAATTGTTTATTTTTGGTATTATATTTTTTATTTTTTTCTTAGCCTATCCCGTCCCACTGCTGGGCAAAGGCCTCCCCCAAAGACTTCCAGTTCTCTCTGTTCCGAGCTTTCTCCCACCACGACCTTTCAAAGGCGTCTAGATCGTCAATAATAATTCCTGTAAAGTGTAATCTATTCTATAGTTGCGTTTGTTTTATAATATTATAATTAAACTCTTAAAATGGTACGCAGTGACCGATTCAAGAATTGGCACGGTACACAAAGAAAAATAATTTAGCTGGCAAGTTAAAAATAGAAACATGCATTATAAGGGCTTGAACTACATACCATTTCACAAAATTTTATTGCGTATTAAATTCAGAATGCAACAACATATATAAACTAATGAAATAGAAAATTTAAACACGTTTAACTCACACTCGATGCGTTTATGGTTTCCAAGAACAAAAGGGCACCCGAGAAACATAATAATAAATAATATTTACTGCTGCAACCCTAAGCGATATCGCGCCGCGTATCCAATCGCCCTCCTTATGTGCCATTTAATTAATCGTTCACTAGCCAGTAAAAAAAAAATGTTGTCCGCACGCGCAGAATTCAAGGAGCGCGTTCAGTTTTAAATATAAACCAGTGACAATGGACAGTCCGTCAGTGATCTGAACAAGGATCTTTGAACTACACTTGAATACATGTGATTGATTGAGAATCAGACGACATTTCTGTAGTAAGTATAATCTATTTTCGTATCTATGCTATATTAACATTAGTTTTATAGATTTGCATATTTATTAATGTTCAAAATATAAAATATTTACGAAAAGAGAAGAAGAATGGGTGATATGACAAAAATAATCAACATGTATGTGATTGATTGAGAATTAAAAACACTTCTGTGATTTACGAAAGAGAAGCCGTTTTACAGTTGTTATGATAAAAAAAAATTAAAATGTTTTTGTAAAATGCCATAAACATATCTACTAAATGTAATTTTATAAAATAAACGTACCAAAATTAATGTGTCGTCAATAATTACGTACCTACAAATAACTACAGTCTTTTTGAATTTCGTTGTTTCGAATTGAAAATAACTGCTTCGGAGGAACGCTTGTTTTTTAAATACAAGTTTTTAACAAAGTTTATGAGTTATGTAACCCATATTGTTTTTGTCAACTGTACCTACAACCTAAAAATATGTTTGCTATTAGTATTTTTGTAATATATTATATTTAGATGAATTTATTATTATTATTAACTCATAAACGTACCGATAGGTAGACAGACGAGTATCATAAAACTATGAAAAGTTCCAGATAAGTTTACCATTTAGCTTTATTATCCATTTGTCATCGAATAGCTATTTCTGTACGACGATTCATACTGAACTTCGCATAGGTAGGATTCATTGAACTTACATTTACGGCAGAACAATTTCCAAGCGTGAGCCATTATATAAATCTGTTTTATTTTCCTGCGAATAAGGTGTTAATTTTGTTTTATTTTGCGCGGTAATCTTATCTATATCAATGAAAACCTTTGTCCTGACTGACTGACGGATCAACGCACAGCCCAAACCGCTGATCGCAGAGACCTGAAACTTCGAGGCTGTGTTTTTATATGACGTAGGCATCTGATAAGTAAGAATTTTCCGAAATTCCACCCCTAAAGGAGTAAAAAACGAGGGTAAAGTTTGTATGGGACAACGTGATTCTTTAGTCCAATCTACTTCAAATTTTACAAAAACTTTCTCTAACAAGATTTATTGAAGACGTGTTTCATATTTTATTGAAACTCATCGGCTAGCAGGGTTAAAAAGGAGTAGAAAGTTATTTTGGGGGTGATTTGCATCGAAATAGATATCAATACTCTTTAATGCTTTTGATTTAAATTACATATATTTTGACACATGTTTGAAAACTCAATCCGATTTTATTCAAAAGGAGTATTGATATCAATTTCGATGCAAATTATCCCAAAATAACTTCGTCAAACGAAAACGTTCATACGAACGTTGCCTTAACGATAGGTATGATGGTAGTACTTCCCTGGACAAGCCCTTCACTAAGAGCTACTATTACTAATACTTTATCTATACTTCTATTATACTCATATTTTAAAGACGTAATGTTTGTGAGGTTGTAGGGGGTAATTTCTGGATCTATTGAACCAATTTTAAAAATTCTTTTACCCATAGAAAGCTACATTATTTGTGAGCTGAAAAATGAAAATACTTTGTCGTGGTAGTCGGAACATTTTCAAAAGTAAGTAGGAGAAAAAACAGTCAAACGAAAACGTATTATACGAACGTTGCCTTAACGATGAGAGATATGAGTTCTATAATTTATAAATATGTTGTCTAAATAAGCCAAAATATAACGATAACTGTTAAGTAAGTTGGAAAAAACGAACCATGCGGACGAAGTCGCGGGCAACAGCAAATGTTATATGTGACCTTTCTGTTAAAAGGTGGTTTATTATAGATTAACATACAACTTTAATGCTATTTCAATCGTTTTTAGTGCATTATGCATCAATAAGACTGATCTCACAGCTCGGTTTGTATTGTTCTATACCTTCTGCGATTTTTGACATGGATTTGATCTCCATTGAAGATAAACATTTTTCGGGTGTAAAAATTTTTTTTTATTTATTGACTTTTCGAGGAATTCTAAGATGAAAAGTCAGATTTTACATTTGGTACATACCTACATTTTGAAGTAGAAAGTATTGAGGATAGTATTTACAAAAAATACAATAAAAGGATGTAGGTATTTACAAAAAAGTCTGTTATCTGGTAGTAAGTGTAAGCTTTGCTTAGTTCGGGCCTAGATAGTGCTGTATGAAATGCCCATAAATATTAATTTGATGAATCTATTTCGTTAAATTCATAAAAAATGTTTAATTCGTGAATTTAATTCAATAGCCGAGTCTTCATTTATAAAGTGTATTTATTTGTAAAAAGAAAAATCTAAAGCTAAGAATCGAAAGATAATAAAATATAGTTTTTATAGAAACCTAAACAGTCACGAGCATGGCGCCATGAATAAAGGCAATTTTAAGAACAACACAATCTCTAAAAGGCTCAAAGGGAGCCCGCCCAACTCCGTTTACCCCAACCATTCACTTACGTATTCAGAGAAACGATTAATTTATTATTTTAAAGCATCCCTTTTCACGCATCCAATTTAAAATTTGACGTCTTAAACAGTCTTAAATTACTCGTAAAATTATTTCATTAACACTGGTGCACCCGTGGGCAGTCGATATAATCGGTACCGAGATTTTCGGTACCGAAATGTGTAATCAACACGTCAATGTAGACACGCCCTTAGCTCTTCGCGTTAATAGGAAGATCTCAATATTGGTTCATTTTGCAAATCGGACCAATTTTCTCTTACCACACCTTTACTCAAACTCATTTGATTTTCAACTTTATTCCTAGTTAACTAAGGCTTATAAAAATTTGCTGGATTGTTTGGGTAGTTGGTATAGGTTTATAAGTCAGTATTTATGATGTTGTATAGTTTTGTTTGTTTAAACACCGCGGTTTACTGGCGTTGAACCTAAGGTGTAATGTATGTGTTTTAGAAGACTTGTTAGAACGAAGTACCTACATACCTGACCACACGAGCTGGTGGATAATCGATCGACTAGATAATTAAAGATTAGCTATTGCTTACTGATTTTGAATTTATTATTATTAGTTATTTATAGTGCAAGAAATAATACTTGTAGATTCTATCAAAAATTTAGGTAGTGAGAACACTGGTGTAGTGCGCAATGACAGCGCTCTCAAACAGTGAAAAAAAACATCGTGAAGAAACCAGTTAGTATTCTAGCAGCGGCAAAGGGTTAGCACCCCTCACGTACGGATCATTAACTACTGTAAAATGTGGGTAACGTTATATATGGATGTACCTCTGACTACCCCCATTAACCCTTAACCTGCTACTTGGTAAGCCCTGCGATTTGAGGGGATATCTGCCGTCCTTGGGGATCAAAGTCGTGAGGATGTCTCGATTGCGGTATTACTTTCAACAATATAAATACGTTCAGTGACATAATATAATTCCTCAAATCTCTTAGTACCTACTCGATATTATTCAAGGATGCCTAATGGGGGTAGTCAAGGGTACGTTAAATATCACATTGGTTTAATATTATCCCAAAAAATATTTCCTCGAGTAAGGTTGAACCCACGACTTTCCCCTTGATACAGGTATACTATATATAGTCAACTACGCTATCGAGCATTCAAATAATAATGAATGTAAATGAGAATAAGTCGGGATGTTTTTGTGATTTTGTTTTTTGCAGGTAAGCACTATAAAAACTAACAAATTATATTACATTTGGTTGACCCACATTGTGGTGTGTAGTGTAGTTGTAGTCTGGTATGTGTAGGTAACTTAAGGCTAGTACCGACACCCCAAGTGGCCTAGGGGTAGTAAGTCACCCCTGGAGTTGACGCCTGGGTAAAGTCTTAGAACGAGACCCATTCCCATCCCCTCAAAAGGCGTATAAAAGTCTTTCGTGACAACCACCTGTGGTCGGTGTTAGACACAAGTACAAAACTGCAACCACGTTTTATTTGTGAAGTCAAGTAAAGTATGATATATGAAGTATGAATGAGTGGGAGGGGAGGTGTCTCACTTGAAGTGAGTGTAGCATAAAATTCTGTCTGCAGCTCGTTTGCTTGTGCGTTAGCTGGAACTTGTAGTCCTGCTGCGGCCTTTACTAAAAGCGGCTACACACGACCCTAAAATCACTGGCGATATCGGGACAGTGGTAGTGGGGATGAAATCGGCTACTACTATACACACGTCCCTGCCAGTGAGTACGAAACCGACCGTGCAACAGACTGCTCGTTGTTCCGAGACGCCGCCGACACTCACAAAACAGCAAAAAATAGGCATTGTTTTGGCACTTACTACGGTGCCACCTAACCAGAGACGAAAAAGCCTATTTTATCTAATTAAATTGGTCTCTTGCCGTTTTTATATAGTTAGCTATATCTATTTTTAACAAACCTTTAATGAATCATTCTAATTGTTGTGATTTAATTAATTGACGATCGACGGATCGTTACAGCACGTCGTATCGTCGCGGCACTCAAGCGCAGACTGCGTAGAAATCAATCCTGATTTCTCTACACACGTACTGACAACGCTCCCTAGACGATAATTGCCCCTAAATCGTGAGCTCGCTCGGAGCGATTTAGGGACGATAAAAATCGGGTAGGATTTGCCTACACACGAGGCAATTTATGATACGATCTAGGGTCCTCCCCACCACTGTCCTGATATCGCCAGTGATTTTGGGGTCGTGTGTAGCCGCTTTAAGCGTCGTTTGAAGACGGCAAATTATTTCGTCAGAACTCCTTCATTTAATGTCATCATCAAAATTAAATGGTTCCATTGTCTTTGATGCTTATTAAACTCATGGCTATTATCTCCAAGCACGAATGACATCCTTTTACATCTATTGGTCCTTACGATCCTTATGCTGTCTCCTTTGATGTTCAAATATTACTTTCGAAATTTTGTCAGTGTTATTTTCAGCTTCCTTTGACACAACCCTTTATTTTGGTTCAACTCTGATTACTTTTAACTGTTTGAATATTTAATTCAGTATATTCGTTATTTAGAAAGTGTATGAGTACTAAACAAGCCTAATCCATCTAAATCTCTACTCAGACACTATAGTGCCCGAAAATAATAAATAAAAAGTTACCCCTGATGCTGTATAAACCATCTTTAATAGATACAAAGGCTGGTTTATTTTTTACTGCCAGAAAGAGAAAGTTTAAATCAATCAGGTGTAGACTCAATCTGTATATTTAATCTTATTTAAAATTACCACACCACTAATTATAAACAATATCATGTTAATTGTTATTTCATTTAACCAAATGCTCCGACTTTTTGGAGCATCTTACTCAGGACTCAGCTGATTGATGCGAGGTCAGTGATCACGCGTATTACTCTTTGCTCGACCGGTGCGGGGTCAATGACCACATTATTTATCATTTGCCGCCTGAAATCGTTCCTTTCTGATGATCGTGTTCCGCTATCAAGTATTTTACTCAGTTTTGTAAATATTTGGTGATGATTTTGACTAAATACTAGCTTTTTTCAAAAACTAAAAGTACCTACTCATGTCACGTTGGTGACGGTTTTCTACTAATCCGAAATACAGTGTGTATTTCTGGAAATGTGGTTTCGAATGCCAGAAGACACCGGAGAAGTAAATAAGTATTACTTTTATTAAATTACTAGGTAGCTTTTATATAAAAAATATTCTATGTTACTTTTAATACCTCCAAGAATATATGCACAAAGTTTCATGATGATCGGTTAAGTACATAGTTTTTGCGTGAAAGCGTAACAAACAAACTTACATTCACGTTTATAATATTAAGTAGGATGAATGCTCATCAATTTTATCGTTGAATCTTTTGCGTAATATAAATAGAGTTTCTAGGTACATACCGAATAGTTTTCTTTTCACCAATAAAACCCAAAAGTTTTCAGTAAAACTTTCTCAATAACAACTTTCTCACAAAAACAGATAGATAGACATAGAAACAGAAATATATAGCTAGTCTAGGTACTTATCTTTAAGTTAGCACGCCAACCTTTATTAAGTTACCTTTAAGGTTGGCAGGTAGAAAATGCTCATAGCATTAAGCCCGCCTTTTGTACACTTGTTTTTAATAATTGTTCAATAAAGTGTTAAATAAATAAATAGATTGTAGAGTCTTAAAATAGACTTGCCTAACATCTTACCTTCTGTTATTTCACCTCTTCTTAAGATTATTCCATCTCAATAAGCTAATGTCAACATTAATAACGCTAGTACCACAACCCGACCACCTGCGGTTTTGTTGCAAAAGCACTGAGTCTGTACCTACTTAAGTAAAATAATCTGTAAATATTCTCAGCTGTAGAGGTGCTTGACTTTGGATATCCGGTTTGGTATTCGTTCGGTTTCAGAGGAACTTCCTCCCGCGATCATTCAGGCTGTAGAATGATCTTCCTGCTGATGTTTTCACTAAGGACTATATGTATGGGGTTCTTCAAAAAGGGCGTTTCAAAATTTATAAAGAGTCGGCAACGCGCTTGTAATTCTTTTGGTGTTGCAGGCGTCCATAGGCTACGGTAACCACTTTCCATCAATTATTCTATCATCCAGTACTTTTAGAGTCTTTTAGAGAAGTCTTTTGTATAGCAGTATGTATGTGTTCTATTATGTTACCTACTCATCTAGGAATCATAGCAGGACCAAGTCTATAAAACTAATTTAGGCTCAAAACACACGATACGGACTTATTAAGTATATTGCACGCACTGTGCAGCCACTCGTCTGGCAAAGGGAACTCAACATCAGGTGGAAATGAGGTTGTTCCAACACTTGCCTATAAAAAACTATAGTCGCCTCTCTCTAGCCTCAAAGGTTTGCTAGAAGAAAACTCTTGCTAGGGTAAACTCGCCTTTCTATATTTTCCCCAAATTATGTATTTTTTCTGTGTATTGTTTGTGTGCAACAAAGAATCAAGAAAATTGGCGCTTAAGGTAAATTGTATTTCTCTACATGAATACTAACTTGTTAGTATAACAACTACGCTAGTAGTTTAAATCTTGATTTAACCCTGTTAGCGCCATCCAATTCCCAGCTTTTAACTTCACCGCCATTTCACACCATTCATCCATCCAAAACACACAAAAACCACCCTTATTTTCTAACTAATAAGAGGCTTACATTCTTACTGGCATTAGATGGAAAATAGATAATAGCCGATTGTAAAGTTGAAGTAACTACTCGTGCGCAGATTAGGTTTTTAGTGTTCCGTAGGTTAATGGAAAAATATGTTTTGCCATTATTTTATGTTCATAGAATGTGCAAAATATGGACATATTTTAGCATCGAAGTCATCGCGAAGCTTGTTAGAATATAAATCTTTTTCAACCGTGTGTTTTACTGGCCTCACAGCTCAGTTGTAGCAGGATTGCTTTCTGTAGGTTGTGGGTTTGATTTTCATCATGAACAAATATCACCCAGTCACTTTTGTGTCAGGTGTTACATTGGCTGCATTGCCCCGCTAAAAGGTAATAAATAAATAAAAAAAATATTGTCTTCACATGGTTTAAGTTGGATACAAACATTGTTCTTATGTGTAAGTATTAGGTATCATATGGACCCTAATAGGGGTATAGCAACAAGGAGCCAGGCCGAGTTTATAAAGTAGGTAGGTAGTAGGTATACTCGTACATGTATACATAGGTATAATATTTTAGAACAGTAAGATTTGTGATTTTGCGTGACATTCCAGTTAGGCTATCTTTTAAGTAGGTATGCATGAGTTTATCCATTTGTATATAAAAACTAATTTATGCTTGTTAGTCTCACAAAAACTCGATAACAACAGAACCAATTTGTCTAATTTTGTTTTTGATATTTGGTCATATTTGTAGAAGCACAATAAAGGTTTAAAAGGTAAGAGAATATAAAGAAGAAAACTTTTTTATGCAGTTTGACGTTATTATATAAAAAAAAGTTACATTTGATCGGTTAGAGATGATCACTAACTAGAAAAAGACACAATTTAGATAGTTATTACACTACTACTATTGAGGTACAGTATACGTACACTTATAGTATTTATACACACCTAGAGGTGAGTACAGCCGCGGTAAGCGTTTTGTTGTTCGAATTTTTATAAATTTTTTCACACAACGCATAAAAATAAGCATAATTTTATAAAGACATCTTCATTATAATGTCCTCTATAATTTGAGATTTTATTGCCCACCTTTACTTGAATATAATTGGGCAGTTTAAAACTCGTTTATTTTGCATTCCACAGTTATGTACTATTTTTATCTGGCGATTTTTTTTGTACTACGTAGTACTATTAAATTATTGTATCCTTGTACAGACTATTTGAATTAAACTAAGTATTTTTTTTAGTTTTTATAGTAATTACCTAAATCACAACGATTTTATGGTACTTATCCCAAAAATTATTCCCACAAGTGGGATAAATTAACTAAGTTAGCTTTTAAATACCTACGCTGAACAACAACAAGCATAAGGCCTACCTGATGTTGATCATAATTTAGCTATCACGTACCTATGATAAAGAATTATCTCACAGATCGTACACATTTGCTACGATGAACAGTCCATCAATCTAAGACAAACATGCGTTGCCTCATGTGCTTGTAATTTCACCGGCAGCCATAACCGTTTTTAGGGTTCCGTATTTTTTATTCTACTGCTGGTGGAACATAAGTATATGACCCACCTAATGTTAAGTGGTAACGATCACCTATGCAAAGCATTACCTTGTAGGTCACGCACATTACGTACGTGCCCTACGATGCCCTACCCTGCGTCCACCAACCTGAGGTATATACCCCATAAACTGTAATACAGCAACAATGCTGCTTGGGGGCAGGAATAGGTATGGTGATAGTATTTCCCTGAGCCCATCACAAAGAGCTGTTCTACTAAAACCACTGAGTACTTCTCTGAACGAACTCTTCTACAAAGAGCTCTACTACCACTATTACTAACAAAATTACTACTCTACTACTGTTGATGACGTTCAGGGGTACACCTAGGTATGCACAGCTTAACAAAATATTAAATAATAAAGACCCGTTCTCTATCATGCTCTTTCCGTAAATCATGACATTAATTTATGATTTTATATAAAAATATGCATCCGTTATTTCGCCTTAAATATTAAGTAAAGCGTTTAAAATAATTACAGGACAATTTAGTTAAGGCACGGTTTCATTGTTAAGCTTTTTTAATATAACATAAGTTTTTTAATATTCCAAAAGTTATCAACCTATCTCTGTACCTTAAATCCATCTAATAACATAAGAACCTTTGTATCAACTTCCTTATTGCATGACTGACGGTGAGTGAGTATTTGTGGCGTCATAGAAAAATAAATAATATTTTTTATGTTGATGGAACCGTATTGTTAAATTATAGTGCGTGGCAGCTAGGCAGTACTTTTATCTAGGCACGTTACTAGATGAGTTCAAATGTCAACACGACACACTTACGTCACACAGTAAACTGACACATGTCAATTTGGGATACAAATAAATTTTATATTAAATTGATATTTTAAATTATGTATGTATTTACAAAAAACAACGTATAAAAAGATTCTAGCTGGGTCTGTGTTCTGGGTTTAATAGTTTTGCTTAGTTTGGGGCTAGATAAGTTGATGAAGATGTTGACAAATATTTATTTATCTGAATACCAACAATTGAACTCAAAAATTGCGTTGAGTACAAAAGTTTGCAACGCCAAAACACCACCTTTAATTGTTAATGCGGTGATCGAACGGATCGCTAAAATTGCGCGTTGAAGGAACACGCACGCTGTCATTAAATTTTATGACCTGCATCAGAGGCGTAAAACGACATCAACTTAGGTCTACTTTATATTCGCCTATTATGTACTAATTCGTTGAACCTGCTAATTATTTAATTTAAATAATTATATTTTGTTTATTATTAAGAGCCTGTAGTGTCCCACTGCAAGGCAAAGGTCTCCGTTCCTTCTCTCCAGTCGTTTCTGATATGGGCCACTGTGGACCAGTCCTTTTGGTAGGCGTCCATTTCATCCCTCCATATTCGCCGCGGTCTGCCGCGAAGTCGTTTTCCATTTTTAGGCGTCCAATCTGTAGTGGATTTAGCCTATAACTTGATTGGAAAATAAATATTATAAACTAGATAACTAAACTAATTACCAGTTATATGTTTTTGCAGATACAAAGTAACTTTTTGAATAGAAGGGGCGTGTTCATACGATGCAAAAGATTTCGCGCGGTGACCGGTTGAGAAAATCAGTACTTCCCCGTGATAGTACTTCCTCAGACAAGCTCTTTACAAAGAGCCCTCAGCTCAAAATGTACAACCTACCTAGATCATCATCATCAGCCTGTAGAAGTCCACGGCTGGACGTAGGCCTCCACCACACGTTTACAGGAAAATGTTTTGATCCCTTTTCATCTGACTCCCTGCGGTCTTAACAATGTCGCCAGTCCATCGGGTAGGAGGGCGTCCTACGCATCGTCTTCCGATTCGTGGTCGCCATTCGAGAACCTTTTTACCTACCAAGGTGCTCTATGTTTATTATGTCTCCCATTACTTGTATATGTATACAGTGCTCATATGCAAACATTATTTAAAATGGAAACACTTAAAAATAAAACCCTCAGCAATAAACAACTTAAATTAAGGTTAAAACATCATCATTAAGGTCGCACCAACTTTGATAAATAAAAGAGACTAATGAGAAACGCGTGCCCTTATTAAGAAAGAAAAATAAATAGTATCATCAAGTAGTAAACATCTATGCTCATCACAAAAATATTTGTTCTCGGTGGGGATTGAACCCACCACCTACAGCGTAGAAAGCAGGGCTACTACAAACTGAGCTGTGACAGCTGTTAAATAGACTGTCATCAATAGGTATGAAGATACCTCATGATGCAAATTAGATCCGCAACATTACGAATACCTACAAATTGCCCCTTCAATTTTCAGCGACTCATTTACAACTCATTAGAAAACATTCACAGAATTAATCCAAATCAAAGCTTTAACCACATATTCAAGCACACTTCTATCATGAAATTATTGCATTGTAGGAATCGACCGGCCCTCACAATTCAGTAATTAACAGCTCTGCCTTCTGTGCTGTATCTGATCGTTTTCCACCGAGGATAAATATTGTCGTAATGAACAATAGATGTTTATTCTCTGTCTGGCTGTTATATTGTATTCTTAGTATTATTATGAATTAAAAAAAAAAGTATTAAAAGTTCTATCAGAGTGATTGTGTAAGTGTTGTTACTAACAGATTCCTGTTGCAAGTGTCAAATTTGACAGATTTTCTATAGCGAATCTGTCATTTTGACACTTGCAACAGGAGTCTGTTAGCAACTGAAGATACGCAATCAGGGGGCAGGTATCATAACAAGCTATGCTTAGTTTGGGGCAGATTTGCATGCGAACACACGATTGCAGACACTTGGATACAATATAATATGGACAAAATTTTAAAAATCTTTGTCCTGACTGACTGTCATAATTACAAAGCACAGCCGAGAAACAATCAAATATTTCCTCTTTATTATATTAGTATAGAAAAAAAGGATGCCAATGAGGAAAAAGAAAGCATCTCATATTCTTACACATAGAGTCGAAGCCGTAGACGTTACAACATCTAAATGGACCAAATTAGTGACCTTTCGATCATATTCGACCCATATAATTACAATAAATTAATCTAAAACTATTGATTCCGAGCCAAATGGGACAACGATGACCGTTTAACAAATTAAATACATGACAAACGGAAGCATAGAAACATTCAAGCAGCGCTAACGTAGAGGCGAAATTATTATAGATCGTGCTGACGACGAACAATCGAAAGCAAATGCAAAGAGATAAGATGATTTAGTTTATAATATTACAAAATAGTAAAACATGATTAAAAATGAAATTTGATGATTTGAAAACCTGATTTGGGTGTGATATCAGTATTGATTTTTGGATTTTTTTGTAATAGCTCAACCGACATAAGCTTTAGTATTTTAGAGTAGGTTGAGTTATTACAAAAAAATCCCAGGTTTTAATTTTGTTTATCATCATTTCCTAAAATAATGATTTCTTAGCATGTAAACAATTATTAGAAGTAAACATTTACGAGTATGTATTAAAATAATGAAGCATTGAATGAAATATAGAGTATTTCGAGTGCGGCTGTACGCTAGTAAACGTCAGGCTGTCATATTTCACGTGCATTTTATGTGCACTAACATTAATTCTCTTGGCAAACTGAAACGATCGGAGACCTCATCAAGGAGTTAGCGATCACATTAATAATGAATTTTTGCTTTTATGACTATTACTGACATTTCCTATGAGCACAACAACGTTATGAATGTCTTGGAAACTTTATGGACAAACCGAAACAGTTTTTTAGGGTTCCATAGCCAAAAGATCAAACAACGGATCAAAAGTATAAAAAACGTAATAAAATAAATATTTAAGGGGCTCTCATACAACAAACGTGACTTTTTCACGATTTTTACTATAGATGGTACGGAACCCTGCGTGCCATCGTGCGCAAAGTATAAATAAGACGATTAAATTTATATAGTACTATTCCGCGACTTTAATCTCTATAACGTCAAAAAACTGTAAACAACTCCTACAGCACCTGCAATAAAATTAGTATCTTAGTAACCAGCAAGCGTAATTTAGTAAAAGCACAATAATAATCTACATCTTTAACCTGGAAGTCTACTGCTGGACATGTCTTCCACATATATTTTTGCCGTAGTCACCAAGCCTCAAGCAGACGGTGACAGCAATTTCGTTGACTAAGGATGTACCGGGAGGTCAAACAGGGTCATATTCTTTGCTGGGCAAAAGCCTCTCCATGAAACAAATAAAAAGTTTTTTTTCATCCAAACATACGTATTTACATTTAATATTATCTACCTACCTAGTTACATTCGTAAGCTTAAAAATAATTAAGTAATTACAAAAAAGTGATTGAAAAAAAATTTGGATACTGATTAATTCTGATTTATTCATGTATGAAATAGAATATCTTCCGGGCGGCGGCAGCGAGGCGTACTCTTGCTTTGGAGGTTACCCTTCGTGATTCAAGGGTAATTGTTGTTATTGACCAAGGAAGCGAAGCCTTGCCTTTCGAGCTTGGCTTAAAAGTTTTTGTTCGTCTGTCTGTGTGATGTTTGCTTGTCTGTTTTTGCCTGCAGGTCGCATTTTTCGACCGATTTTGACGTATATTGGCTCACAAACTCCTTAATTTATAGAAATTTTTTGGATGATCGCAGGTTTTTGTTAGATGAAAAGGGTGAAAGTTTGATGTATCGTTATTTATGGACAGATTTCAATTTAGCGAAAGGGGAAAGTGTCAGTTATTGTATGATTATAAAGGCTCGCGAGGTCTATTTTTCTCACAAAAGTACCTACTTTAGGTTTTGTGTGTTTGAAAAAAATATGGGATTCCTCTGAAATTTAGAAAGATGCTTTTTTTTGGTAAATGTTTGGTTTTGCAACGTCTATGGAAACAAAATTTTTTTTTCGCTATCTTCTGACGATTTTATAAGAACATTATAACAGTATGCTGTTCCAACGTCATCGGCATTGACAAACGAATTTAAAATCATGAAGCTGGATATAAAATACAAGATCCACCTGCCAATAACATTTCTTTGTTCTTGTTCTTCCCAAAAGAAAATGTCCATTTTACATTGGTTTATCGAATTTGTTACATACGAATTACAAACGTATTTCTACCAGCCAACAAACAGAAGCCACTTAAATGTCTGTTCTAAGATAAAGAAATAAAGGTGATGTAACCCTTTTGGCTCAGTGCAAGTTAAGTTTGTTTTTGTGTAACATTGATGAATCTCCTTCGTTTTAGGAGCACCCAAAACTGTCATGAAATGAATTATAATTTCAAATGACTTGAAGACTTTGTTGTCAACCGGCCAACCAAAAACAGTCAAAAACGACCTGTTTCAAAAAGATTTGCTGTTTTAATTCTACTAACGAGAAAAAGATAAAATAAACTGATTTGCTGGTGAATAAAATATTATGTTTTTCGTTCAGCTTGTCGAAATATACAATTTATTTCTATACTTATATTATAAAGGGGTAAAGTTTGTGAGCATAAAGATAAGTTTATGTTGTGCTTTCATTTTTCGTGTGAAATTAAAAATAAACAAAAATTTAAATCAAGGTGGCAGATGACGCAACGGATCAAATACCATATGAAACAAAATTTAGACTGCCAGCGACCCCCCCCCCCCCCATTTTTTTCGAGGTTTGCCTCTTTTTTGAGCTAATTCGACTGGGCTAATGCTATTTGGACTGCCACAGAGCCCCCTTTTCTTAGATCTTCGATACAATGTGCCGTCGCGCCAGACCTAACATAAAATATTAGTATAATGATGTACCTAATACTGAAAGAATTTGGGGCCAAATTTCCCAGAAGACTTTTACTATTTTTGTCTGTCATTAAGTTGGATTGGCACTACAATTAATCTTCAAAGAAATAGTAGTAACGAAGACGTAAGTATCTTGCCTATTTTTCTAGGCTTTAAAGTGTGGAACTGGTACCAAGACTTAGTTAACTTTAAGACGTTTTAAAGTGATACGATTGAATTGAATCAAACCCACCACTTTAGTAGTAGTAGAGCTCTTAGTGAAGGGCTTGTCCAGGTCCGGGGAAGTACTACCATGCCTATTTCTGTCGCCAAGCAGCTTGCTGGGTTCCGGTTTGAAGGATGTGGTTGCCGGTGTAATTACAGACACATGAGGCTTAACACCTGTATGCCTTAAGTTGATGGACGCAGAGCAGTGTATTGTAGGACATGTTCCTAACTAACGTGATCTACAAGGCAATACTTTGTTATAGTCAATCATTCGTCCAGATTTCACGGTACAGGGCAGACGCTTGTCACTTGCAATCGTAATTTATTAAAGTTTTTTAGTTTCCATATTTGTTATTGGCTAGTTGTTATAAATCGGTCGCTCTCGTTTACTCCTGTGGTGTTTGAACGGTTGGCCACCTCCTAGTGGGAGGTGCAAGGTGATTTAGAAGAGTATGCACGGATACCATTCTCAAGAGACCCCGCCTTCTAGTTACAATCGTGACTTTCCAAGTTCGCAATACTTGAAATTGGAATTAAGGAAAAAGAGGCCGCCGCCGTGTTTTGAACCAGGTGCCGTCGGATTGCGGATCGACCACTCCAACCACTGATCCAGAGAGTCAGCGAAGCGCTCGCCGAAAATTTGGTATCACTTTCCGCTTTATTAAAGTTAACTCATTAGAACTTTTACAACTCTGTGGCAATGTCAGATAACAACAACAATAATTGCTGTGATGGTTGTAGAGGCGCTATTCGTTCCACAGATGAAGTTATTTGCTGTACCCGCATGAACTGTGGTAAACGTTTTCATAAAGATATTTGTATAGGAGGTACTGCACCTAGTTTCTTGGACTTGCCCAGATGGATGTGTCCTCAGTGCAAGTGTGAGACAAAACGTGGGGGCGACAACTCTAACACCCCGGTTAAAGAAACTATGCAATCTCCTGACATGAATGTAACCTTACGGTCTAAAAAACCCACGCCTTCAACGGACTCGCAGGTACCCAAAAAAACCTTGCTATCGTTGGATCAGCAGGCGTCTAAAAAGACATTGCAGACATCAGACCATCAGGCGCCAAAAAAGAATTTGGCTCAAACATCAGACCAGCTACTTATAAAAAAGAACTTGCTTTCGGTGGAGCAGCATGTACCAAAAATAAATTTGCCTACGCCAGACTTGCAGGCGCTAACAAGTGAAATAAGATTACTGCGAGAGGAGGTTTCTACTTTTAAATCAAAACTAGATAACGTCTCATCCGCTATGTCTTCTTTATATGAGCAAATGAATCATCTAGTGGCAACTGTTGCTATATCAGATGAAAAAGTCTTGGCGCTGAAAGAACGGTTTGCTTCTGATACGGCCCGCCTGAAGAATCAAGTCCAAAAACTCGAGGATCAATTGAATACTCAAGCTCAAGCTTATATTCGTAATGAAGTTGAGATCATAGGTATCCCAGAGTCACAGAACGAGAACTTGCACCACATAGCTCTCTTAGCAGCGAGAAAACTAGGTATTGACCTGAGGGAAGATGACATCGATTGGGTTCTACGTGCTGGTTTTAAAAAATCTCTGGCCTCTTCTTCAGACTCCACCTCAAGCTTCTCGCGACCTGTCGTTATGCGGCTTATCAGACGCTCGAAACGAGATGACTTTCTAAAGAGCGTGAAAATCCGCAAGTCTATCACCACAAAAGACCTTGGTTTGGATGATACTTCGAAGAGAATATTTATCAATGAAAGACTGACGCGCGAAAATCGACTTTTATTTCGAGAAAGTAGAAACCGCGCTGCTAATGCCGGTTACAAATTCTGTTGGACTATCAATGGCGTTATCTACTTGCGCAGGCGTGAAGGCACTCCAGCAATACGCATCCGTAATTTACTGGACCTGGAACAACGACTCTCTTCTACTACAGACACTCATTAGTCACAGTAAATTTAGCATTGCTTTAGATTATTCCCTAAATGTTTTTATGTTTAGTAGCATGATTTATTATTTACCTATGAAACAATTAACTAATATTTTGTTATTAACTAATGAACACGACACCTACACTTTTCTAACTACATTTGTTACTCTCATCTCACACAACATAGTTACTCACCGCTCGCTCCCATTTAGTTTTAATTTGCGTTTGTATTTTGACCTTTACTCTTACTGTGTCGGTAGAATTTGCGCGACAGCTAAGAACAGTTTTGCACTAACTAAAACAATGACGATTCGTCAACTATGGCCTCCATAGAGTTAATCAATGATCTTGATGACACTCTGAATGTTGACTGTCGCCTCTGTGATTCTCTAGAGTCATGTAAATACATCCTTTGTGAGCGTTTCAATTTCAAAATGATAACCTTTAACATTAGAAGCCTACAGAAAAACTTCGATGAGTTTCTTATATTGCTGAAAAGACTTTCTATTACAATAGACATAATTATTCTTACGGAATGTCACCTAGGGACCTGCCCACTTGTTAGATCTCTCGATGGGTTTTCTCACTACAGTACCTCTCAAATAAATAACCAAGCCGGTGGTGTAGTTATTTACGTTCGTTCTGATTGGACTGTGAAGGTTAGTGAGCCAAAGGTATCTGAATCTGACTCGCTATTAATTGAACTACCAAACTCTTTTCATATACTCGGCATTTACAGATCTCCTTCCTTTAATTGCATTTCTAGATTTTTAAACTCTCTGGATCAGTTTTTTACGGATAATCGTTCTATTTTAAAAAAATGTGTAGTTGCGGGTGATCTTAACATAAATACTGTCTCTGTTTCTTCTTCTCCTCACCCACAGCTTGACGAATACCTATGTTTGATTGCCGAACTAGGTTTAAAGAATATTATTAATTTACCCACAAGAAACTCATCGTGTCTAGACCATGTTCTCGTAAATATCAAATCTAAGGCCTTGGGTGTAGTGTGCAGGACTAGTATCACGGACCATGATCTGGTTATAGGGGGTTTCAGTACAGCACCATGCCCTACTACTCAGAAATATAAGCTACTTTTTGACCACGAAACTATTAGTTAGTAAACGACTGAATCTTTATTTAGAGTTAAACAATATCTTATCTCCTTATCAGTTTGGCTTCAGACGGGGCAGGTCAACCGAAGATGCTGTACACGTGCTACTGGACGGAGTAGTTTCGGCTCTTGACAGCGGGAAAAAATGCATCGGTGTATTCCTGGACCTCGCAAAGGCCTTTGACACGGTCTCCCCAATCATCCTTTTGAAAAAACTGGAGTGCTTTGGGATCAGAGGTGTCGCCCTGGATTGGTTCCGAAGTTACCTGTCAAATAGAGGTCAATGTGTCTCAATTGCTGGTCATTCCAGTAGCATCAGTGACACTACCTTTGGGGTTCCACAGGGCAGCATTTTGGGACCAACTCTATTCACACTCTACATCAACGACGCAATCGCATTATTTGATAAAAATACAGAGAACTCACAAATTCTATGCTACGCTGATGATACAGCTATCCTTTTTAAAGGTGACTCGTGGGAACAGGCAGTTCAATATGCTGAAAAAGGCCTTACTCGTGTAGCTACGTGGTTGGATATGAATCTGCTGACTCTTAATGCTCAGAAAACCAAATACTTGTGTTTTCACAAAACATCGGTGTCGGGCCCCTCTGGCTCACTATCCTTACGCATTCATAAATGTGATAAGTTGGCTCTGAACTGCTCATGTCCTACTATAGAGCGCACAGAATGCTTTCGGTACTTGGGTGTTTTGCTTGACCAGAATTTATCTTTTAAATCTCACGTAAATACTCTTGCTGGACGAGTAAGAAAGCTCATCTATGTCATGAAGCTCCTCCGTGATGGCTGTGATGCAGATTCTTTAATGCTAGTATATTCGGCTCTTTGTCAATCCATTTTAGGCTACTGCATCTCCGCTTGGGGAGGTTCAGCAAAAACCCACATGATCACTCTTGAAAGAGCCCAAAGATCTGTTCTGAAGGTCATGTTTCGGAGGCCTTTTCGCTATCCCACTGTATCCCTTTACGCAGAAACTCAAACACTTAGTGTTCGGCAACTATATATATTAAGGGTTGCACTGGCGTATCATAGGTCCTTCCGTTCTAGTACCAGTGCTCTCACCTCTACAGAAAATCGGCGGGTTAAGGTAAAAGTACCAGCAGTTAAAACATCTTTTGCAAGGCGTTTTAAATACTTTTCCTTCCCATTCATCTATCGCTGCGTTTGTAAGCACTGTGACCTTAACTGCTCTCTTTTCGGTGTTAAAGAAAAAATAAGAAGGTGGCTTCTCACGTTAGACTACGACGGAACGGAAACCATCCTAAAAGTTCTGGTTTGAATCCCATAGTCATGGATTCGTATGCCCCTCTCCAACTCTCTCACACACACTACCCCCCCACCCTCCTCACACCCCCTCGCACACACGCATACACACCCTTGACACACCCTTACACACCCCCCCCCCACTCACACCTTCACACACATTCACCCTTATGGTTGTCGTGTTCTTTCTTTTTTCTTATATTTTAATTTTGTAAGTATTTAGTTTTCTCTGTCTTGCCTTGCTTCTGTAAATCTGTTTATTGTATTAAGATATTCCCTCGAAATCGTGATGGTACTCTGGCCTCCCGCGATACAGGCTCGTCCTAGTGCGGGGACCACTAGCAATTATTAAACTTTGTAATTCTTTTAGGTAATAAATAAATTTTGTATTTGTATTTGTATTTGTATAGGCTATAGTAACCACTTAACATAAGGTGGGCCATAAGCTTGTTCCATCAGCAAATTGTTTAAAAAAAAAAAAACTTACGGCGCAGAAGGCAGGACTACTACAAGCTGAGCTGTGTCGGCTGTCGATTGCAAAGCCGTTCCACATGCAACAGACAAGCAGGCAGCAGCATTGTCATGGTTGTGGGTGACGTTCGGGTACAAGTAGGTACCATAAAAGTACCATCGATAATGTGTGAAACGAATTTTCTACAAAAACTCAACAAATCATTCTATATGTATACTAATACTAGTAATACCTGTACCTGACTGTACCTAACTGTTTGCCAGTATTCTGTTAAAAAAGTCGGTCGGTAAGAGTCGGTAAAAAGAGTATCAGGAAAAAGTTTCATCATCACCATCATCATCAGCCTATATTAGTCCACTACTGGACGTAGGCCTCTTCCAAGACGCACCACTCAGTGGAAAAAGTTTGTCAGGAAATAATATATTACGAAGCGAAGCCGCAGGCGTGAAACTAGTTCTAAATTATATTCCTTTTTTAAACCGGATATTTATTTCGTTACGGTAATGATGTTAAATTTCGTTAGACACGGAGTTCAATTAAAATCTTAAGTTTTACTTTCGAAAAAAGTTGAGTCATTTTGTACTGATTATTATAAGTTAAAGTTTATTTTTGTTGGTATTTTGGTTTGTGGGGGTTAAGTTTATTTCAACGATATCATGTTGCAAGTTAGGCTTTATGAGTTACGTAATAAAGTCGAACCATTACCCCCTTGCGATTTATCTACGACAAGGGTAAATAAGCAATCAATACTGCCAAACGGCATTGTTTGTGTGTAGGTATAGTGTGATGACACGAGACAGTAGTGACAGCAGTGCTCGTTTACGCTTGACAGAGATAAATCGTTAGTTACGTAATAAAAGATTTCACCCGTGTAATCAGCCGGTCTACTCTTGAAAACGAAGTTTCATATTGGCGTTTAGTAATACACTGCGGGACAACTCGGTAGCTGATCCATAGTCAAGTGGACACTGCCTGACATACCGCGTAGTGTTATTCAAAACGACAATAAAAAACTTCCTGTAGGTAGGTTAGGTAAAAAAAGTAGACCTGTACGTAGTTATCATAGAGTATAGGGCTTCTCCGTACTACCACTATGGTTTTTCTGCTAAGAAGCTTGCAGGTATCTGACTTAAAGAGTGTGGGTGCCAGTGAAATAATAGGCACATGAATCTTAACACCTGTATACCTCAGGTTGACGAACACAGAACAGTGCATCGTAGCACACGTTCCTATCCAATGTGACCTGCGAAGCAATGGATGGGCCGTCCGTTTGTTTACAAGTACTAGGCTCTCATAATCTAGAGGAAGGTGCAAATATTTCTAACGTTTTCACGTATTCAAATCGCATGCGCCTGACCTCGGTGATAAGGACAAAATCTGAATAGAATCGATACTTTTAGACTATGGATTGCAAATCTAAAACTAAAGCTTTAGACACATTTTATTCAATAACTTTACTGTTCAAAATAAAATATACAATAGGTAGCTCGATAATCACTAACTAATCGAAGAAGTTTTGGTTACCCTTACCAGTGAGTGCTACTTTCAAATTATATTCTGAATATTTTTACAAAAAGTATTTATTAAGTTTGTATAAATTTTCTATCAATTATCACACATTGTAACCTTAGTGAATAGAAAATTAAACAAATATTCATAATCCATATCCATAATCCATAACCCATAATCCATAATCCATAATAATAAAATAATATTATAAACTCGAAAGTTTGTAAGTGTGGATGGATGGATAGATGGATGGATGGATGTTTGTTACTCTTTCACACTCTAACCAGTGAATCGATTTGAATGGAATTTGGAATAAATATATATTGTAACCTGGATTAACATATAGGCTACTTTTTATCCCGAAAAAATAATGGGAACGGGAAAAAACTGACACGCGGGAGAAGGTGCGAGCGGCCGCTAGTGAATGAATAAATATGAATGAATGTTATAGGTTAGTTAATGGTTTTGGGACACAGTTCATCCAGCCCAGTGAGTTAATCCTGCTTGCCGTTTCGCTCGTGTGGCCCACGCTTAACATTGTTTTTCTTTCCTGCGTCATTGGTTGAAATGTATCGAATTTCAATTGCGTTTCGTTCACAAATCATTTTTCCCACTTCCTATCGTCCTTGTTTTGACGGTTTGTTGCGTGTTTTGAGTTCATGGCCTTTTTTTATTTTACCTACACTTACATTTTTTTTTATACAACAAAGTTGACAAACAAGCTTACGGCCCACCTGATGGAAAGTGGTTACCGTAGCCTATGGACGCCTGCAACACCAAAGGAATTACAAGCGCGTTGCCGACCCTTTAAAAATTTTTAAATGCCCTTTTTGAAGAACCCCATACTATAGTCCTTAGTGAAAACCTCAGCAGGAAGATCATTCCACAGCCTGAGTGTTCGCGGGAGGAAGTACTAATAATAATACACAACAATAATACATAATAATACTAATAATAATACATAATTTACTAGCTATTATTATTATATTACTTTTCATGCTTTTGGTGGTTTGGTATAAGTTCCATGTAATACTTATATTTCTTAAGCACGTTCAAGGAAGCTCACGCCTACAAAATAATGCAGTCAGAACGTGCACGACGCTGACCATGCGATGCACATTTGACATTGTCCCATTTGGCCGTCCTTCCCCCTGACATTGTAACACATTTGAACATTCCTACAGACTTACCAAACCCCACACAACTCAAACAAATGAACAAATTATTCTAAAATTAATTAAATGATGATGCGTGAAAGAGTAACAAACATCCATCCATCCATCCATACTTACAAACTTTAGCGTTTATAATATTAGTAGGATGTACTCCCCATACTTGGGATGTGTAAGTCAGGTATATCGTACAAACTAACTAAATACGACTCGCAGATAGAATAAGCCAAGATGTCCCACCTGATGATAAGTAACCATCACCTATAAAAAAGCTTTGGCTCGCAGGTCAGGTTTATTAGGAATATGCCTTACGATGAACTGCTCAGCGTCCATCAACCTGAGGTATACGTGTTAAGCCTCGAGTGCCTGTTATTTCACCGGCACCCACACCCTTTAAACTAGGACACAACGGCAGAAATCTATAGGTACTAATATTATTATAAAGAGGAAAGATTTGAATGTTTGTTTGATTGCAATGAAAAGGCTCCGAAACTACTGGACCGATTTGAACTCTTTCACCGTTGGGAAGGTACACTATCCCGGGGTGGCATAGGCTAAATTATATTTAAAAAAAAATTGGGATCCTTACTAATACCCGTGCGAAGCCGGGATGGGTCGCTAGTATAGGGTAAATATAGAATATATTATAGAGCAGAATATGTTTTTACAAACATCAGGCCTGCCTGATTCAACGTCACGATATTTGTTCCAAAAAAACCAGTCCTAAAATGAAACGAAAGAACCAGTGTGTCACTGTGGAGCTGAACGCGTTACGTGACATAGACAGCGATGTATTTACCATAGCCTTATATAGTTAATGCTATTTAATTATGAAGTAGTTATAATATGGGTCATGTTTGACGACCGATGTGGCGCGGCGGGAGAATGTTCGCCTGCGACGCTCGAAGTTGCGGGTTCGATTCCCGCCTTGGGATCAATGTTTGTACGATCTGCAAATATTTATTCCGGATGTTTTCTATGTGTAATAAAAAATATCTATGTATGTAATGTATTGTATTAAGTATATCAGTCATCCAGTACCCTTAACACAAGCTCTGTTTAGCTTGGAGCTAGATGATGCTGTGTGGATTGTCTAGCATTATTATTATGCATTTATACCCTATTTACTGTGTTACTTGAAATAAATGAAGAAAATCACAAAAGTAAAGACGGAAGGAATTTCTTTGTATGTCATTACCATTGTTAGCCTTTAAAATCCTATCGGAATAATCTGTAGCTTTGCGGTTTATATGGCTTTTACGATTTGTTTTTATTACATCGGACAGTGGGTGAAGGCTAAACTTTGTTACTGAAAAACGACGACCGTCATTGCTGCCGTAATAATAAATGCTCATCATTAGCAGCCTGCAGAAGGTCAATATCGGGCGAAACCTAGCTCTAAAACCATAGAAAAGAGGAGACTTAAAAGAAGAGATCCCAACCCAGAATTTGGTAAAAACTTGTAATTTCTGAATAAAACATTTTTGATTTTGAAAACTATTCAAGATGATCCCTAGAACTGAACTGAATAAATAATTTTTGACTTTGACTTTAATCAAGAAGCCTTTCTTTTATATTTGAGGATGAACGATTTTGAATTTTGTAAAATCAGCAAATTGTGTAGAACTGGTATTTTTTTGGTTGCCAACGCATGTTTTTTTTTGTAATATGAAATCCGTAAAATATGAACATTGCATCTAAAAAAAGTTAGAAGTTAAAATTTGTTTCCTGTTTCCTGGACTTTGACAAGTTTCCATCTTTTGCAATAGGTAGTGTTCAATTTAAATTAACTGATTAACTAAACCTCTTCCTCTTCTTCTTTCTTTTCTTAAAACCTTAAAATACATTTGAACAAATGACGAGTATTTGGAGCGATATACGAAAACAGGCAACAGGTGGGCGACAGTAACTGGTGACACGATCTATCACGGCCGCAGATTTTCGAAACATCAATTTTTAATTTTGATCGTTTTGTCTAATTTTGGAAGTGCACTTGACTTACTTACCTACATGCAGTTTTGGTTGCATATAGTCATTTATCATCATATTAACGACAAAAATAAATGGCACCTTGTATCTTGCATTCTATTGTATCATTTTAACGTAATAAGTTTCTCTGCAGACGGAGCAACTTTAGCTAAAGGACTTTTTTTTAAGTTTTTTTTCCCCTCGCTTTCGGATAAAAGTTAACACTTTCTTATACAGTTTCCGCAAAAAAACCAATCCCCTTATTTTTTTGGAGTGGTTTCAAACTAGAATTTGATTATTAAAATTGAGCCTGTCTGAAATGTCTGTTTCATAATATCATTTGGAGATTGACGCGATGGAAACTTGAATTTGATGATATTTTGTTACGAGAATTGGGTCTGAGGTTGACAACCGTCACAGCGCTGTCAGAAAGATGCTTAAGATAGGGGAAACTGAAAGTTGTTGGAATAAAAAAATATTTGTAACGTTTTGACCCAGATTTTTTTTCTGGGCAAAGGCACATAAGTGAGATTAAACGGTGTGTTGTAAATTTGTTGTTCAAATAAGGACGATCAGTTTTTAGGGTTCCGTACCCAAAGGGTAAAACGGGACCCTATTACTAAGACTCCGCTGTCTGTCTGCCTGTCTGTCCGTCTATCACCAGTCTATCTCATGAACCGTGATAGTTAGAGAATTGAAAATTACACAGGTGATGTATTTTTGTTGCTGCTATAACAAAAAATACTAAAAAGCAGAATAAAATAAATGTTAATTGGGGCTCTCATACAACAAACGATATTTTTTTTGGCTTCTATTATAGACAATGGTACGGAACCCTTGGTGCGCGAGTCTGACTCGCATTTGGCCGGTTTTTTTATCTAATTTGCCTGTATGCACTTCTGGGTATAGGACTCCTCTTTAAAACTCTATTTTCTCCGGTTCTGTGCCAGTCTTCTCCATTGCTGGCTAATTACTTCAACAGTATCATCAGACCATCGGGCGCGTGGTCTCACTCATAGTTATGACCGTCTCTCATCCACCATTTGGTAATCACTGCTGCCCGTCTAAAGCAGATAGCCCACCTTTTTTTTTTTTTTTTTTATTAACGATAACTAAGCGTTTGGCTGCAATCACACCTGATGGAAAGTGAAGATGCAGCCTAAGGTGGAGCACGCTTAGCCATAATCCACTTGTTCACTCTTGATTTAAAAATTCCGATGTTGTAGTGATCCGGAAACACTGACGGTGGTAGGGAGTTCCACACCTTGGCAGTTCGTACAATAAATGTGGAAGCAATGATGTTAAGTGGTTACCATCGCCTATATTTAAGTAATGCCTCGTAAGTTATGCTTATTAGGAACGTGGCCTACGATGCACTGCTCAGCGTCCATCAATCAACTTGAGGCATACAGGTGTCAAGCCTCATCAGGTGGCACTGTATATGTATGGCACCTGTAATTTCACCGGCACCCACACCCTTCAAATCGGAACACAGCTAGCTGCTTTGCGGTAGAAACATGTGGAGTGGTAGTACTTCCCCGGACGAGCCCTTCACTAAGAACTCTACTATCTGCCGCCATTCATTCATTCAGTTGCTACTTCTTCTTCTTCTTCTTCGTGTCGATGATATAAACTAATCTATTTAAATTTTTCGTTCCCAATACTTGGCTACACCTATGGCGTTATCGGTGGCAGCATATAAATCACTCAAGGTGCAGGTATTGGGGCACAACGAGCAAGTCATTAAATGTGACATGGATTGAGGATCTATACCACAGTCACACTGTGATGTTTTTGAGTAACCCCATTTGCTCAAGTTTAGCCTGCAGCGGCCTAATTGGGTCCGTAGTCTGTTGCTACTAAAAAAATAATTATCAAAATTGGTCTATCCTGTAAAAAGTTAAGCGTGGTCATTACATAAAAAAATATACGCGTCGACTACCTCCTCCGTTTTTTTGTCGGTTAAAAAGGCTGTTTTCTGTAGCTGTATTTAACCTTTTTTTTGTATACACAAACTTCTAGAACAAACATCTATGTTCATTACACAGATGTTTGTTCTTGGTGGGGATCAAACCCACCACCTACAGCGCAGAAGGTATATTTACTAATTTATCAATAAATCCTTAAGGAAAGTTGTTATATATCATGTATGCTTAGGTATATAACTAAATTAGATTCACAAAGCGAATACATGCGGGCATGCCC